>OZ024827.1:69839916-70419916 GCA_964016985.1 Anodontia alba | reverse complement strand
GACGCAGGGTGGTCCAGTTCTGCATTTTGTTACATAGGATTTTCATGTATATTAGATCGGCTGCGCTAAAATTTTCAGTCAAGTGGGAATTTTCACAGTTTGCGTGCATGAGCTGGATAGGAAGGACGCTGAAAAGACTGTGCAGTATGTTCAGTCTGATCAGGGCCTCTTTCTAGCAAGCGCAAATTCGATTTGCGTGAAAGGAATGACTATGAAAGACGCTGAGCGGACTGTGCAGTATGTTCAGTTTGATTAGGGTCTCTTTATAGCAGGCGCAAAGTTTAGGGGATATGAGAACAGTGCAGGACCGGACTTGCCAATGCGCACATCGGAGCAAACTTGAAACTCATTAGATTCGCGACATGAAGGCATACACACATGACAGATACGCATATAATATATTAGGGGTTGGCATTTATTATGGAGTGATATTTATGGGCTGACATTTCAAATGTCAGGCCCTAATGATCGAGCTTGTAATGTCTTGATGGCGGAGGGGGTCGACGATTTGAAAGTCGTGGCCCTGTTTGTCATCAGTGGACATTTGAAATGTCATAGCCCTGATGCAGTTGGATAAGGGTAGATAGGGTTGACAATTGGAATGTCATGGCCTTGAGAGTTAGCCGGACGTTGGAATGTCATGACCCTGGTGTTGTAAGAGAAAATGTCCTGATCGCAGTTAGGGTGGCTGAAATGTCTTAGTCCTGGTTGCTATCCGTGTACATTTCAAATGTCATGGCCCTGTTGTTAAAGTTTACTTTTATTTTTATTAGGGCATTGATATATGCACTTATATTTTTACGTGGAACGCAGAATTTTCTGTTTGTTATGTCTCTTTTGTACAATGGACGTATCCTGATAAATATTAGATGTTAAGGTCAAAGCGGCAGGTCAGTTTGGTGGCTCTATAAATGAAAAGGCAGTGTCCGAAAAAACATTGAACAAGCACACGACAAAACCTACAATAAGACTTGACCGCGCAGTCTGTTTAGAGTCTTCGCTGATCGCATGTGCCTTCTACAGCCTCCGGGTATCCAAACAGGAGTAAGCAAGAACGCTTGCCATACTCGGTGGATGTTCTTTGCTGGTCACATAGGTCTTATTGTAGGTTTTGTCGTGCGCCAGCTCAATTCATAATGCTATAGTATAGTTACAGCAGCCTCTAAGCTCCCTAACAATGACCTTTTATAGCATTTTTATAAGTTTATAGTATACAGTCAAAATGTTTTTTTTGTTGTTTTTTTTTGTCTTTGCAGATACGAAGATGAAACTATCCGTTCGAGCTTGCATCATTTGTATACTCGTGCGAGCTCTGGGGAGCGAAAATATTCGAGAAACACCAAATGAGATAGGAAGTGACATCAATGGTTAGAAGAAGAAATATATTAATCATTATCTAAGTGCAGTTTTATTTCTGTTTAATCAAGCAGGTTTTACGTGAATTGTTCTCGTCATACCAGAACTTTTAATGTTTACCATGCTGGGTCAAACTTTCAGACGACCTATTACAATATTTTCTTGTTCCTAGAAAATAGGTGTTGCCTTTGCATACTAATTGTCTCCTGACCTGAGGAAACGATTTTGCATGAAATGTTAAAGCCTATTTTCTGGGAAAAAAAGAAAACAAAATACTATCATCAATTTGTCGTCTGCTGAAATAGTCCAGAGAGTGGTAAAGGTTAACCCGTTGAAGACTGGAGACACCTAAATGGGTAACTGGCAAACAGTGCAAACCCAGATCATACGACGCAGAACGCGGCGTCTGATCAGTGTCTCCACTGTTTGCAAATAGGTCAACCGATCTTTTTTGTAAATGTCTATATCATATAGTCTGACATACCTAGAATCGAAAACGGACTCTTCCAATATATAGTGTAGGAGAGTATATTCAGTCTTTAACGGGTTAATCTCAGTTCTTACTAATGTTTTTCTTTGGTTCTGACTTTCAGTTTGTAGTCGAACCGTCATCTTTGTTTCATCACAGTGTTGATAACGGTTATTGACATGTTTGATGTTCTGTGTTGATTCACTGTTGAGTTAGGGAGCAGATAATTATAGATAGCGGGAACTGTATTATGATATAGGACGAAGTTGGGCGTCCATCATTATGATCAAGACACTGACAGCGCCGGTGGGTCGATTGTCTCTGAATGTAGGCTGGGAAAATGGACCTGAACGGAGTTGTAAGACTGTTTCATTTAACCAATAACTTCCTGTAATTTAAGAAAACAGTGCAGACCCTGATCAGACACCGCAGAACGCGGTGTCTGATCTTGGTCTGCACTGTTTGCCAGTGTCTCAGTTCAGGTTTTACAGATGACTCTTTACATATCATTCTGAGGTGACAGCGACAAGAAAAGTGCAGCTATAAATAACCGCAACCTAACTTTCCTACAAACGAGCGGTTTTATTTCATAGGTTAATGATTATCACGTGACAAACAACGTTAAGGAAATTTTGGTGTATCCTAGCTAGCATTCTACGTAAATCTATATCGGGCCGTCATCGGCCCGTCAGCTACCCTGACGGGCCGATGACGGCCCGATATAGATTTACGTAGAATGTTGACTGGGATATATATACTATGGCTCGATTGTAAAAAAAATCGATCCAAAAAATGGTATAGAAGATATCCAGGATTAGCTACAATCACAGATCACATCTTACCAATGATCCTCTTTGAAGAGCCAGCAAAGCAAGGTAGACAGTACACAAGCCACAGATCAAAGGAAAGCAAAGCAGTAGGCTCCCCCTTACCTAAACAAAGTGATCGCAGTGATAGACAGGATCTGCTTAACACCACAATAGGGCAACGAACAGGACAAAACATGCCAAAAGACGCACAGCATGCAATGACAAGGCCACACAATCAACACCAGAACCACCGCCTTAGTCGATCCGTAGTAAAAATTACCGAGTGATGGGGGTGGGAAAGGGAGGCAGTAGGGGAGCGTTGCTTAATCGATTTTACTGGTACCAAATCTGAGTTCAAATGTTGTAGGAAATATAAAACGATTGTTCGGATCGCACTGAGGCTCCCTAACGCAATCAATGAAACATCACAGAAAAAAAGAACGTGTAAATCAAATTAGATCGTGCATGCGGCAATCATCTCTGGCTGTCCGCTAGAGCTAAAGAATAACACTAGTTGAACCACGGAGGATTCGACTAAAGACATCAAACATCAACCTTGTACATGTAAACTCAACCCAACCGTTTTACAATTGATCATTACAAGGAAGTAGTTCTATTACAATTTCTCTTAGTTTGTTCTTTCTGTTTTTGACATAGTGTTGTTTTGTGTGGTCAGCTCATGTAACTAAACCCTTATCCGTGTCTTTGGAGAGCGCCAGTGTGACCTCCTCTGGGTATATCTATATTTACATTACGAAAACAAGCCTATTCAAATATATTGAAAATTTTACCTCCAAAAAACTGAAAATTTTCAGATAAAAATCTCCGATATTTGTCATATTTCTGCTCAAAACATAGATTGTGGGTACTCTTTAGAACCGCCTCGGCGAGGCGGTTCTAACGAGTACCCACAATGTATGTTTTTGAGCAGAAATAAGAAAAATAATGTATACCCCTGTAAACCCCAGTTTTACTATATAAAAGTGGGGTTTAAGAGGGTCAAAATTATATAGGTATGTTTTCGTGATGATTAAGACCATTTCTGAAGAGCTTGCTTCTTTATCAAAATGTTGCGAGAATCCGATATATGAGTACCTCGATGAGTTTACGGATTAGCGAATGTTGGCCCAAAATATACTGATGAGCGAAAATATTTTACCGGTTAGCGTCGTCGCACATTCTTAATGACTAACGCAACTAGTGGAAATATATACTGATCGCAAAAGATACTGGTAAGCGGCATCGCAAATGGTTACATGTAACGGTGAAAAACAAATATCTATCTCATTAATTAGACAAGGGTCCGACAATAAAATATTTTAGGCCTTGCTGAGGAAAGATGGTGCTGAATATCAGAAAACTCTCTCACAACCAGAAATATTTGCTCGTGACTATTTCACATTATATGTGCTCACATAAAAAAAAAAAAAAAAAAAAAAGAAGTTAAAGAAAATGTTCAGGTTTGTAATTTTACTGATTTGGTCAAACATTTATTTATAACTGATTTTTGCCTTTAAAAATTTATTGATTATTCATTTTTGGGCTGAAAAATTCATTGAATACTGAGTTTAGAGCCATTACATGTACGAAAACATACCTATATAACTTTGATCCCCTTAAACCTCACCTTTATACAGTAAAACTGGAGTTTACAGGGATATACATTATTTTTCTTACTTCTGTTCAAAAACATAGATTGTGGGTACTCGTTAGAACCGCCTCCGCGAGGCGGTTCTAACGATTACCCACGATCTATGTTTTGAAAAGATCAGAATTTTTATCTACTTTCAGTTTTTGGTGCTGAAATTTTCAATATATTTCAATAGGCGTGTTTTCGTAATGTACCCCATTGAGACCGTCACTTATGGTGCCAATCGTGTTTAGGTAACCCTTAAAGTGCGAATCACAACTTGGTGCAGTTTTGATACGTAAGGATTCAAAGTTTCTTCATTTGAACAAAAAGACTCTGATCAGACTGCGCGGATGCGCAGGCTGGTCTGAGTCTTCATTGGACGCACATGTCTGATGGTAAGTATTCTCATGTTGGGGCTATTTTTTTTTCTGATGGTATATACGACTGTTTAATCTGTTCCAGATTATTTCCCGAAACCACGAGTGCAGCGCGGAGTTTCTGCACTAGGTAAGAAGAGCGACACAACTCAAATAATGATAATAATAATAATAATAATGATAATGATGATAATAACAATAAATAATAATAATAATAATAATAATAATTATAATAATAATAATAAATAATAATAATAATGATAATAATAAATAAATAATAATAATAATAACAATAAATAATGATAATAATAATAATAATAAATAATAATGATAATAATAAATAAATAATAATAAACAATAATAAACAATAATGATAATAATAATAAATAAATAATAATAAATAATACTTTCTGACATGTGCACCCAACTAAGACTCAAACGAACCTGCTCATCTGCGCAGTTTAATCAGAGTCCTCGTTGTCCGAATGAAGAAATTTTGCATTCTTGACTATCCAAAAGGTGTCCACCGAAGATTCTGACCAGACAGCGTGAATTCGCACTCTGATCTGAATCTTCGCTGAACGCACATGTTTGAAAGTACGATTTTCTCACGTTGAGGCATATTTAGTTCCGTAAATTACAGTCGACTCTCTATATCTCGACCTCGCTTATCTCGAATAACCGCTTATCTCGAAGTGAAAATCCGGTCCCTTTTTAACACAGTTTTACGAACAGGCAACAAAATATTGTGGAAAAGAGGAGAAATTGCTCCTGAGGAGCAATTTCTCCTCTTTTCCACAATATTTTCAATATATCTCTAACTTAGGAGTCAAATTGCATATTCATTCTGTTAAAGGTGGTAATTTGATTATCGTCAGTTCCGCAAAACTGATATGTCGAAGTACGGGTAATCCCTTGGATTTCGAGATAACGAGAGTCGACTGTATACATATCTTTTGAAACAAAAATCTGTATTTTTTTTTTAAAATTACATTTTGAATTAATAAACAAAAGGAACGTAAGTGTTAGAGTTGATTGTGAGCTTAACATGTATACTATAATATGATTGAACATAAATAATGCTTTACATTATCATATTATTATCAATACTTGCGTTTATGCAAAAATGAGAAAAGTTTAACAAATTATAAAGATTGACGAAAATAAGGGCCCTTTTTATTTATTATCCTGCTTCATTACGTTGATGACGAGCTTTTATTGGCCACACCATGCGGAAACGTGTCTTCGGGCATATGCGGACAGCGAAGTCCTAGATCAGACTTCGCATCAGCGCAGTCTGATCAGGGCCTTAACTATCCGCTTATAGAATCATTGGATTCTACATATCATTACGAAAAAAAGCCTATTCAAATATACTGAACATTTTACCACAAAAAAAAAATGAAAATTTTCAGATAAAAATTCTGATATTTTTCATATTTCTGTTCAAAAACATAGACTGTGGGTACTCGTTAGAACCGCCTCGCCGAGGCGATTCTAACTGCTCAAAAACATAGACTGTGGTACTCGTTAGAACCGCCTCGCCGAGGCGGTTCTAACGAGTACCCACAATCTATGTTTTTGGGCAGAAATAAGAAAGATAGTGTATACCCCTGTAAACCCCAGTTTTACTATATAAAAGTGGGGTTTAAGGGGGGTCAAAATTATAAAGGTATATTTTCGTGATGTATATGAATGGAGAACAAAGGCCCTGACGATACTTCGCGCATACGCAGGATAGTCCGATTCTGCGTCCGAAGGCAGTTTTTCGCTTGACACGGCCCATATTACAGCTGCTCTCCTCAGAAGTGCAACTCTACTAGTATCTGGAAAGAATTTTAGACTGTATAGAAAGTATGGCGGTGAAATACAAGCAGACAGGGATTTTCAAGCGCTGAAACCTACGTCCTTAAGGAAACGCCCCGTAAGTGTTAACTGCTTATTATTTTAGATGTATGTGCTGAAATGATGGCAAAACGTTTTATTTATATGTGAGAAATCTTCTTTTGATAGGCATTAACACGGTTCTTTGCTTTAATCAATTTTCGTCTTGAAATCCTCCAAAGGGTAATTGGCAAACAGTGGAGAAAAAGATTAGACGCCGCAGAACTAGGCATCTGATCAGGGTCTGCACTGTTTGCGAATAGTTTAGCCGTTTTCCGCCAGGAATATTCAAGTTACATAGCCAGACATACGCATTGAAATTGAACTCTTCCAATATATAGTATGGGGGAATTAATTCAGTCTAAAACGAATTAACAGGAAACAATCAATAAAAATATGACAAAAATATACTTTCTAAATCGACTTATAATCATGCATGCTTGCACTGTGTTTCAAAATATTTGATAATAATTTCTGATAAATCGGTACATCTATATACAAACTGAAGTTTTAAGACATCACGAAAAAATACCTATATTATTTTGACCCCCATAAACCCACTTTGATATAGTAAAACTGGGGTTTACAGAAGTAAACATTATATTTCTTATTTCTGCTCAAAATCATAGTTTGCGGGCACTCGTTAGAACCGCCTCGTCTCGGCGGTTCTAACGAATACCCAATATATATATATATATATAAGTGGAGTTTAAGGTCAAATTATATAGGCGTATTTTCCTGATGAATATTGCTTCAGCCTGCTGTATTTCCCTTACATTGTAACTCATTTATCTCAAACTACGGTTATCTCATAACAAGCATTCTGATCCATTGTGTTTGGGACAACGAGAGTCGACTGTATTGTCTTTTTTTTTCCACAGAACTCGAAGTCGGGGTTTGTAGATGGTAACGAAGTTAAACTTATAATGCGTCTTCAGCAAAAAGGAAGATACAAGGATGGCCTAATAGAGATAAATGTACACACCACAAAGAAAAATCCAGATGGCTCTTCTAGACATATACGTCGTTTGATTGAATACGTAAAAAATTAACCCTCGTCACGCTGAATAAGTTAACATGCCAAGCCCACTTCTATTTGTCAGCCAATCCGATTACTTGATATGGAGACTGTGTCTAGGTGTACATGTACGTTAAGTTCATAAGTTAGAAAAACAACAGGTATTTCGTATCATTTCAAAGACTGTATATTCCATAATCGTTTACATATGTCAAAAATCTGTGCAATATGGGTGCCAAAAATGCCCACAGCAGAAATTAAGAAAAGTCTAGTCACCAACAACTATGCTCTGTCAACGTAATATAATCGTGATCCTCAGGACTTTCACTTAAGATAAGTAACATGTGATGAAACTTGATTTTATCGCTATGATCTAGCAAACAAGAGTCAGTGAAATGCAGGCACGTGAGGTTACCACGGACCAAAAAAAATCAAAGCTAGGAACCTTGGAAGAAGATTATGGCCACTGTGTTTTGGGATAGAAAGATATAATCAGTTTAAATAATTAACCATATTATGCGCAACACACGGAAAGAGCCTTTAGGCAATTTGCGGGCAATGTAGGTGCAGATCAGCATGTGCATCCGTGAAGTCTGACCTGAGTATTCTCTGTTCTTCGACACATACTGAAGTATTCATTGATTAATATTAATAAAACCAACAAAAGGGTCTTCATAATATAGCTATATAAACTTAGATGCAATTTTTTTTTTACTTTTATCAAAATTTCTAAGTCTGTGACAAAGACCTCAAGGTCATACCCCAGAATAAGGATGATGCTGAGTAAAACTCTAGACCTATATCTACCAACATGTAAAATATAAATGAAATTCCTCAAAGGGTCTTGATGGTATAGCTATATAAACATAAACACAAAACTTTTGACTTATTTATGAAAAGTCCGTGACCTTCACCCCAAGGTTATTCCCCGGGACAGGGTTGGTGCTGATAAAAACTTAAGCCCTATATCTACCATCAGGCCAAACATGAATGAAATCCATCAACGGCTCTTCATAATATAAGGTCATAAACTTTAACGTAAAAACTTTGACCCTAAGACAAAAATAAAGTATGAACGAATAATGCTTCAACGGATGGATGGACAGACAAACAGATTCCTTGCTGATAGCTATATCCGCTCAACCTTTCAATTAGGGGATAATAAAATTTAACAAAAAGGCCTTGATGATATGGCTATATAAATGAAATCCATCAAGGCCTGCGTTGTCCGCAAACTGTATGAGGGCCCTTTTCGTGCGTTGAGTATCATATTCCACAACAATAAATAAGTAGCAACGTCAGATAGCGTACTTTTAGAGAACGAAGACTGAACAGACAGCACGAATGAGCAGGCTGGTTAGAGTCTACATTGGGTGGCCATGTCAGCAGGTACGTTTTCGCCAGTTACGGCTCATCAGACTAGGCGGGATCGATCTTCGATAATGTTCACGTATATACCAATACAATCTCAAAGGTTGCCTTTAGAAACAGAAGAACGAAAATCCTATTACGAAACCACGCCTATTCAAATACATTGAAATTTTTACTTCCAAAAAACTGAAAATCTTCAGATAAAAATCTCCGATATTTTTCATATTTCTGCTCAAAACATAGATTGTGGGTACTCGTTAGAACCGCCTCGCCGAGGCGGTTCTAACGAGTACCTACAATCTATGTTTTTAAGCAGAAATAAGAAAAATAATGTATACCCCTGTAATAATATATAATATATAATTGTGGGGTTTAAGGGGGTCAGATTTTATATAGGTAGTTTTTCGTGATGGAGACTCGGTTTTATAAAGTTTATTCATATATACGAGGGTGAGTCAATAAGTAACCAGCCTAAGTTATTTCCGGTTGAGATCCACCTCTTCTTTTTCGATGTAATTGCCCTCTGTTGTGATGCACTTAGACCAGCGGTGTTTAAGTGCCATCAGCCCAGAACTGAAAAAGTCAGGGTCCTTTCCATTGACTCACTACTCAACTGCCGTCACGACTTCTTCATCAGACCGGAAATGAAGTCCACGGATATCCTTTTTCAAGTTTGGAAAAAGGAAGAAGTCGCTAGGAGCTAGGTCAGGCGAATAGTCAGGATGTGATATTAATTCATACCCGTTTCGCTCTACAGCATCCATTGCAACTTTGCAAGTGTGGACTCTCGCGTTGTCCTGTTGCAGCAAAACACCTTTAGAGAGTTTACCTCGGCGTTTTTCACGGATGGCGGTTCTCAGCTGGTCTAACAAGTTTGCATAGTACACTCCAGTTATTGTACTTCTCTTGGGTAAATAGTCCAACATAATAACGCCTTTTGCGTCCCAAAATACTGTCGCCATCACCTTGCCAGAAGATGGTTGCGTCTTGAACTTCTTTGGCCCCGGGGACCCAGGCCCTACATACTGACGACTATGAGCTTTATTCTCTGGCTCATAATAATGAACCAAAGTCTCATCTACAGTCACCAGACGCAAAAGAAAATCATCTTTTGACCTAAAAACGCTTCAACAAGGCGCTGCATACTGATGCTCTGGTTGTCATTTCCTCATCGTTAAGGGATTTGGGGACCCAACGGGCTGTTAGCTTGCGCATACCTAAACGATCATGTAAGATTGTTGAAACGCTACCATGTGAAATGCCTAATGTCTGCGCTATTTCTTCCACCTGAATTCGCCTATCAGAATATACCAGATCCCAAACTTTCTTACACATTTCTTCGTCTGTGGCATCCAGTGGGAGTCCAGACCTGGCTTCATCTTCTAAAGACGTTCTACCGTGTTTGAATTCCCCTACCCAGAATTTAACCTGAGCATAAGATGGTGCAGAAGACCCATAAACATCGCCGTGTATTTCCTTGCCTGTTTTACTTTTTAAATACAAGTACCGAATTACATCACGGTACTCAACTTTAGACGAAAAGCATGCCTTTGCATCACTAGCCATGTTTGACATTCAATATCTTATTAAAGAATGACTCGATGCGTGTGCAATTTTGTACCCATGTATAAAATATATATCATCACGAAAACACGGCTATATAATTTTGACCCCCTTAAACTCCACTTTTATATAGTAAAACTGGGGTTAACAGGGGTATACATTATTTTTCTTATTTCTGCTCAAAGACATAGATAGTGGGTACTCGTTAGAACCGGCTCGGAGAGGCGGTTCTAACGAGTACCCACAATCTATGTTTTGAGCAGAAATATGAAAAATAACAGTCTGAGAGTTTTTTTTTATCTCAAAATTTTCAGTTTTTGGAGGTGGAATTATCTGTATATTTGAATAGGCGTGTTTTCGTAATGTTGAAATAAAGTATGAAAATCGTGACCGTCTCGGTCCATCGGAAATGAGATAGGCTGGTTATTTATTGACACGCCCTCGTAGCAGTATATTTGTAAGGCTGCATACGCCCCTATCACCGGCTTAAGCGGTATTAGATTTTTCAAAGTAACCAGAATGGGCTCAATGATCCCAAAGAAAGTAACAATATAATCTTGACAATGATGAAGTACTGGGAGACGTTTTAGGGCCGCCGCACGGCACTTAACACCAGCTGCAGTGAAATAAAATTATAAAATTAAAATCTCAAAAGTTGCCTTTGGAAACAAAGACATAATTTTAACCTTACGTCCTTTCTCACTTTCTCAAAGGACTAAGCTAGTACAGTCGTGCAGAAAGCTCTCTCTCTCTCTCTCTCTCTCTCTCTCTCTCTCTCTCTCTCTCTCTCTCTGTGTGTGTGTGTGTGTGTGTGTGTATGTATGTGTGTGTTCTTTTTACATGTATGTATTATTGGGAAACTATTTAATTCACTAGTTCACAGAATGCGACTTTTGCGACCACTCTCGCGGTTTGCCTCCGTCACGACGACCGATAAAATATCAGTCTGTGATGTTAGGACACTTTTGACAGACGACCGTGGGACGGGCAGTGAGTTACTTATCTGTGCCCACATTTGTAACGTCTGAATATGATGGTCAGTAATTTATTTTGCAATTATTTCCATTTATCTTTTGGATAAGATTATATTAGTTAATTTTAATGTTCAGCTTATTCTTACAGTCTTTTATAAGCAGTACGATGTTTTAGGAAATTTTATTTATTTTTATTCATTATGTGCTCAAGGCAACTTTTAATCGCAATTACAAAAAGTACTAGACAGTCAAGCCAAAACCACTGTCTTGGCTAATTCAGTAGACGACAAGTTGGTGATATTTTTCTCATGTTTTCCCAGAGAGCAGGATTCGACAGTTCATGCAGATTGTCTTCCTCGGAGACAATTTGCATGAAATATCAAATCCTGTTTTCTGGTAAAAAACAAGAAAATATATTTCAGTATGTCGTCTGGTGAAAATTTCGAGCGAGAGTCAATAAGCAACCAGGGCCCAGTTGTTCAAAGCGTCGTTAGCTTAACGAGCTCGTTAAGGGTCATTTCGTTAACTGTTTTAGCGGATTCAATATACAATATTCTGATATTTTTTGCTGAAAAAATGTGAGTAGCTTTTGCACTGCAAAAGCTACTCACATTTTTTCAGCAAAAAATTTCAGCATATTCGCGTATCACTCGAATAAAATTTTAACGAATCGTTAACTAACGACGTCGTTAGCTTTGAACAACTGGGCCCAGCTTAACTGTCTTGCGTTCGAGATCGTGCGCATCTTTTCCTATGTAATAATGCTCCAGCATGATACATTTGACCCAACGCTGTTCAAGTGCCATCATCGCAGAGTTGAGGAACTCGGGGGCCTCTGCGTTAATCAACTACTCAACGACTGCCTTGACTTCTTCATCGGACCGGATATCCCAAAGTACGGTGGCCATCATCTTGCCAGCTGAGGATTGCATCTTGAACGTCTCAGGCCCTACCTACTGCCGAATGAGCTTGGTTTTCCGGCTCATAATTATGGACCCAGGTCTCATCTATAGCTACAAAAATATAAGTGAAGAACCCAGGAAATGCCACAATCACGCATCCACAAGTCACAAAAAAAAAAAAAAAAAAAAAAAAAAAAATGGTGGGCGAGAGGGGTGGGGGCGGGGGACAAACAAAGACAAAACGAACACCACACATGAAACCACCGACGCTCGAACAAAGAATAGCAACAGTAAGGTCAGTAGAAAAAAATAAACTACGAGGGTACTTAACCCATTTATGCTTGAATATTTTCAATAAACTCTCCCATCATGAACTTTAGAAGGGTCCATTATATAGTCAAAGGGGTGTAATATAGAAATTGCCATAGTTGCTTTTATTATTGAAACTTTCTAATGTTATTGCAAACAGAGTAGACCCTGATCAGACGCCGCGTTCTGCGGTGTTGATCTGAGTCTACACTGTTTGCAAATGTCCGTTTTATGGGAGGCTAGGCATAAATGAGTTAAACTAGTTTTTCTAGGACGAAACCGCACCCTTAATCTCATTACGTTAGCACGCCCATGCAAAATATGGTCCTCTGTTATGGTCCTTAAAACGCCATTTTTTTCATATGAAAAATTGTGATATTTGTCTTGTTTATGGTCGAAACATAGAATTTTGGGGCTCATTAGAACCATCTCACTGTGGCGGTTCTAATGAGCCACAAAAATCTATGTTTGAATCATAAATGTAAGATTAAAGATATACCCTATAAACCCCACTTTTCTCCATATAAAGTGGGGTTGACAGGGGTCCTAACTGCATGGACATGTTAACGTAATGGATGCAATTTTAAACTGCAAACATATGTTAGGTCCACATAAGGTCCTCTACCTCATTTGTGAAACATCACAGTGAAATACATATAATAACACACACTTTTATGAGACAAAATAAAAGGCTAAAAGGCTACCTAAAGCCAGAATAAAAGAAAACCACAAATATGATCACGATGGGACCGACATTGATAGCTAACATTCTGAAAGCTTCAGGACCGACCCACTATCGTGCAATAAAAGAGGGTAGCACTATAATTGGGTTATATGTATGAAGTTTGCCGCAGAATATCCGCGTTACATGTAGGAAGTTTGTCGCAGAATATCCACGTTACATGTAGGAAGTTTGCCGCAGAATATCCACGTTATATGTATGAAGTTTGCCGCAGAATATCCGCGTTATATGTATGAAGTTTGCCGCAGAATATCCGCGTTACATGTAGGAAGTTTGCCGCAGAATATCCGCGTTACCTGTAGGAAGTTTGCCGCAGAATATCCACATTATAACCTATCGATTTTGTAGTGACTAATCATGAAGGACTATTTAAACGCTTCCATTTAAATTGCGTTATGTCTTTGCTATCTCTTCCACCGAAATACGCCTAACAAAATACAAAATCTTGCACTTTATTGCACATTTCCTCATCGGTGGTAACTAGATGGCGTCTAGACATGCTTTCATCTTCTGAAGAAGTTTTGCCCCGTATGAATTCGCCAACCCAGAATTTTACTTGATCATATGATGGTGTAGAAGACCAGAACATCTAGGTTTAGTTCGCTGTGTATTTCCTTGGCTGCTTACCCTTTCAAAGAAGGTGACGGATTACAGCTCTATATCCCAATTAAGACAAAAAGCAAACATTTGTGTCATTAGTCGTATGTAATATTCACTATAGTATCAATGAATAAACCAATACTGATACAATTTTACACATTCCTAATTTGTGCGTTAGAATAACATTGGCAACGTGACCTTGTCGGTCAGTTAAAAATCCTTTAAGCTGGTTACAGTACTTATTGGCTTGCCCTCGTATATTATCCCTGCGGACACTTGGAGTTAAAGTGAGGTTAGATCAACTTTGGCCAATAAGCACTAATTCATTCTGGAGTCTAGAGACATGCATGTTGGTGTTTGCTGTGAAAGTGAGCCGCAACGTCAGAAAACGTACCTTTTAACATGAACGCCTAGTGAAGATTCACATCAGCCTGCGCTTTCGCGCGGTCTGATCGGAATCTTCACTGGGCGCATTTTGGATAGCCAAGATACAAAATTCCTTTCAATGAACAACGAATATTTTGCTCAGACTGCGCAGATGCGCAGGCTAATTTGAGTGTGTGCTTTTCGCTCATGTCACAAGGTACGTTTTCTCACATTGCGGCTCAAATATTTGCGACTCAAATATTTGCAGTATTATATATTGCTAGCAGTTTTGTGGAGGACCATGTGTTAGATTATCACATCGTTTGCTAAATACACTGTCCTCGAAAATAAAGTTATTATTGATACGTTTGGTTGAATGTCTGATTCAGAACGGTACTCTTAAAGGAAATAATCTACTCCTTTTGAAAAGTAGTGCATAAAGAAAACGCTTTCCATGACACAGTTACGTTCATTAGTAGTTTTGTTACGAAAGTACTTTGGTTCAATGCCTACTGTCCTATAAAAGGAATTTTTGCGATCAGTGCAGGCCCAAATCATGCGACAGAGAGTACTGAATCTGATCAGAATTTACACTGTTAACATGAAATGTATTAAGTATTTCTGACAAAACGAGAAATAAACTGCATTCAGATGCTCCTAAATCAGACAAGATTTTGTCAAATATGTAAGGTAGAAGATTTTATTGTGCATGAGTGGGTTAAGTTACACGTAAATGGTCAAGGCCAACGATGGATGAACGTCGGAGTAATATTTCGACGCAGCTACAACAAATGCATATACAACCGATTGCACATTCGAAAGACACCGAATTAGGTTTGAATTACATAAACCGATATCACAAAAGAGAACACTGTAATGAATACAGAACGAACAATATTCTGTAAACTCGGTTATATTGACTAGCAAATAATTTAGCATTTTAACAATAACCAAACGAAGCTATTCAGGAAAACACGGTTAAATAACCATCAAATAAAATCGCATTCTAACGAAAACCAAACGAAGCTTTTCTGTAAACATAGTTAAATAACAAATGAATAAAACATGCTAACTAAATAAAAACGAGGCTATTCAGTAAACTCAATTAAACAATTAATAAATAAAATAGCATTCTAACGAAAACAAAACAAAGCTATTCAGTTAAGGGGGGACGCAATATAAGCTGTAAATTATCTTGGAGTAAAGTGCTTAACAAGTCATTTATTTTGATGCAAGAGTTTTCAAAATCGGCCTAGAAATAAGAAAGTTACGGTGGTTTGAATATATTTAAGATGGATGTCGTGGATGCCGCCATATTGTAGGCTTTGTGACGTCACAAAGCCCAAATTAAAAATGCAAAACCAAATTATAAAGGGTTTTTAAATATAATTTTGCTACAGATTTTATAATCTTTTGATTCTAGTGACAAGCAATCATTTCCCCAAGAATAACCCAACTTTATGAGAATAACTACCTTTATGAAACGAATTTTAATTTTTATGAAACTTCATTAAATATTCAAAATGGCGGCGCCCAATCCACCAATGTTAAAATTTTCAACTGTCTATAACTTACTCAATTTTCCAACGATTATGATCAAATTTGTATCAAAATGCATTGTTTGTAAAGTTCTTTACTTTAAAGCACAATACCTTTTAAGGTTGCGTTCCCCTTTAACCAAGTTAAATAACCAGCAAATAAAATTCCACCCTAGCGAAAACAAAACGAAGCTATTCAGTTAACCAAGTTAAATAACCAGCAAATAAAATACCACCCTAGTGAAAACAAAACGAAGCTATTCAGTTAACCAAGTTAAATAACCAGCAAATAAAATTCCACCCTAGCGAAAAACAAAACGAAGCTATTCAGTTAACCAAGTTAAATAACCAGCAAAAAAATCAAACAAAACATTCTAACGAAAACAAAACGAAGCTGTTTAGTAAACATAGTTAAAAATAATAAACAAAGTAGCATTCTCACGAAAACAAAACGAAGCTATTCAGTTAACCAAGTTAAATAATCAACAAATAAAAACATATTCTAACGAAAACAGAACGAAGCTATTTAGAAACCATAGTTAAAAGGCCAATACTTAAAATAGCATTCTTACGAAAAACAAAATGAATCTATTCAGTAAACATAGTTAAATAACAAATAAACAAAACAGCATTCTAACGAAACAAGATGAAGCTATTAAGTAAACATAGTCAAATAACCAGCGAAACAAAAATAACATTCTTTCGAAAAAACAAAATATTCAGGAAAGTCAGTTAAATAACCAATAAATAAAATAGTATTCTAACGAAAAGAAGACGAAGCTATTCAGTAAACTTTTATTAAATAACCAGCAAAAACATTGCATTTATTTGCATTAAATGTCGCAACCTGTTTTCTTGGAACAATTAGCAAATATTTCAAAATGTCGTCTGCTGAACGTTTTACGCAGAATGCTAAGCGTTAGTTGCCTGGTAACACATCATCTATTCTTCTTTGGATGAAGGGATCAGGCACTTTTTGACATAAGACATCCTATCTCAATCCAGTATTGGTGCTGAACCACCTGTCTACCATGCCATTAACCCATTTGTGCCGAGTGGACTCTTCTATCATATCTATTTGGACCGGCCTATTTACAATCGCAGGGTGCCTGGTTAGTTCTTGTTATTACTATGTTGTTTAGAAATTTCTGTATTTACATGTAGTACAAAAACAGTGTAGACCCTGATGTAGTGGGTCTACACTGTTTACAAATGTTCATTTTATGCTACACTAGGCATAGATGGGTTTAACATGGCTGCAATTTACTACAAGTATTTCATTTATAACAGCGTCGTTTAAAATTGTACAGTCGAACTTCAATGGCTCGAACACCTTTGGGACCATGGAAAAGTGTTCGAGCCATGGGTAGTTCGAGCCAATGAAGGTTAATCATGGCACCAGGTCAGGAAGCAAATAACGATAATTTAGGGAAATCTTTTCGATTTTCTACACAATAATTGTATGTTGAGTGTACTCATTAGAATCGCCTCGATGAGGCGATTCTAATGAGTACACACAACATACAATTTCATGATAAAATAAGAAAAATTTCCGTAAATATTTGTTTTTTTTTTAATCTGCAATCTGCAATCTGATCAGAGTTCGCTGATCGCGAGTTCTGTCTACAGCCTCCAGGCTGTCCAAAGAGGGCAAAACGAGAACCTTTGCCATATTGCCATATTGCCATACAAGGTGGTGGGAGTGGGGGAGGATGTATAGGCTGATTTTAGTCTTTGCTGATTACACAGCTTATGGTAGATTTTGTCATGCGCTGGCTCATTTTAAAAACCCGCAGCGAGGAGCCACAAGGTCACACAAAGAACAAGCAACAACAGAACCACCGCCTCAGAAAGGCCAGATAATAATAATAATAATAAAAAAATATCAATTATTAGCTTTCACAAAAAAAAAAAATCTCCCAAGAAACAGGTAGAAACTTTTCCCCTAGTATCACTTCCATAATAGAGGCTAATCTAAAAAGAAAGAATTTCCCCACCCAGAGGGAGCAAACCCTGTGTTGAAGAAGGCACATATTTTAATTATGTGATCTGTCTTTATTGCAAATATGTTTCATTACGTACATGCCTAATGTGTATCCTGAGTGCTACGCCTATGCATGGTATATTAGCAAAAACTTACATGAGCCACAACGTGAGAAAACGTACCTTTTGACATGTGCGAACAACGAAGACTCAAGTTAGACTGCGCGTCCGGGCAGTCTGATCCAAGTCTTCGTTGTTCACATGAATAAACTTTGCATCCTTGTCTATCCAAAAAATGCGCCCAGTGAAGATTCTGATCAGACTGCGCGAACGCGCAGGCTGATCTGAATCTTCGCTGGGCGCACATGCCCACAGGTACGTTTCTTTACGTTGCGGCTTATGTTTCCTTACGCACATACACATACGAAATGTACATAATTAGCCTTACGCGTATGCAGGATAAAATAGCAAGATTAAATGACGACGAGGTTAATAAAGTTACACATACATGTACCATCGTGAAGTTTCAGATTACACTAAAATGC
The DNA here is from genome assembly GCA_964016985.1 of Anodontia alba. Lineage (NCBI taxonomy): Eukaryota > Metazoa > Mollusca > Bivalvia > Lucinida > Lucinidae > Anodontia > Anodontia alba. Next base: position 70,401,477 of record OZ024827.1, on the reverse strand, counting down.
TGTTAGATTTTGTGACATTTACAAGGTGCATGTGGATAATAGCGCTACCAAACGCTCTGGACAGGTAGGGACAGGTGATTTACAGCCTGCCTGCTAGGGCTGTGATGTATTCAAAGGGAATAGATTCACTTTCTGGATAAAAATCCTACCCTTTGACATGTGCGCCCAGCGAAGACTCAAATCAGCCTGCGCATCCACACAGTCTGATCTGAGTCTTCGCCGTCCGCGTGTAGAAACCATACATCCGCTGCTATCCAAAACGCACCCTGTGAAAAGTTTGATCAGACTGCGCGAATGCGCAGGCTGATCTAAATTTTCGCCGGGCGCACATATCCGAAGGTATGTTTTCGGACGTTTCGGCTCATTTCTGTCAAACGGTTTTCCGTAAACAACTATATATAATATATACCCCATTGTTCTCTTATAACAGAGAGTGGAAGTGGGGATCTACATTACTAGGCAGAGTTTCAGGATTTTCCTGTTTTTCTTAACCAGCTTTTCAATGTGTCTCATAATGTTTAGCATCATTTTTACTACGTAAATCTATTTTAATTTGCTTCAAATCATCCTCACTTACATGTACCCATATGATCCAGCGCACGACAAAACCTACAACAAGACTTGTGCGCCCAGCGAAGACTCAGATCAGCCTGCGCATCCGCACAGTCTGATCAGTCTTCGCTGATCGCATATACCTTCTACAACCTCCAGGCTAACGAAACAGAGAGAAATCAGAACCCTTGCCATAATGGGTTGATGTACAGGTTGATTGAGTGTTTTCTGGTCACACAGGTCTTGTTATAGGTATTGTCATGCACTGGCTCAATATTATATGGTGAAAATGTCATGACTTACGTAGCTCAAGATAAGAGGGGTATCAAGATCAATATTTGTCAGATTTCTTAACAAAAAAAAAAAAAAGTTTTGGGCAACTTATGGGTGCTTATTCAAAGGAATCCAAAACGTATGTTTTCGTGGAGAAAACAGAAAAATACTCGTACATATCAACATTTCTTGGTTTGAAAAGTAGCTGATTTTGAGCTGTGCCGATGAAGCGTACACTTTACACTGGTATATTAACATAATGATTTATGTTTCTTCTAAAGAGGAGGTTACCCTAAAAGGAAAGAATTAGCTTCCCTTTCAGAGAGGCTTGTTACATGTATGCAGCAATTGCCGTTAAATTTTACGGGCGATCATAACTTTATTTGCATGAATAATCCCACTAGGCAGAGCAGAGGAGGACAAAATAGGTTACCTAGGCAGAGTACCACACTTTATCTGAAACCTATCCACCCTTATCCCATCCTACAAGGTAGTTCCCGCAAATGTTCCGTGAAAAGTAATATGCACTGGCAGCCAGTTGCCAGACTTTACCGAAAACCTATTGAAATTTATTACAGTGTTTATCTGATCCCTTAAATTTGCTTCTTTTCTTCCCTTGAATTCCATTCGAAGAGCTGTCACAACACGTACTTAATAGGACTGGACACACTTTCAGGGGAGATAATTCTGTCAAACAATATAACTCCCCATTTGAAAAGGGATCTTCTTTAAAAGAAAAGAATTTGCTCTCCTCAGGCTACACATTGCATATTTTGTTAACAGTCTTTTCTGTCAGCTTACAGAGTTAAAGAGCACAGCAAATACAGCGGAAATAGAAAAAAACAACAACAAAAAAAACCAAAAAACAAAAAAAAAAAAAAAAAAAAAAAAAAAAAAACAAAAAAAAAAAAAAAAAAAAAAAAAAAAAAAACAACAACAACAACAACAACAACAACAACAAAAAAACAACAACAAAAACACTGGATAGATACCTCAGCTGTTTGCTCTTGTCCCGCAAATTCACTGTCCATTGTGAGGGTCATTTATATTTACAAAAAAGATAAAAAGAAAAGATGAGGGTCAAAGAATGACAAGACAACGGCATCGTTGCAATAATCGACATGTAGTCGAACTCAATCTCAATACCTCGAACGTCTTTGGGACCATGCAAGTTTGTTCGAGACACTGAGAGTTAATCATAGCGCCAGGTCAGGAGGCAAATGTATATACTTTAGGGATGTCTTTTCGATCTTCTGTATGATAATGGTATATTGAGTGTACTCATTAGAATCGCCTCGATGAGCCGATTCTAACGAGTACACAAACATACATTTCGTGTTAAAATAATAAAATGTATGTACTGACTTTGTTTCCCTAAAATATCCATACATATTAGCTTTCTTGGGCAATCAAGCGATTTTCCTAGAGAGTCAAAAACGAGTTCGAATTAGCCATGGTAAACGAGTCATCGGTGTTCGAGTCATTGAGGTTTTACTGTACAAAGATCTGTGACGGAAGAACTGCCTTGGAACTGCCAACAGAAACAACTTTTAGTTTTACATGATCGCAATCTCGTCCTTATATCTGGTGCAGCTCAAAACTACAATTATCTGTTCGGTTCGTATAGGATTTTCTACCTCATCAGTGAAATATTACACGATCCCGCAAAATGTACAATTATGTTATATGAGCCGCATTTCATCGATTCAACCTTTAAGCGCGCATGCACTAAGCAAGGCCATCTGTCTCATTACGAAAACACGCATATTTAAATATATAGAAAATTCACCTCCAAAAAACTGAAAATTTTCAGATAAAAAACTCTTATATTTTCATATTTCTGCTCAAAACATAGATTGTGGGTACTCGTTAGAACCGCCTCGGCGAGGCTGTTCTTACGAGTACCCACAATCTATATTTTGAGCAGATATAAAAAAAATAATGTATACCCTGTAAACCCCAGTTTTTCTATATAAAAATGGGGTTTAAGGGGGTCAAAATTATATAGGCATGTTTTCGTGATGAGTTCTTTGGTTGAAGTTTCTCCTTAACCTGCCGCTTACGTGAACGATCAGCATAGTTCCTGGCGAGACTGCGCTGAATATTAAGGGTAAAAACGGCAAATGTATGTACAGTCAAACCTGTCCTAAAGACCACCTGTATTAAGCAATCACCTGCCTTTAAAGGCCACTATTTTAAATCCCATTAAAGGCAAAGAAGTGGAAATCTACCTGTATTAAACAAGCACCTGTCTTAAGCAGCCAAGTTTTGGCTTTTCCAAAGGTGCTTGCTTAACACAGGTTTGACTGTACTGACTTTTTTTGGTAAACACAAAAGCAAAATCATAACATGTTATTGCAGGCACTAAGATGAAGCTGTCTTTTGGAGTTTGTGTGATTTTTATACTCGCACAACCTCTGATGAGCACACATGTCCCAGAAGTGCCAAATGAGTTCAGCGGTGACATCACTGGTAAGTAAAGAAAATATCTTAGTTTCTAAGCTCAGTTTTATTTGTGGCAAGTCAATCATGTTATATATGTGCCGCATCGTTAGAAAGAAAGTGTACCTTCTGACATATCCGCCCAAAAAAGATTCTGTTCAGCGTACGCATTCGCGCAGTCTGATAAGAATCTTTACTGGGCGCATTTCGGATAGCCAGTGATATAAAGTTTCTTCATGTGAATACCGAAGACTCTGATCAGACTGCGTGGCTGCGCAGGTTGTTATTAGTCTTCGTTGGTTTCATATGTCAGAAGGTACGTTTCCTCACTTTGCGGCTAATATTATAGTGAAGACACAAACCTGCATGGTTCATTTAAGTGAGGACTTTTTTTTTCAATTTTCGAATCTATAGATGTTGGGATTATTATTTACAACAATCGAGACATACTGTAGTTTTGGGGTCGATTGTTTACAACCGAGCCTAGTGTGCAAACGTCAACATTTCCCTAAGGTAGTTGTCCACGTGATTATCATTGACCAATGTAATCAAACCGCGCGTTAGACGAAATCCAAATAACGGTTATTTATAGCCACGCTATTTTTGTCGCTGTGACGTCAGAGTGCCTTTGATAGTGTGGTTATCTGTAAAACATGGACTGTGACATTTTGACCGTTGGCAAACAGTTCAGACCCAGATCAGAGGCCGCATTCTGCGGCCTCTGATCAGGGTCTACACTGTTTGCTTAAATTAAAGGAAGTTAAGGACTGAATGAAACAGTCTCAAGTCTCCGTACAGGACCCTTTTCCCAGCCTACACTCAGAGACACTCCCAGCCTACACTCAGAGACAATCGAACCACTAGTGCTGTCAGAGCTTTGATCCGAAATGCGATTATATTACTTTATACTTGATTATACTCCTTTTGTGAATGCTTTTTTCGGTTATCGATAGCGAAAAACAAATTAGGCCCAGTTTCAAAGGGCATTATGTGGTACAACTTTAGCAATATATAGGCAATGAAAAATTACTACATGAAACATGGTGGAGTTGAAACGGGTGATGCACATTACAAAAACTCGTTAAAGGCTCCATATTCCTCAAAAATAGACATTTTTGCCTGAGAAAGGTTTGATAAATTGACTTATGGTATTAAGTCGATAATAAAATGTGGCATCTGACAGCCTATAAAATTTCAGTCAGTCTCTCGTTTTTGACATCACGAAAACACGCCTATATAATTTTGACCCCCTTAAACCCCACTTTTATATAGTAAAACTGGGGTTTGCAGGGGTATACATTATTTTTCTTATTTCTGCTCAAAACATGGATTGTGGGTACTCGTTAGAACCGCCTCGCCAAGGCGGTTCTAACGAGTACCCACAATCTATGTTTTGAGCAGAAATATGAAAAGTTTCACAGTTTTTTTTATCTGAAAATCTTAAAATTTTTGGAGGAGAAATTTTCTATATATTTGAATAGGCGTGTTTTCGTAATGACTGGATCAAAAATGAAATAGTTTTTATCGTATCTCTAAATTAATGTTGCCAACATTAATTCAGGGATACAATAAAAACCAATTTTATTTCAAGAACGAGAGAATAACCGAAATTTTACAGACTGTCATGTGCCACATTTTATAATTGTATTAATACCATATATCAATTTATTAAACCTTTTTTGGATAAAAAAAAACATGTTTATTTTTTTGGAATATTGAGCCTTTAACGTAATGGATTAAGATTCAGTAAACCCAACAAGAAAAATTGTATGTAACTATTTTAACGAGCTGACGTTGCTGAAATACTTGGCATTTTTATGCATTCTATAAGTTAGAATTAAACTTTGATCTCAGGTTTATCACAACCACATATTTTATATATTATTATAGTTGCCCAATAAACTAATCGAGGTCGATGGGGTGGGGTGGGGGGGGGAGGGTGGGGGATGGGGTGGGGGTCAAAATTACATAGACATGTTTTCGTGATGTGTAGAAAAAAAAAATATTCTTATTACATCCCCCTCTTTCAGGTACTTAATCAAATCTCCAGATCGATAAGAAGGATATCCAGAAAAAAAATCTTATTTCTCTATGAAAACATATGTTGTAGGTACTCATGGCGCTTCTGATGAACACTCACAAAACATTGAGAAATAGTAAAACGTATCAATACTTTTCAGTTGAAAAAATGTCTTATTTCGGGCTATTTTATCAAATTTCTTCACCTTTACTGACAACAAATCTCAAATAACTCAAATAGACAGCTTAGAATGTCATTTTTATAATTTGCCTATCAAAATAAAAAGTGAGGAAAATGTGTGTCTAAAAGTAAAATTTTCGATTAGTCGACTATAACAATTCTTTCCGATTATCAGTCAAAAGAGGCAAAAGTGACACTACATTACCAGTATGGCATTTTGAAAAGATCTCCCAGTACAAAGTAATTAAAAATAAGACAGAAAAAAGATATAATTAAAATGACTTGTGATTTAAATTGAGATGATAAAAAGACATGCAGTTATTGAGCCACAACATAATAAAACTTAACTTCGGACATGTGCACCCAGCGATGATTCAGATCTGCCTGTGACTGATCGGAACCCTGTAAGCATTTTACATAAATCTATCGCGGGCCGATAACGGCCCGCTGTAGATTTATGAAAAATGCTAGCTGAGAATCTTAATCCATATATGCCTAGCGTCCCAAAAAGGGCGTCTGATCTGGGTGTTGCATCAAATACAGGGATTTTTACAAAACACTGTTATAATAAAAAATAACCAACATCCCTTCTAGTGGAAAAGATCTGACCAAAGAGCATATTTCACTGGGCATAGATGCATGGAACTAACAGGTCTACCTATCTATAACTTAACCTTTTAATTTGAGTCTTACCAAGCTAAAATACAATACCTGTGTTAGAACATCTAGGTAAGCATTTATTCACTTCTACGACCGTACTTTCACTGATTATTCGTCTTTCGTTCTGTTCTATTCCAGACTATTACCCGAAAACTCGAATGCAGCGAGGAGTTTCTGCAATTGGTAAGAAGGGCGATACGATCCAATAATAATAATAATAATAATAATAATAATACATGTAATAACAATAATAATAATAATAATGATAATACTAATAATGATGATCATGACGATGATGACGATGCTGACGATTGTGTTGAAGATGGTTGGATGTTTTACGTCACTTTCAACAGTGTCTTAAAATCGTTTCGAGACGATTGTAGGAAGTAGTAATGCAACTATTTGTGCATTAAAGCGCTGTACAGTTATGAACTGGATAGTAATGTTACTTCTACTGCTACTACTACTACTTCTATTACCACTTCCACTACAAATGGGCTGACACTAATCTACCGCCACTCTAGAGATGATCTATGCAAAGGTAGACAAAAGTTAAAACTCTCATAAATTACAAATTGACATATCAACTCCGTTGTAACAAACATTTTCATAAAGATATAGCTAAAATGAGAACAAAAGTGGTACCACCCACTTTTGACTTTTGAATTTATTACCCCTACCTGGCACTATGCAAGCGGCATCAGAGGTGTGTCAGACATTTTTGTAAAGATGTGGCTATGAGTTTCCAGCAGGAGGTCGTAAAGAGGCCATCTGAGGGTAATATATTTTATTTCGTGTGTGTGTGTTTGTGTGGGAGGGTGGCGTGAGGGGAGGGGGGAGGTTAGGGGTTGGATATTACCTATGAATCAGATAAATTACCCAGTACTAAAATTTCCTCTAATGGGCATCTACCTGTCTATCGTTTATTGTTAATAGGTTTTGTTGTGCCCAGTTTCTAACCTGTATCCATGCTAAGTCTCATGACCGACACATATCTTATTTTCATGTCTTTAACTCTTTAAGCGCCATGCAAAATTTGTACGAGATTGAAGACGAGATTCATTTTTTTTATATTTTCCATAGCAAATAAATCTTGACATTTCACGTGAATCATCTGAAAAAAAGCAAAACACTTTTGACAGAGATATCTTCCCGGAAAGTATATCCACACCTTTAAAGTGCACTGCAAACTATTGTATATTGATTCTAACAATCATTTCCCATTTTGTAAATGTAACAAACTATTTCAAAAGATGACGCAGGTTAAGGTTTTGAAAAGATAAAAAAATGAATAAAGTACCTAAAATGCCTCAGTTTTTCAGGTAAAAGCCATTTAAGCCTAGTATCCCATAAAAGGAACATTAACAAACAGTGTAGATCCAGAACGCGGCGTCTAATATGGATTTACTCTGTTTTGCATTAAATACAAGAATTTCGATATTACATGATATTAATAAAAGGTAACCAGACACCCTAATATTGGAAATGGACCATTCCAAAGAGTGAAGGTAAAAGAGTCTATTCGGCATGAATAGGTTAAGCAGTACATATATTAGGGCTATTAATGCTCTGCATTCTGGGTTAAACATTGAGCAGATGGCATTTTGGACTAGTCTTTTTAATTTTTACCAGAAAATAGACTTTGAACATTTATGAAAATTGGTGCATTAGCGCAGTCTGGTTAGGGCCTTTGCTGTCTGCCTACAAAATAATTGGACATTGCAGACTATTGATACATAGTCCTAGGTCCCTGGCAAAATCCCTTGTCAGACTGTAGGTTCATTTCTGATTTGACTATTGTTCACAAAATTACAGCATTTCCTACAAGAATGCGCCTAGCGAAGACTCAGATCAGCCTGCACATCCGCGCAGGCTGATCTGAGTTTTCACTATCCGCTTGAAGACGCTTTGTATCCTTGGCCTCCCACAGAGTGCTCTGCGATGTCTTTGATCAGATTGCGCGAACGCGCAGTCTGACCTTAGTCATTGCTGGGCACACATGCCGACGTGTAGGAAATGCTTTGGCCTAGGTCAAATGCCACGAAGACATTTTTCTTTTGCCGTGGCTTATTTTCTTTGTTATTACAGCTGCTCTCCTTAAAAGTGCAAGACTGGTAGCAACCGAGAAGAATTTTAGACTGTATCGAAAGTCTGGTGGAGTGAAGCAAGCGAACAAAGATTTTCGAGGACTGAAACCCAAATCAATCGCAAAGGGTCCCGTAAGTGTCAGCTTGTTGCTTCAGATTAGGCACACAATTAACCCTGGTCCTGCTGAACTCGGATATGCCCTGCCTTTGCAAATTGTTTAGATCCAGATGAAATGGTTTCTGATTTAGATCTGCAGCGTTTGTCATTCAGTATGTGAATTTCTATCAACAATCTAAATAAAGCAATCTAATTGGCTGACAATTAGAAGTTGGCGTGGAAAATTAATTTATTATTTCTCAGTCGGCCATTGCTTTCCAAACACTGAAACAGACAAAGTTTATAATGTCTTATATGATGATTTGCAGTAGAACTTTCAATAATGTACAGATCTCGCAACAACAGCAATCTCCCCATTACGAAAACATGCCTATTCAATTATACTGAAAATTTTACCACCCCCCCTCCCCCCCCAAAAAAAAAAAAAAAAAAAGAAAATTTTCGGATAAATAATTCTGATATTTTTTTTTATATTTCTGCTCAAAACATAGATTGTTGGTACTCGTTAGAATCGCCTCGACGAGGCGTTTCTAACGAATACCCACAATCTATGTTTGAGCAGAAATAAGAAAAATAATGTATATCCCTATAAACCCCAGTTTTACTATTTAAAAGTGGGGTTTAAAGGGGTCAAAATTATATAGGCATGTTTTCGCGATGCTATATAAGCCACCTTTCTGATTTCCCAAATGGCAGTTTTACAATATGCTGTACCTACCTACTCTATTACAGCGGCCTCCCCGTTTGTTAAACAGCTGTGTGTCTTTCCATGGATGGCGGCTGTATAGAGGTTGCACTGCAATTGTAACACAACTATTGACTCTCTCAATATATATGAGCTACGCAGGAAAAAACTTACAAAAATACTTGTACGACCAGGAAGACTCAATCCAGCCTGCGTATCCGCGCAGTCTGATCAGAGTCTCCGCTGATCGCATGTGCCTTTTACAGCTTTTGATTATACAATGTTAAAAAAAAAAAAAAGCAGGTACGCCGTGTACTGATAAAGGACCTGTTCAAAGAATTGAGGTAACAGAGTCCACTCGGCATAATTGAGTTAACCGTAGCAAGATATACCTTATATACACAAAATCAGTTGAAATGTGAACATGCCAAAAAGAAAGAAATGAGGCACGTTTTTGGAACGCCACGACTGTCACTGTTATTATGTACGGTAGTAACATTATTGTATGCAGTAGTACAAATGTATCATTTTTATGTTCAGTGTTTACATTGTTATGTTCAGTAGTAACATTAATATGTTCAGTACTTAACATGATTATGTTCAGTAGTAACATTAGTATGTGCAGTAGTAACAGTATTATGCGCGGTAACAACATTGTGTTTAGTAGTAGCATTATTATGTTCAGAAGTAGCTTAGTATGTTCAGTAGTAACATTATTATATGCAGTGGTAACAATATTATGATCAGAAGTAACAATATTATGTTCAGTAGAAACATTATTATGTGCAGTAGTAACATTATTACATTGTATGTTCAGTAGTAACTTTATTCGCCGTGGTTAAGTTCTTATTCGCTGTGGTTAATATTTCTAAATAAACCGTCACCTATGCACCGGTCAAATAAAAGCGGGACATTACCCAGCTAGCATTCTTTATAAATCTATAGCGGGCCGTTATCGGCCCGTCAGCTACCCTGACGGGCCGATAACGGCCCGCAATAGATTTATAAAGAATGCTTACTGGGTAAAGCGTTATTTGCCGGTATCAACGGTTCGCAAGAAAGGATGGTACCCAGTAAGCATTCTTTATAAATCTTCAGCGGGCCGTTATCAGCCCGTCAGGGTAGCTGACGGGCCGATAACGGCCCGCTGTAGATTTATAAAGAATGCTAGCTGGGGTAGAATTCATAATCAGCATTGCTATATCTGATGGGATATAGCCAGGAGGATTGTCTTCCGAATGCACATTAAAGTAACGGGTCTCCCTTTTTACTTCTAGAATGTATTTTAGGGACTAGTTGAATGGACGCTAGAATAATTCAATCAAATATTGAGGTTTTATAATCTGCTACACACGTCCAAGGGCACAAGTGGACACAAGTATTTAAACAAAATTGGTTTCTCTACCTACACAACAGGCCCGGAAACAGAGGAGGGCATTCAGATTCGCGCCCTCCTCCATTTAAATTTGAAAATAAATGGGCCCCATGAGGCTTTGTGCCCCTTAGGCTGACAACTTCTTGATCCGTGCATGTCAGTTGGTATTTTCCAATCCTTGGAATTACGTGGCCTTTCCTCCACAAATGAAGTTGTAAATAGTTATTACATTTTAGTTTCTCTTCTACGAAGCATATTTCTACTAACAAGGCACTGACTGCTTGACTTGAATGGCTACAAAATGCTAGATTTTTTTCTATATACACTGCACCCCCCTCATTTCTGAGTATTATGCACGATATCGGGTCGTTTCGCCCGTGAGTCGTTTCACCCGTGGGTCGATTCGCCAGTTGGTCGTTTCGCCCTGGATTGTTTCGCCCCCGAGGGTCGTTTCATCCCTATTTTTTGGGTCGGTTCGCCTTTTATTTATTCAATAAGACTTGAGCCAGGATATGTTTGGACATATGTAGGATCATCTGGACTTTCCTTCGATAATTTTGGTTCAGTGCCGCTGAGTGTGTTGTGGGTATGGGGGGTTGGGGGTGCGGATATGCTGATTCATACTGGAGAAAAACGTGCTCATGAGGAATATGTGAACTAGTCGGGTTTCTCAATTCCTGTACCTTGCAAAAAAAAAACAACTTAACCCTAGCATCGAAAAGATATACGGCTGAATTTTTGTATATATCAAGCGTGGATAATGGTTCATACAAAACCGCTGCATAGCCATGCGAAACTAATTGCATTTTGAAGAAACGCGTGCATTTTGCATGATACTGGTTTAGAGTTTTGCCAAGCAACTGTAAGTTCTATTAAGCGTATAATACACATGTATACTAACAGATAAAATAGACCCAATATACACCCAACTCGCGATAAATTAATCTATACAGTTGATGTCTTAATATAAATTAGCACTGATTGTTTAAAAATCGTGTTTGTTTGTGTTGAGCTTTTATGGCCCAGTCAACCCAGTGGGGTCATGTCGAGCGCGGTCAGTTTACCTAATCACACGTTTATTGGGCAGGCTTTGTCCTCTAAGCGGTTAACCAGTATTGTGCGCATTCTTTCGCCAGAAACTGACAACTGCCCTTCTTCAATCAGCGGAAGGGAGAGAATGGCAGTAGAAAATATTTCATGATCAATCTGCACGAAAGAATGTTGCCGACCTTGGCGGGGGTTGAACCCGCGACCTCCTGGTCTCCAGCCGGACGGCGCATCCAACTGAGCCACCGAGGCCGGCTTAAAATTCGTGTCGCTTTTTGGAAAAATGCGTGTATTTTATGAAATTTTGATAAACATTTTAGTTTGCGGAAACTACGCCAGGTATTATGTTTGGCCTTCATACATTCTTACAAAGTATTGTCCGTCAGCAAAGGTTTTGAAATTATGAACATGAAGACCCGCGCGATTCCCCTCAACAGGCATGTTTAAGACTTACGTAAGTAAAATACAGGGTCATATACGAATTTTTTTCTATTATAAAACCGTAAGCACGAATCCCCGAGAGATGTCTGGTAAAATTTAAAATGTGTCATTCAAAATGATATAATAAAATTTGTAAACGAACGTTTTCTTACAGGTTTAATGAGGCGGCCATATAGGATGAAGAATCGGACATTTTTTGCTGTTAATCCATTTCTGTTTACCTTCATTTATAGGCTATAAGAACCGGGAGAAGGTTTATTTGAAACAAAGTTTGCACGCGAAATTTAAAAATTCATGTCAGACAGGAAAAACAATCAGGGTGTCACTAAAGACGTCATGTTTGCATAATCGCATGAGAAAATAAACTTTCTGCTTTTTGTTTTGAGCATTTTTTCTTTCTTTTTTATGATTTAATCTGAATACACAAGGTTTTGTATACTTAGAAATTGTTAAGTATCGACTTGGCCTCCATAGAAACGTGCGAACTCTTTTGTATACAGTTGTTTTATATACTAACATGTCCAGGCTATAAATCGTATATCTTTCCGATGCTAGGGTTAGCAAACATTGTGTACTAGAAACCATACTACACCCTAATGTCATCATAGTGATTTGTATTTATTTACACGTTGTTGTTGTTGTTTTTTTGTTTGTTTTCTTTCGTTATATTTCAGTTTGAATTAGAGTCTCTGTGTTTGGTGTGTTTATTGCTTGTTTGTTGTTGTTGTTTGTTGTTGTTGTTGTTGCAGTTTCTGTAGTATTTTTTGTTTTTTTTAGCTCACCTGAGCCAAAGGCTCAAGATGAGCTTTTGTGACCGGTCTTCGTCCGTCGTCCGTTGTGCGTCGTGCGTCGTCCGTCTGTCAACAATTTACTTAAAAGACATCTCCTCCTAAACCGGTGAATGGATTTTAAAATAATTTCACAGGAATGTTCCTTAGATGACCCTCTACCAAAATTGCCTAAATAGTTTCGCTCCTCTAAACAAGACGGCCACCAGAGCTAAAAATAGAAAAGCCTGTAAACAATATATCCTCCCAGGCCAATGGCCCGATTTCAAAATAATTTCAGAAAAATGTTCCTCTCGTGCCTCTTTACCAAAATGGCTAAAACGATTTCGCTCCGCTAAACAAAATGGCCGCCAGAGCTAAAAATAGAAAAAAAATCTTTAAAAGACATCTCCTCCCAGGCCAATGGCCGATTTCAAAATTATTTCACAGAAATGTTCCTCTCATGCCCCTTTACCAAAATTGCTAAAATGGTTCCGTTCCGCTAAACAAAATGGCCGCCAGAGCTAAAAATAGATAAAACCCTTTTAAACGACATCTTCTTCTAGGCCAAAGGCCCGATTTCAAAATAATTTTACTGAAATGTTCCTCTAATGCCCCTTTACCAAAATTGCTAAAATGGTTTGGCTCCGCTGGAAAAAAATGGCCGCCAGAGCTAAAAACAGAAAAAGGGCTTAGATTGTCATGCGTCTGTCAACAATTTACTTAAGAGACATCTTCTCCTAATCCGGTTAATGGATTTTGAAATAATTTTACAGGAATGTTCCTAGAGTGACCCTCTACCAAAATTTCTAAAATGATTCCGCTCCGTTAAACAAAATGGCCACCAGAGCTAAAGATGGAAAAACCTTAAACCACATCTCCCATGTCAGTGGCCCAATTTCAAAATAATTTCACAGAAATGTTCCTCTAATGCCCCTTTACCAAAATTGCTAAAATGATTCCACTCTGCTAAACAAGATGGCCATCAGAGTTAAAAATAGAAAAAACATTTAAACGACATCTCCTCTTAGGCCTATGACCGGATTTCAACATAATTTCACAGAAATGTTTCTCTTATGACCCTTTACGAAAATTGCTAAAAAAATGGTTCCGTTTGGCTGAACAAACTAGCCGCCAGAGCTAAAAAATGAAAAAGGGCGTAGACTGTCATGCGTTTATCAACAATCTACTTAAGAGACATCTCCTTCTAAACGGGTTAATGGATTTTGAAATAATTTTACAGGAATGCTCCTTGAGTGACCCTCTACCGAAATTGCTAAAAGGTTCCGCTCAGCTGAACAAAATGGCCGCCAGAGCTAAAAAAAAAAAAAAAAAAAAAAAAAAAAAAAAAAAAAAAAACAAAACAAACAAAAAAACTTTTAAAGGACATCTCCTCCAAGGCTAATGGTCCGATTTCAAAATATTTTCACAGAAATGTCCCTCTAATGTCCCTTTGCCAAAACTGCTAAAATGATTCTGCTTTGCTGAACAAAATGGCCGCCAGAGCTAAAATAGAAAAACCTTTAAACAACATCTCCTCCTAGGACTATGGCCTGATTTCAAAATAGTTTCGCAGAAATGTTCCTCTGATTAAGTCATATTCTCCTTGAGTGCTGTGATACTCAGGTGAGCGATATAGGGCCATTATGGCCCTCTTATTTTGTTGTTGTTTTTGTTGTTATTTTGTTTATTGTTGTTGTTGGTGGTGGTGGTGTCGTCGTCGGCGACGGTGTCGGCGTCGTCGTTGTTGTTGTTCGTGTTGTTGCTCTTGTTTTGTTAATTGTGTGTTTTGTTACTGTTGTTATTGTTGTTGTTTTACAACATTTAAATTTTCAGCTGAAGATTTGGTACGAGTACAATAGATTTAACAGCTCCTGGACATATCAATTCCTAACCATATGTGTCTTTAAATTAGAACACGTCCATCTTGTGTTGGTGGGCGACTCTCAATGCAAATAGTGTACGAAAGTGTTTTAGTAGACGCTTAGTCATTGAAAGAATCCAAATATTTGCTGAATCATTATGATAATTGTTAGCTTAATAAAGTGTATGGAACGCCACGACTGTCACATGATGTTTTATTATGTGCGGTAGTAACATTATTATGTGCATTAGTAACATAATTGTGTGCAGTAGTAACATTATTATGTGCAGTACTAACATTATTATGCGCGGTAGTAACATTATTATGTGCAGTAGTAACATTATTATGTGCAGCAGTAACATTATTATGTGCGGTAGTAACATTATTATGTGCAGTAGTAACATTATTGTGTGCAGTGGTAGCATTATTATGCGCGGTAGTAACATAATTATGTGCAGTAGTAACATTATTATGTACAGTAGTAACATTATTATGTGCAGTAGTAACAATATTATGCGCGGTAGTAACATAATTATGTGCAGTAGTAATATCATTGTGTTCAATTGTAACATTGTGTGCAGTAGTAACATTATTAGCTTCAGTAGTAGCATTATTAATGTCTTTCTTCCAAACTAAAAGTTCTAGTTTATAGGCCCTTCCCTGTAAAGGCCTAGCGTGAAGTATTTATCTTTGGCGGCGAACGGCGGCCGACATTCCAGAATGGCCAAATTAGCCAAAATATTTGAAGAACATTTATTTATTTATTTATTTATTTTATTTATTTATTTATTTATTTATTTTCGGAAATACTTTATATGCTGACTGATGTCTTCTGATCGCTAGATGTGATAACGGTTTAGTACGGTTTCTAGTACACAATTTTTGCTAACCCTAGCATCGGAAAGATATACGATTTATTTCGATATAGGCAGACATGTCAGTATAAAAACAACTGTATAGCAGATATGCATACATTGCATTTCGAGGGAACTCGCACGTTTCTATGGAGGACCAGTCGATACTTAACAATTTCTAAGTATACAAGACCTTGTATATTCAGATTAAATAATAAATAAAAAAAAGAGCTCAAAACAGAAAGCAGAATGTTTATTTTCTCATTCGATTATGCAAACATAACGTCATTAGTTACACCTCGGTTGTTTTCCGCATTTAAGGGTACTTCATTTTCCTGTCTGACATAAATTTTTAAATTTGAAACTGTGTTTCAAATAAACCTTCTCCCGTTTCTTATAGCCTATATATGAAGGTAAACAGAAATGGATTAACACCAAAAAATGCTCGATTTTTCATCCAATATGGCCGCCACAATAAACCTGTAAGAAAACGTTTGTTTGCAAGTTTTATGATACCATTTTGAATGACACATTTTAAATTTTTAGCAGGCATCTCTCGGGTGCTCGTGCTTACGGTTTGTTAATACAAAGAATTCGTATATAACCCTGTATTTTACTTACGTAAGTCTTAAACATGCATGTTGAGGGGAATCGCCGCGCATTTCTTCATCTTCATAATTTCAAAACCTTTGTTGACAAACAATATAGGGATCAAGCATGGTTTTTCATGCATTACCCGTGGGAGGTGTTGAAAACCGAGGCCGAAGGCAATTTCCACAGACTATGCTCGTTCTAGGGTCGGGCAGTACACGCCTCGTAACGGCAGCAAATCTGTGGCCCCGCTACGATCATATTGAATGTTGCGTAGCCGTGCATTAACAGCGCGTGAATTGCCTTGTTAATACACGGCTTTTCGCCGGTTAATGCACTGGCTGTTAATAACGTGCGACACTGCTTTTTATGCAATAATACTTTGTAAGAATGTATAAAGGCCAAACATACTACCTGACGTAATTTCCGCAAACTAAAATGTTTATCAAAATTTCATAAAGTACACGCCGTTTTATAAAAAGAGACACGAATTAAACAATCAGTGCTAATTTATATTAAGACATCAACTGTACAGATTAATTTATCGCAAGTTGGGTGCATATTGGGTCTATTATACCTGTTAGTTTATACATGTGTACTATACGCTTAATAGAACTTACTAACTCTAAACCAGTATCATGCAAAATGCATGCATTTCTTCAAAATGCAATTAGTTTCGCATGGCTATGCAGCGGTTTTGTATGAACCAATATCCAAGCTTAATATATACGAATATTCATCCATATATCTTTCCGATGCTAGGGTTGCGTTTTTTTTTTTTTTTTTTTTTTTTTTTTTTTTTTTTTTTTTTTGTTATTTTTATTTCATTTTTTTTGCAAGGTACAGGAATTGAGAAACCCGACTAATGAGGGTTCAGGGCAATCAGATACTGACGGACACTGCAATCGGACAACGAAGACAGTAACTGTTAAGAAAACGCAATTGCGAAGCCGTCTTATCAGTGTCCGGGTGCGCGCTGGCTGATCTTCCTTATACCATCATGAAAACATGCCTATATAATTTGACCCCCTTAAACCCCACTTTTATATAGTAAAACTGGGGTTTACAGGGGTATACATTATTTTTCTTATTTCTGGTCAAAAACATAGATTGTGGTACATGTTAGAACCGCCTCAGGGAGGCGGTTCTAACGAGTACCAACAATCTATGTTTTGAGCAGAAATATGAAAACTATCAGAATTTTTTATCTGAAATTTTTCATTTTTTGGTGGTAAAATTCTCAATATATTTGAATAGGCTTGTTCTTATCGGCGTTCAACATTAAAATATGATGATGAAAGTGTTCAGTGCGTAATTATTTTAAATGGCTGGTCAAAACAGTGTAAACATTGACATGAACAATTGCATTCTGCGTACAGATACATTTACATATTTCGTATTTTTTCGTCGTATTTATTACAGTGTACCATTTCACAAGGTCAAAAATAGTATACGCTAAACGTACATGTCTTGTTTAGACTACGCAAGTAGCCAACTAATTTGGATTTTCACTTGTGGTATGAAATATCTCTAATAATAAGACAGCGCACGACAAAACCTACATAAGATCTTTGTAACCAGCAAAGACTCAGATCAACCTGTACATCCACCAAGTATGTCAAGGGTTCTCGTTTATTTCCTTTGGATAGCCCGGAGGCTGTAGAAGGCACATGCGATCAGCGAAGACTCTGATCAGACTGCGCGGATGCGCAGGCTGATCTGAGTCTTTGCTGGTCGCACAAGTATTATTGTAGGTTTTGTCGTGCACTGGCTCATATATCTGCATGTATATATCTATGTTTTTTTGTGTACTAATATCGGACAAATTGTGTAACAAACTATCCAACATCATCTAAAACGGGCAACGATCTTATTACCAGATTATACAAAAAAAAAAAAAAAAAAAAAAAAAAAAAAAAATCAAAGTTCAGCTATCTAAACCTCCCCGAAAGGAAATCGACCAGATAATATATGCGACCAGCATAGACCTAGATTAGTCTGCGCATCCTCACAGTCTGAACAGGGTTTATGCTATTCGTTTATAGAGTCTTAAGGGTCAACCTTTATTTAAGCGACCGAATGCAGAGAGATCTGTCATTGAATGAGCAGGCCAGTCTGGGTCTACGTTTGTATCATATGTCAAGGCTGATTTCTATCTTGAAGATGATATAAGGCGGGGAACAGCATTTCTTACAAGATTAGGTGTGCGCCAAACGAAGGCTCAAATCAACCTGCGCATCCGCGTAGACTTAGCTGCCCGCCTGAAAAAAACAAAAAAAAAAAAAACAAAACAAAAAAAAAAAAAAAAAAAAAAAAAAAAAAGAAAGAAAAAAGGCAAAAAAAAAAAAAAAAAAAAAAAAAAAAAAAACTCCTTGGCTAACCACAGAGTTCGCAGAGTGACCAGCCTTTATAGTCATGATATTATTTTGGTTTTATCTTAGTGTATTATCAAACAGGATTATAAGAAAAAAATATTTAATCACTGGAGACTGGAGCCCGTCTACTCATCCAGCAGTTAAAGACTAATCAACAGGTAGTGAAATGGACTTGTCCAACTGTTATGACAAATATGAGCCGCAAGGAAACGTATCATAGGACATGACATTACGAAAACTCGCCTATTCAATATATATAGGAAATTTCACCTCCAAAAACTGAAAATTTTCAGATGAAAAACTCTGATACGTTTCATATTTCTGCTCAAAACATGGATTGTGGGAACTCGTTAGAACCGCCTCACCGAGGCGGTTCTAACGAGTACCCACAATTTATGTTTTTGAGCAGAAATAAGAAAAATAATGTATACCCCTGTAAACCCCAGTTTTACTATATAAAAGTGGGGTTTAAGGGGATCAAAATTATATAGGCATGTTTTCGTGATGAGCACTCAGCGAAGATTCAATTTGCGCTTGTTTGGTTTTGTCTGTTCCTCTTGGTGTCTGGGAAGGGCTGCGGTTTGTGATTGTGGCACTCCCTGGACTTTTCTCTTACTTTTTTTTGCGCTATCTTGCAGTCTGCTCAATACCTTACCTGGTCACATTTGTTAAGGATGCAAAGTTTCTTGATGCGGACATCGAATACTTCGATAAGACTGAACTAATGTGCAGGTTGGGATACACATGTCCGAAAGTAAGTTACATATGTGCCTAGAGAAGATTCAGGTCTGTCTGCGCATTCGCAGTCTGACCAGAATATTCCCTGTGCGCTTCCTGAATTGCCAAGGGTGCAATGTTTTATTTTCATGCGGACAATGAAGACTCTGGTCAGACTGCGCGAATGAAAGAACGCTTTCTGTCGTTTCGGCCGTATTCTTCAGTTTCTTGCCCATGGTAGAGCAATATTTTGCTTTCAGATAGATCCAATAAGCTCAATGGTCCCAACTATACATTACATTTAAACTAAAGTGAAGTACAGAAAGACGTTTTGCAACACTTGTTAGGATGTTTATCTGCCATAAAATAGTCATCACGTTATCAGTGTTTGGCAGGCATGCAGTTTAATTCACAAGATGGTTTAAATTTTGATAACGCCGAGTATGGTATCACGTTTATGACCTCAATCTGCCTCAGACTATTCATCAATGATATTGACGGTATTTGGTAAGTTTATAAGCGGCACTTTAAATCACAACATGTTTTACATTTTGATAACCCCGTAGAGATTTGCAAAACCAATATTTGAAAAAAAAAAAAAAAAAAAAAAAAAAAAAAAAAAAAAATAAAAAATAAAAATAACAGTGATAACTGATCAACAATATTACATAAATGTCTCATTTGATGCTGCCTATCTTTCGATTTTATTTTCTTTATTTCAAAGTTCTCGAAGACGGGGTATGTAGATGGCAACGAAGTTGACATTCGAACAGATGTAAACCCAAGGCACAAATACTACAAAGTCATGGCAGAATTGAATATTCATACCTTGAAGAAAATGCCAGGTGGTTCAACAACACATATTCGTCGTTTGATTGAATACGTAAAACATTAAAATAATTCTTTCAACCCGACAGACCAAAACAGATACCCTTGCGAACAGTCTAGATCCAAATGAGACGGCTCGTAATGAGCCGTCTCATCAGGATCTACAATGTTTGCTATTCTGTTTTTGATTTTACACTGAAAGCTCTAAATCAGTGGACAAATTCAAGGATGGAAGAGCTGACTTCAGAAAATAACAAATGAAAGGTTTAATGAAATCAGGGGAGCCACCATAAACAATGTACGGTTTTACGCATACCATTTAGGGAAATAGGCACACTTTCAGGGACAGTAACTATGTCAGAAATATTTTGAAGCCTTTCTGAAAAAGGCTATAAACTAAAAGGAAAAAATTGGCTACAACGGAGCGTTTTTTTTCAGAAAAAGACTGGTGTGAAGGAAAGCAAACTGGAACTCACCAAAGTTGTCGCCTTTATCTCTGGCACTGCCGCAGACGATAATAATAGGCTTTTGCAAACAGCATAGATCCTGATGAGACGGCTCATATGAGCTGTCTCATCTGGATCTACGCTGTTTGACATACAGTCTTTCAACTTTACCTATAAACTTCTTTTCAAGCAATAGTAGAAAAGCAGACAACAAATGTCGTCTGAAATTTGGTACCGAAAGAGTTTTAAAAAAAGACATATTATCTACCATATGTATCATTTGCAGTTCTTTTCAATTTGTTTGTGTGTCTGTGAATTCATATTTGGCGTCTCTTTTTCGTTTGGTACCTCGGGATGGCTATACTTCGTGATGGTGACATTTCCTGGATACCTCTATTTATATTTTTCTCCAGGGTAATTCTTTTAGAATCTGTTCTTGCTTGCTTTCCTGCACACCAAGCCTCGTCTGAATCCTTGTCTGCTCTGAAAGGAAATATTTTGACCCCAATGCGAAATAGATTCCTGAATGGATATGGCTATACCTTGAGGGAGTTGACTATGTCAAAATTGTTTTTTTTTCTTCCTTCTGAAAAGGGTCTACCCTAAAAGTAAAGAATGTGCTTCCTATGTGAGCAGTCTTTCCGTTTACAGTAGGCCCCACTTTCAGAAGGGGCTGTGTGCGGAAAAGCGAAAAGGTAGCACAAGGTGTCTGTCTTGTATAAATTGGCTGAATATGTACCACAAATATCAAGTTTACTCTAATTATGTGCTGAAGTTTTCAGGCTTTATAGCTGTATTAAATTGTTTCAATTCAATTTGTGTTTTTACAAATGATGTTAAAGAGAATCATTTATTCTATGTGTATCATTAGTATTTTATATATTTGCCGAATTTTTGGTTTAACATAACAGCAATTTTAACCCTTGCAACACTGTATACAGAGACATTTTAGCAAACAGTGAAGATTAAGATGAGATGGCATAAGTTGACATGACACAGGAGTAAAACGGTTAAAGTATACACCTTCTTCAGCTAGCATGTCTTCTAACAATTCACATGACGAGTCTCTTCCACATTGTTTTATTTGCCACGGTTCTATAGTTGTTGCCTTTTTTCCGGACGTTATGTCTGTTTTGCACCGATAGTCGCCTCTGAAGCGTTTGCTTCGAGCCATCATCCTCGTTCCATCGAAGTTGTTGGTTTTGATTCACATGTTTTCTGTGGTTTCACTGATTGAGTTAGGGAGCGAGTCGAGCGCCAGCAAAAACCGATTAAAACACCTGCTAGTTTTACCGTATTTCTGACCGTTCTTAGATTCTTGGGCCAGCGGTTAGTATTTGGTGGTTGTGTCTCTCTATGTAATGTTTTTGTGGTATATCGCAGAATATAAAGTCATCTGCTGTACGGCTGCTTAGTTTGCTTTTAATTTGTCTTCATGTGTCATGTTTTGTTTCTTGTTCTGATGCTAGCGTTGGTATTATTTTTAACTGATGCCGTATTTGATTTCTGTTTCTTTCTGTTTCTTTCTGTTTATGCATTGCCTGTTTTGTATATTATCTAGGCAACATTTGGAGCTAGAGTGGAGATTTCGCGCCAGTATAGTCGATTTAAATCCGCACCAAACCTTCACCGTAGGTAAAATATCGTCAAAATTCATAAAAAGTACGTTCGGCTCGCTTAAAAGTTGCTCCTTAACTGAATGTGAAAAATCACAGGAAAACATGTAAATCACTGATGAAACAAGACTGAGAACCCGTGGCAAAGGCAACAGACACTGGCAGCCAGTGCTAAAGAAAAGCCTCAATTGAATCACAATGGAACAGCATCAGTCATCAACCATCTTATGAAAAGATAGGTTATACTGTGATTTACTTTGAGGCAAATCCGCTGTCGTTTAATTAAAGAAGAAGGCATACCCATAACCCATGACTGGGTTAACAACTAAGCATAGAGTGTTACATAATATTCATATTATTTCATGTCCTTTCATAATGAGTAATCAATGTGGGCGTTATTTGCTCACCATACAGCCAGTTTCAGTTGTCAGCTGCGGTACAAACGTTCATGGTTCCCCTTATTCACTGTACCAGGTTCTAATTGGAAATGTTGCTGAGCAGTATTCTGCTCAGCAACATTTCTAAGTAGAAACTGTTACAGTGAATTTTTGAACCGCAAAACCAGAAAACTTCCCTTCGGACATATTCGCCCAGCAAAGATTCAGATGAGCATGCGCATTTGCACATTGTCAGTCTGATCAGAATATTCAAAGGGTACATTTCGGATAGTCAAGAATGCGCAATTGCGTCATGTGGACACCGAATATTTTGATCAGACTGCGCAATGGACAGGCTGATTTGAGTCTTCTTTGGGCACACATGTAAGAAGGTACGTTTTCTCACATTTCGGCTCATTTATGTAACGTATGCAATTTAGCTGACCGCAATATAATCTGTCATGCGAATATTCTGAAACATCAACACTACATTTGCAACTCTTTAGAAGGAAGAAGATAATGAACCGTGGTATGACAAAACCAACAAAGTTACTATGCGCCCAGCGGAGACTCAGATCAATCTGAGTATCTGTCAAGTCTGATCAGAGTCTTTGCTGCCCGCATGAAGAAACCTTGGGTCCTTAGCTTCCTATAGAGCGCAAGCGAAGACTCTGATCATACTAGGCGGATGCACAGGCTGATCCGAGTCTTCGCTGGGTGCACAGTCAAAAATTTGTTTGTTTTTGTTTTTCATGTTGCGGTTCCAATACTAGCCGCTAGGTGAGAAGTAACGAAAATCAAATCAGCCTGTCCATCGCGCAGTGTAATCAGCGTCTTCGTTGTCCACATATGGAAACTTTGCATCCTTGGCTATCCAAAATGTGTCCTGTGAAGATTCTAATCGCACTGCTCAAATGGGCAGGCTGATCCGAATCTACACTGGTTGCACATGTCTAAAGATACATTTTCTTACGATGCGTCTCATACCTACAATACATGATAACTTCGAAATATATCTATGGTTACTCCTTCAGCCAATAAAAAATAATTAAATTGCATGTTGAAAGTCAGCATAATATTTTGATGTCTATAATTACTTCAAGAATGCACCAAAAGTCCTGCCAAAATTAAACTGATATAATGCTTAATTAATATGTAAAACACCATTTCGAGAGCTCAGATAAAATAGTTTTTGATTTGATCTGTGTCACGCGCAGGAACACCAATATACCTATTGAGGAGGTAGTGTTGTATTCTTTGCGACCTTTAATAGTTTTCTCAATAAAAACGTAACAACAATCTGACGTGCATACATAATCCAAAATATTGAAAATACAGTCGAACTTCAATGGCTGTAACATCTTTTGATACCATGGAAATTTGCTGAAGATATGGGTAGTTCGAGCCACTGAGGTTTAATCGTAGCGCCAGTTTAAGAGACACATTGGAATAATAAGTTGATGCCCTTTTGATCTTCTATAAAATAATGGTATGTTGAGTGTACTCATTAGAATCGCCTCGATGAGGCGATTCTAATGAGTACACATAACATACATTCTCATGATAAAATAGGAAAAAATCCAAAAATATCCTTAAATATTTGTTTTCTTGAGCTGTCGGAAGAATTTCCTAGGGACTAAAAAGCAGTTCGAATTAGCCACGGTAAACGAGTCATCGGTGTTCAAGTCATTGAGGTTTTACTATTGTGACGAAGACATCCAGAAGTGCCAAAATCATAGAATATACCCTACAAATGACACCAAAAAACAACAGACCAAAGAAAGGCAAAACAACTAGCTCTCTCTGTCCCGACAAGGGGCTCACAATGCTAATTATGCAGGATCCACTAAGCACAACAATAAGACAACAAACAGAAGGAAACATAAAAAAAAAAAAAAAAAAAAAAAAAAAAAAAAAAAAAAAAAAAAAGACAAAAAAAAAAAAAACAAAACAAAAAAAAAAACAAAAAAACAACAACAACAAAAAAAAAACAACAAACTAACACATAAGCAAACAGCCACAAGGTCACACAAAGAATAACCAACACCAGAAGCACCGCCTCACTTAGAAATTTCGGTAGTATGTGGTTTAACCCTTGTCATGCTGAATAAATTAAGATGTCACGCCTACTTCTAATTTTCAGCCAGTCAGATTACTTGATCCAGGTTTTTGATAAAAATTCACATATTTAATGACAAACAGTGCAGATCCAGATCAGTTGGCTTCTTCAGAAGCCAACTGATCTGGATCTACACCGTTTGCCAAGACAGGGCATGTCGTGTTCAGCAAGAGAAGGGTTAAACTTAAATCGATTTCACTCGTACTAAAATCTTTACCCTAGGTTCAAATGTTGTAAAATTGCATAATGATTGTTCGGCTCGCATAGACGCTCCCTAGCTTAATCAGTGAAACATCACAGAAATATGTAAATCAAAATAATTTGCTGTGATGAAACAAGGATGAGGGCTCCACGTAGACCAGGACCCAGTTGTTCAAAACTAACGATGTCGTTAGTTGACGTATCGTTCAAAGTTTGATCATTAAATATGGCATATATGCTAATCTGTTTGCTGCAAAAATAACTGTATTTAGATATTACACTTACTAGAACAGTTAACTTTTTGACCACTAACGAGGTCGTTAAGCAAACGATGCTTTAAACAACTGGGCCTAGATAATCAGGACTTGACACAAGATATAGCACTATTTACGCGAAAAATAAGACATTTAGAATATTTGGTGGCCATGAAGAAGATGATGAATCTCTTGTCAGAAAAAGAGTGTGTTTTGCCCTCCTCTCCCCCCACCACCTTACCTCCTCGCAAAGGAAAAACAATGTTTACTAACCGTTCCAAGGCGGTTCCTCTGTTGCAGTTCTTCTTTCTGTCTACCTCTTTCAATAGCACGATCAATAAGAATGATTATTCAAAATGATAAAATATTTACAGGGAGAATATCGAAATTAAAAAGTGCTCAACTGAGCCAAAACTATCCTAAGGATTTAATCAAGTCGGGGATTCCGAGAGCTATGAATCTATACCAACTAGAACGAAGATGATGAAAAAAAGTCGGAAAATGTTGTTACATATGTTTCTACCTTTAACCCGAATAATCCTGGGCCCTGTTGTTCAAAGCTAACGATGTCGTTAGTTAACGATTCGTTAAAATTTACATCGAGTGATACCCAAATATGCTGAAATTTTTTGCTGAAAAAATGTGAGCTACACACATTTTTTCAGCTTAAAAATATCAGAATATTGTATATTGAATCTGCTAAAACAATTAACGAAATGACCCTTAACGAGCTCGTTAAGCTAACGACGCTTTGAACAACTGGGCCCTGAATTTTATGGTTATACGACAAATTTTGTACAAGGATAATGAGATGAGAAGAATTCTTCAATGAAATGATATTAAAAAGAGTTAAAGTAAGCCGCACAATTTAAAAAAGGTTACTCACATGTGCAATGTTTGTTGAAAATGACCAAGACGACAAAATTAACAAATGCAAATGCCCTAACTGTGGAATTTGCCGGCACATAATGGTTCAGATATATTTTTCCTTTAAATGTGATCAGACGTTCAACGCTACAACAAACATGAAATGTGATATAAAGTATCTAATTCATGTGATGCAGTACTGTGGTTTCAAAGGGGAATACATCGACGAGACAGGCTTATGTTTATCACTAGAAACCAATCTAGTGGTAAGCAATTCATGTTCCGAGACGTCACGGGGTCAAGTGCACAGTCTTTTGATGGTTCTCTATGAGAACCAAAACGACCACAGTAAGATAAATTATTTTTTGAACATGATTAAAACCAGTGATTCGAATATAACGTTTGTGCATGGGTAGTTTCGACAAATGGTGTTGCATTGAATTATGCCAAAAGATTGCAAATTTACTTTTCGGAGTTAATCACAAATACACAAGAAAACACCTCGGACATATATCGAAAGTATGCACACGTCTTTCTGAATCGGATTAATTTGAGTCGCGCTCGATGGCTGCAGGAAGACACATTTTCTTTTGTTGGACATTTTGCGTTTTATCTCATTGTCAATAAAAGAGTCATATATTGATCTTAGGTATAGGGTGCACCATTCACTATGTAGCCATCACGAAAATTTGAACCCCTTAAACCCCATTTGTAAATAGTAAAACTGGGGTTTACAGGGGTATACATTGTGTTTTCTTATTTTTGCTCAAAAACTTACATATTGCCGAGGCGGTTCTAACGAGTACCCACAATCTGTGTTTGTGCAGAATTATGAAAAATATCAGTTTTTCATCTGAAAATTTTCAGGTTTTGCAGATGAAATTTTCTATGTAATTGAATAGGCGTGTTTTCGTAATGATAAATAGAATTGTCCTGAAAATCAGCTTATTCATCATTTAAAGAAACTTGATACACTTGGAGGTTTCCGCCAGTTCTGCCTGGGAAGAAAATTTTTACGACTTCCGTTTTGCTTTTTTGCACAACAAGGCCCGTTCGAAAAGAGTTTACTCTGGAAAGAAATGAATTTCATCCCATTGGGAGTAAAACTCTTTCCTTTAAGAGTACATGTATATCCCGTTTCAGGAGGAGACAAATAATTTTGCAGAGTACCTTCCCCTGGAAATGTATCAGTGCCCTTTAAAGCACGTTATTTCTCTAACAGAAAGACAGAAAATCACAGCCGTTCCAAGATCTCGTTTTTCTGGGTAACTCCATATTTATTTGTATCATCGTGACTCCACAAAGATTATTATAACTTGAAAGGATAAAGTGACAATTGTATTGTCAAACAGCACGATCTATCTTGAAGTTTCGGATTACATGGCCATCCTGTGAGATTTGATATTGCTTATTATAGTGTGTGTGGATACCAACGCTGCAGGTAGTGTTAATGAGTTTCCGTTTGTCTTAAAGAGAAATTGATACACTTTCAAGGGAGACAATCTTGTAAAATTTATTTTGCTTCCTTCTGAAAAGGGGTCTTCACTAAAAGGAAAGCATTTGCTCCCACAAATGCTTTACTTTTAGTGTAGTCCCCTTTTCAGAAGGGAGTCAGTGCACAAAAAAGCAAACAGGAACTCGAAAAAGTTATTTTCCTTGTAAAAAATGATGGAAAAGCTATCGAGTAGATCAAATTCCCTAAATAGCTAGGATAGTTTTAACTACACAATTGCCGTTTATTGTGTCGCATTTCTTATCATTATGTGCTCCTAATGTCTTCTTCTTTCGTTGCCTCCGGTAGGCTGTTCCGAGTGAGCATTGCCTCTCCTGGGTATCTTTATTTACGTAAACATAGGATATACCTATGACTTGTTAGACAATCAAATGCATTTACCTGGAAATTTTAGAAGATATAGGCTGCTTCAAGTAAAAATGTGCCTTCGACCATGCACAAAATGTGCTGAGTTAGATCAGTTGAGTCTTTGCACTCCATTTCATACATTCTGTAGTAACCAATGGTTCTGTTTGCGGTCAGTGTAGGCCCATATCAGACTGCGCAGATGCGCAGTCTGATATGGGCCTTCGCTGTCCACATATGCCCGAAGGCAAGTTTTTGCATGGCGCAGCCCATATTCCACCCGTCAAATTACAGTCGAACTTACATGGTTCGAGCATCTTTAGGACCGTGAAAATTCGTTCTAGACATGGTTCACAAAGGTAAATCGTAACGCCAGGTCAGGAGGCCAATGGGGATAATTTAGAAATGTGCTTTCGACACTTTTTGAAATAATGATAAGTTGTTTGTACTCATTGGATCCGCTTTGATAAGCATATTCTAATGAGAACACACAATATACATATTCATTATCAAATAAGAATTTCTCTTTAAACATCCCTAAATATTTACTTTCTTGAGCTAGAGGAGACACTTCCTAGTGAATCAAATACGAGTTCGGATCAGTAAATGAGCCATCGGTGTTCGAGTGCCTGAAGTGTTACTGTATGAGGGACGATAAAAAAATTCTCAGCCCCTGTACTTTGAAATTGTGCAATATAATCTCCCTTTCCTCGATGTACTTTCTGCAACGCTGTTCCAGTTTGCTTATCTCTTCAAAATGGAAACTTCTTCCAGGTCCCCCATGTACTTATCAAAACACACAAATAGAAAGGGCTAAATCTGGAGAATACGGGGGTGAATAAGGACCTCGAAGCTGCATTTTGTCACAGAAGCAAAATCACCTTGAAACGTGCGGGCCGGTGCATTATCTGGCAAGAGCAGACACATCAAGTCAATTTTCGTTTTATTTTCTTCACAATCTGACGCAGCCGCCTTAGTTCTTCTCCATAATATGCGCCATGTGTCCTGCGACCTTCCTCAAGATAAACGACCATGATAAAAGCATTATTATCCCAAAAGATCGCGGCCATCACCTTCCCTGCTGATGAAACTCTTTTAAATTTCTTAGGAGGTGGTGAGTCACGGTGTTTCCATGGAATACTCAGCTTTTTGGCCTAAGCATCAAAGTGATGGGCTCAAGTCTCAGCTCATCTTGGGTCACGACGCATTAAATACCGCAGGGTCATCTTGATAGAGAGATAGGAGTTACTTCTGATACCTAGCTGAGACCTTGGATATCCCTAAAATATCGGTCAGGACAAACTGAACTGCCCCAAAATTTATGGCTTTTTGTGAAGCCATATCACACAGGCTTCTTCTCCTGTCACGCATGATCAGACGTTGCACAAGCTCAACGGTTTCATCTATAGTAGCCTATAGTAGCCTATTTAGGGCGCCCAGACCGTATAAATCCTCCACTGTCTCCCTCCCTCTCTCTCAGCAGTTCATTTCTTCGTCTTGCTGTAAGAAGGAAACCCATCCCCAGGGGTTTTATGAAGTCGTCATGAATTTCCTTTTGGGAACATATCCTTTTTACAGAAGTACTTTATGACTGCTGTAACTTCAACTTTGTCCATTTTCTCAGTTTAACACTACGTTGCCCTGTTTGCAGCTTTGAAATTTTATTCTTTCTATCAAAGATGTTGAATAAAATAAAACTATCAACTGATTTTGGTTTCATTCCAATTTATTCATTCAAGTATATCGGGGTGAGAACTTGATCGTTCCTCGTTTTCATTTTGCACCTATACCGGGTCTAACTCTGCTTTTATTACTTTTATTAATGCTGAGCACCAAGAGAGAGAAAGAGTTCCATTTTCAAGTCATTAGTATGGGTCGACTAATAATTAAATTCACAGCCTTTCGAACGAAAGCGGATGACCCACATACTGAGCGAGCCTATCGGAGTACTCGCCTGATGACAAACACTCTAGTCTCATTGCTTCCTTTTCCTCGTCTACACTGTTTACATAGGCCCGTCTGTCCGAATATTTGAGGTTAATTCGATAGAACACTGGTGTTTTTTATAACTACTGTTTTGCAGGTACTAAGATGAAACTATTTGCTCGAGTTTGTGTCATTTGTATGCTTGTACAAATTCGGACGGGCAAACTTATCCCAGAAACACCAAATATCAGTGGAAGTTACGTCAATGGTGAGCAGAAAAAATAGCTTAATCACTTTCAAAATTCTATTTCTGATAAACTAACCCATTAAATTTTTCTTACTGGCTTCTCTAAAAACGGGGTACAGGCAAACAGTGTAAAACCAGATTAGACGCTTCAGTATGCGGAGTTTGATCTGGTTCTACACTGTTTGCATTGAATACAGAGATGTCTATAATATACGGCAACAATAAATACTAACCAGAGACCCTTTCTGCTAGAAATGGAGCCGTCCAGAGTGCTATGAGTCCATTCGGCATACAACACGGCTGAACATATTTTATATAAGTTGGTAAAGTAATTGATTAAGTCTTCACCTGCCCTAAAAGTAGGAAAATGAAATTTCGCGAGTATATTTCTCTGCTTAATTTTCCTCAGCAAAAACCGATATATATGCAATCAAGAGACAAAATTGTGATATAAAAAAAATCTTGGTTATGTAACGTCAAATCTCTTTGGAATTTGGCAATTCTGTTACACCTCTCAACACGCTAAAATCGCACAATCGCTATATTTAGATCTTAGTCATTTTTTTTTTTTTTTTTTTTTATATCATACCCCATATCAGCCTAAGACTCCCATATCAGCCCGAGGCTGATATAAAGATATGAAGAAATGCCATTTCATAATCTATTTATCATATATATGTTTGTGTTCCTTACACTCTATACAAGCTGTTTGCATCCACTACCTCTTCGTCTGATCGATTTCGATGGGACGGTCCGGTTTTGGTGACGCCTTACAATGCTCCATTTTTTTTCTCGATCATATTATCAAGATCTAGCAGCAGGTCGGCAATTGCCTTAATTGTCTTTTCACCCATTTTTTTTCTGAAATCTTGTGCGTTTCTCTAACGACTCGATGTTGTTTATTTACTTCTGTACTGTCGACGTCCTTCGGAAAGACGTTTTTATTCAGTAATGGAGCCAATGCATGACAAAACCTACAAATTGGCTTGTGCGCCCAGCGAAGACTCAGATCAGCCTGGGCATCCGCCCAGTCACAACTCGACTTGTCCATTTAAATTAGAATGTGCCAGCGCATGACAATACCAACAAAATGGCTTGTGCGCCCAGCGAAAACTCAGATCAGCCTGGGCATCCGCCCAGCTTGATCAGAGTCTTCGCTGTGCGCTCAATAGGTAGCTAAGGAATCAAGCTTTCTTTAGAAAAGACTGTGATCGGACTGGGCGGATGCCCAGGCTGATCTGAGTCTTCGCTGGGCACACATGCCATTTAGTTGGTTTTGTCATGCGCTGGCTCATTTTAATTTAAATGGACAACTCGCTTTGTGTTTGACAATATATTATCTGATCCATTTCTTATTTCTGTTCCTATGCTTTGTTTTCAAATATTAACCATATTTACCCCGAAACAAGTCTAAAATTTTCCAAACCATTTAGTTTGCTGTAGAAATTGCATAGGTCAAATTCATTTTAAAAATGAATTTGACCTATACAATTTCTACAGTCAATTGGATTGTTTGGAAAATTTTGATCAAACATTGTTTCTTCACTAATGTTTAATTATTGGTGTTCCATAACAATACTTTAAAAATTTCAGAAATTTTGAACAAGTGGAATGTATTGAAAATCTGCATTCAAACTATCTACCCTATTTGGTTTTGCATATTTTGCAGCCATTTTTATTATGGGAAGCAAACAAAAATGTGTATTCGTTTTTAAAAATAATTACTAGAATGTGCATAGTAGTTACGTACGACATATGGCTTTGCATTTAACTAGGCTAAAATTTTGTAAATTCACTCCTTCTGTGTCGAGTGCCAGGCAAAACACGAATGTTCCGAAAATTGTGATGTCAGACGTATCTGACGGCTTTTAGGGTGCGGGTTAGGGTGTGATGAGGCATGCGATATTGCATAACGTGCTACATGTAACGCCTCAGCTAACATGGTTTACTCATGGATATCGAGAGCGTTTGCCTATATATAAACGAGTTTTTTTATATATAGAAAATACAAGGGGCGGTCGGAAAATATCCGGACTTTTCATGCTCCCGTCTTTCCACGTTTAGCTACCTACACATATGTAACATAAGCGAAAGTAACATTGTGTCCCCTATAAATAGGTCAGATTATTCCAATCACCTTTTAGCTCACCTGAGACATTTTTATTACACCTACCGTGTTCAAATGCTCAAAACTTCGTGTATACACGAAGTTTTGAGCATTTGAACACGGTCGGTGTTAGGGCTACCATGGACTCTAAGCTTGAGGAACAAATATCGGTAATAAAATCCCTGCTTTTAGAGGGTTAAAACCTGGGCACATTTTGCGGAAAAGTTTTTCTAAAGCCTGCAGGTGTCAATAGTTGTTCCAACCTCCGTACAGCCAAGGCATAGCAGCCTGAGACTTTTATTTGTTTTCAGAACTGAAAAACCAGAGGATCAATCATCTTGTAGCTCACCTGAGACATTTGTCGTGAGCAAACTTATGGTAACTATTTAAAAAAAATGAGACATATGTGTATGGTAGCCGGTAGTTTGAAAAATCTTTCGTCTCTGTATCCAACGGTGTCTTGTTATGAAATGTAGCTTTAGTCAATTTGCATTACGAAAACACGCCTGTTCAAATATATAGAAAAGTTTACCTCCCAAAACTGAAAATTTACAGATAAAAAACCTCTGATATTTTTCATATTTCTGCTCAAAACATAGATTGTGAGTACTCGTTAGAACCGCCTCGGCGAGGCGGTTCAAACGAGTACCCACAATCTATGTTTTTGAGCAGAAGTAAGTAAAATAATGTATACCCCTGTAAACCCCAGTTTTACTATATAAAAGTAGGGGTTTAAGGGGGTCGAAACTATATAGGCGAGTTCTCGTGATGGGAAGAACAGAAACTTCACATAAAATATTGCTTTGATAAAGTGACATACTAAATATCAAAGGCCATGGCCTTCTAGTTTCACACAAGAAGATTTTAAAGTTTTTCCTATATGGGTCTATGTAAAACAAAAGACCACTGGAACGGGGCCATTTTTGACCCCATAGCTATAATGTGAACAACCTTGGTAACGGTCTACAAGATAAAACTAAGAACCGAATGTCAAAGGCCTAAGCCTTCTAGTTTCACACAAGAAGGTTTTTAAAGTTTTCACCATACGAGTCTATTTAAGACAAGCAACTTTCAGAGCCATTTGACCACAGGGCAATAATTTGAACACTCTTGTTGAAGGCTCTCTAGCTGAAGCTACATACAAAATATCAAATGGGCCTTCTAGGTATTAGACAAGAATATTTTTAAAGGTTTTCCTTAAATGAGACTACGTAAAACAAATGACCTTTGCGATAGGGCTATTTCTAACCCCAGGGCTATAATTTGAACACTCTTGGTAGAGGTCCTCTAGATAAAGCGACATACCAGTTATGAAAGGCCTGGGCCTTCTAGTCTCAGACAAGACGATTTCTAAAGTTTTTTCTGTATGTGTCTATGTGAATCAAATAATCTCAAGGCGGGGTCATTTTTGACCCCAGGGATATAATTTAACTAATCTTGGTAGAGGCCCATTAGATGAAGTTACATACCTTCTACTTTCAAACAAGAACATATTTTTTTAAGTTTTGCCTATAGGAGACCATGTAAGAAATGACCTTTCCAATAAAATATGTATACTAAACCCCAGGGCCAATGACCCTTCGGTTCTGGAGAAGAAGATTTTTAAGGTGTTTTTCCCATATATAGGCATGGCGGCCTATCATGCACCTTAATATGCAAACAAAAATCCCCGCATCCCCGCGGCCCATGGAAGCTCCATATGAAATTTGATTTTGATTGAACCAGTGGGCCTTCTAGTTTCAGAGAAGATTTTTTAAAAGTTTTCCCTGTATGAGTCCATGTAAAATGGGTGACCCCTGAGACGGGGCCATTTTTGGAAGACTTCCAGTATAGCGGTCCCCAGAAAATGGATGTAGAATAAGAATGAAGGTGCGTGTCGCGCACGTTGCTATGCTGGGTTCGCTCCGTATATATAGAGTCTCGCGATAGCGCGACGATCTCGTTTAATAGGCAACAAAACGGAAAAAATAACCCCAAAATCGTGTTTGTCGTGAAATTTTATGTTAATACCTTCGGTATGTAATACCGAAAGGTATTAACTGATTCTGTGTTCAAACTTCAAAAGAATGGCCGATTTATTTTGATTTAACAGCTGATTGGATCATGTGGCATTTGTGACGTAACCGGAAGCACGCGCACAGTTTCCAATGTAAATAAAGAGCTGTCAAAAGCGTCTCAGCACAAAACCGGCTGAATTAATGCCTCTCAGGCTGCGAGATTTGTTTAAGCTTACTAAAAATATTGAAAATCTTATACAATGGCTATTTCTGTTAGGTTTGGTACTAGAATTGAGCGGTGTTTCATGTAAATTTTGTGATAAAGGTCGGTTTGGCCTGAGAAAGGACTCGTCTTTCAGTACTGACCAGTGTTGCTGGCGTTGTTCTAACAAAGCATGTGGTAAGAAGGTGTCAATTAGACAGGGATCCTGGTTCTCAAAGAGTAATCTTTCCCTTTAAACAATCGTGTTCCTTACCTACTTCTGGGTTTACAGAGCAGAACAGGAATTTGTTAAACACGAGTTGGGTATCTCGCACACAACGATAGTCGATTGGTACAATTTTTCAAGAGAAGTCTGTATATTCATCTTGGAAGTATATAGTCGACAGATAGGAGGCCCTGGTAAAGTAGTGGAGATAGACGAGTCTAAATTTGGAAAAAGGAAATTTCATAAGGGAAGAAGAGTAGATGGCGTTTGGGTTTCTGGGGGAATACAAATAGACATCAAGGAGTGTTTCTTTATGTGTGTAGCTGACCGAACTGCCAACACCCTGGTGTCTATTATCAGCGAAAATATTTTGCCAGGAACAACAGTTATTTCTGACTGCTGGAAAGCATACAGCTCCCTAAACAGCGAAGGTTTCTCCCATCTAACGGTAAATCACTCTGTGAACTTTGTTGACCCCGAGACAGGTGCCCATACAAATACTATTGAAAGCACCTGGCGTGCTTTAAAGAAGTCCCTACCCAAACATGGAACAACAAAGAGTCTGTATGACACTTACTTTGCCAAGTATTGTGTAAGAAAGCAGTTTCTGATTGACAAAGAAGACCCATTTCTTGAATTCCTGCAGCTTATAAAGAAAGTATACCAACCCAGCTTTGAGACTACAGATGAGGACATTCAGGCATACAGGAAAAGAAAAGCAGAGAAAACTCCTCAAATACAGCCAACAAAAGTAGTCAGGATACCCCTTTCCAGCATACAGATAAACACATCTACTTCAAGCGCCGATGACTTCGACATTTAGAGGTAACTTTATGTTCTTTATTAACGGTTTCATGTTTGAGAGCTGCTTCTTCACTTGTTTCTCTAACTCATATCACCCCATTGAGCTACAAAGATGTTGTTGGATTATATTATCCTCTTTAAAACTTCGCCAAGTTGCAATATTGCCCTCGGTAGTCTCGTAACTTTGCCAAGCTGAAATATGGCTCTCGGTAGTCTCGTAAGTGGGTGAAAAGAAAATGGCGGTTATTTTCCGAATTGTTTACGGTGCGCGTAGCAACGCTGGACATGCGCAACGCTGGACATGCGCAAAGGAATAAAGGAACTTCCGGGGACCGCTAAACTGGAATCTATCCCTAATTTTTGACCACAGGCTAGAACCTGAACAATCTTGGTAGAGGCCACAAGATAAAAGTACATACCAAATATTAAAGGTTTTGGCCTTCTAGTTTCAGACAAGTAGATTTTTAAAGTTTTGCCAATAGGAGTTTATGTAAAACAATTTGACCTTTCCGTAAAAAATGTCGAATTCAACCCAATGTTATATTTTTTTTCCAAATTTTTTTGGGCCGATGTCCCCAATGTTCCATACTTAGCCCCAGGGTCATTGGCTTTTTGGTTACGGAGAATATGATGTGAAAACGGTTTTTACCATATTTTGGTTGCGTGGCTATCTTGGTAATGTGACCCAGGTGCGGCGAACAAACTTTGGTTCCCCCTACCCATTGAGACTCTGTATGACATTTGGCTTTGTTTGGCTCAGTGCTTTCTGAGGAGATTACGGTTGAAGAGTGTGGACGAGGATGACAGACGGACGGACGAACGACGAAGCCTATCTGACTTTTAAGCCTAAAGGCTCAGGTGAGCTTAAACAACTCGCTGGAAACTAATATGAGACCAGTGCGGCTTTGATCTCAGCTGTAAATCGGTACCTCAGCAGTAGGTCTACTTCATAGTTTGCAGAGGAAATACAAAAACTCCCACGAAGATGGCAAAAGCGTATATAGACGTAGGTGGGGAATACTTTGAAAAAGAATAAGAAACAAATGAAAAAAAAAAAAACAGTTTTTGAGACAGAGCAAAATGTCCGGCTATTTGCCGACCGCCCCTAGTATATACTATATGGGTCGCAACGTGAAAAAACGTACCTTCGACCATGTGGTAGGCTGATCAGAAAATTCACTGGGCCATTCTGGAAAGCCAAGGATGCAAAGTCTCTTCATGCGGATAAAGAAGATTCCGATCAGACTGCGTGGACTTGAGTCTTTGTTGAACACACGTCATATTAAGGTATGTTTACTCACATTGCTGTTCATATATTAAAAGATGCTGCTATATATGTATTTTAACCGTTTCACCCTTAACCCTCTAGTGCCCAACCCTAGAAAGCATTGTCCAAAAACTTCCATTCGACCCACAGTGACTTATTTTGGGAAGTATAATACAAAACTACACATGAAATTTTTGGGAAGTCAAAGGTCACGGAGATACGTATGTATCATATATGATACACTGGGCATTAAGTGTTCCCAAGCAAGGGTGAATAACTCCAGAATGAAAAATCTTTTAGGATTTATTTGTGCCTTCAATATTTGCATTTATTAAAAAGATTCTTTTGGAAAATATATATCAAGTTTTTCTCTAAAAAGGTGGTTGGCAGGGGAATTTTTCATTTTTAGCAAACATTTTGCCCAGTGTATCATATATGATACATCCAACTTTTGTCTCTTTGATGGCTGAAAAAAAATATTTTAAGTTAAACCATAGAATAATCAACTGTATTTTCTAATGACCTCACATCTTGACATACTTTATAGCATTAAATATCAACAATATATTGAAATATCCTGGTCACGGTACCAAATATATGTCATGTATCATATATGATACGCGGGGCACTAGAGGGTTAAATGCCTAAAGTTGATTCTTCCTTGGTTGAATTTGGACATAACCATTGTTGTCAATAGGAGTTTTAATCTTTAACCAGAACAGTCTGGCAAACAGTGAAGATCCTGATGATACGGCTCGTCACAGAGCAAACAAACCTATATCACTGAATAGGTTCACCAGGATAGAATATCATATTAATCCAGGTGATTCGTTAAACATATCTCAAAAGAAATTTTCACTAACTGTCATAGATTTCATCAAGAACCATCATACGACAATGACATTGACCTTCTGATGTAACGGGACTTGAACTGCTTACCACTTGACTGGTTCCTTGTGGCAAACAATGTCCTGTAGATGTTGCTCAGGTGGTATGCCCTCAACACCCATCCCACTCCCGGTTCAGTTCATGAAGTGTGGACACTGATTGATCCTGATAACTTCTTTGACTTGTCTCTGTCAACTTTTTTGCCCCATCCTAATCGACGACATGGTTAGCGATAGGATCTATCACTACACTTTTGTTAGAACAAGCAGACTAAGTCCCATGAGATCACGAGATCAATGTCATTGTCTGATGATGTTTCTCGATGAGAACCGAAACTATCACAGTAACTGAAAATTTCTTTTGAGATATGTTAAACGAATCGGTTGGATTAAGAACAACCCCGGGGATAAACAAACATGTACAGGGGAACTACAACAGTAATGCTGCTTTGAATATTCAATATTAAAATCATTCTGGGGGTTGGACCGTTTCTGGATTATCAACCATCTACAGTTACCCTGAAAATGATGTAGTAGTGTTATCATTCTATCATCTTTAATCCAACGACATGGCAATATAAATAAAGTTAATCCAACACATGGCAATATAAACAAAGGAAAGGCATCACTCAAAAAGCACAGCCATCGCATGGCAATGATAACACATAAAAGAGATGTAAACATGTAAGCAGATTACGAAAACACGCCTATTCAAACATATAGGAAATTTCACCTCCAAAAACTGATTCAGATAAAAAAAACTCTGATATTTTTCATATTTCTGCTCAAAAACATAGATTGTGGTTAGAAAGGAAACGAATATAGAACAACTGCAACGGAAGAACTAACTTGAAAAGCTCAGTTATAAGTGTAGCTGTGTGCGCGTGCATGTGTGTATGTGCGATTATGCCGGGTTCACGTGTAAACAACCTCACGGCCTAATTTTGATTCAGTTTCAAATTATAAGCCAGCATTCGATACGCCTAGGATCATATAACATTAACCCATTTGAGTGTGGAAATCTTCACAGGGTAATTGGCAAATGGTGCAGACCCAGATGACGCCAAGGAAAGCGACATCTGATTAGGGTCTACACTGTTTGCATTTAATACAGGGGATTGCTTTAAAACATATTTATAATATAAGTTAACCAGACACACCGCTGTTGGTCCAAAGAGTTGTGACTATCATAGTACAGCATATAAAATTACGGAACCACTATTATGACGAAGGAAAATAACAAAATTAGGGATTAAATGAAAGTCTGAAATCTGAATAACAGGAAAACATTGGTGGTCCTGATACGGCTCCAAACTCCTAATACACTTAAACAATCCTTTTTAAATGCTGAATATCTCCTTTCAAGTAGATAAATTGTTCCGAATTCAGAAGTTATGGCTAAAAAAGTCTGACATTTGAAAGGAAAAAAAAAATAAAAAAAAAAAAAACAAAAAAAAAAAAAAAAAACAAACAAAGAAACATCAGTATGGCAGTTTTTTTTTTTGCGTGCAGAAAGTTTTCAATCGCTTACATTTCTTTTAGGACCCACACCCGCAACGATCATGTTACTAAAATACAGGATTATTCATGAGTGGTCAATTCATTTGAAATTTATGAAACAAGCCTTCAGCGAAAAAATATCATATGAAATGACCACGAACGTAAGATACTGTTTATCATATGAGTTTTAGACTGTGGTTTATAGTTAAAGAAGAAACAGAAAACATAACGCTGTCGCGTAAGGCGAGATGACGTTGCGCACCAGTAACGAAGTGTTATGGAGCTTCGGTCATATCATTTTCTTGACATGACGTTATCCACTGAATAATAGCAACGTCATATGATAGACGTTATAGTCGGGTAGATGTTTGAAACAAACAAACTACTCTGCTTTTGAATTTATCCTAATTTAGGATCTTTACTGATTTACATGCTTATTCTTATATTTGGCCTTAAGTTTAACCAATTAAATTCTGAAACTATGACTCTTGGATGCAATGCAGTAGATACACTCACAAACCGGAAAACAATCGTGCCAACTTTTTATATCAGACTAGCTAGTTTCGGCCAATTAGGCCTCGTCAGTGACCCTCATGCATTTTTGTTTTAAAAAAATACCGGAATCGGCACATTGATCACGTGTGTGTGTGTGTGCTTACATCGGATTTACGTGTACACAACCTCACCTGTTCAATAAGCCGGGCCACAGTATTTCCTACAAAATTTTTATATGCGCCTAGCGAAGAATCAGATCAGCCTGCGCATCTGCGCAGTCTAATCAGAGTGTACGGGTAGCCAAGGATCCAAAGCGTCTTCAGTCGGACAGCATGAACTCTGATCAGACAACGCGGATGCGCAGGCTGATCTGTGTATTACCTTGGCGCATAGGCAATATTGTAGTAAATGCTGTG
This sequence comes from Anodontia alba, assembly GCA_964016985.1. Lineage (NCBI taxonomy): Eukaryota > Metazoa > Mollusca > Bivalvia > Lucinida > Lucinidae > Anodontia > Anodontia alba. Next base: position 70,361,789 of record OZ024827.1, on the reverse strand, counting down.
CCCTGGCTCAAATCATGTCAACGTTCGATTCGCATAAAAGATTCCTTTCATCTAAGAGTCATCCTAGTTATACATATAAACAAACGGATCCTCTATCATGACGAAGCAAAATAGCTACATTGATGAATTAATGACAGTCTGAAATCAGAGTAAAAGAAAATCACTAGTGATCTCGACCTAAGACAGGGTGACTATCCATCTTATTAGTCATTGTCTCATGACTGTATAGTGGTGGTATTTATCCTTGGCGCCTATGTGGCTCAGAGCGGAGCATACTATGGCGCGCGTCTAAACACCCCAGTGCACTCACAGGCATCTATTGACGATCTAAACGCCATTGATCTCATTCCGATTATTCACGTTAAGCAGAGATTGATGCTAAGATGTGTGCTTTTGTTTTAGCTCTTTGAAATCTCATAACATACACATAGACAAAATATGTCTTTCGAAGCTGCTTAAAAAGCTAACCTTGTATACTCTTAAATAACTTTTCTAAGTGAAGCCGCCTTCACAGTGTATAATCGTACAGCGTGCTACAATGTATATCGGAAGCGACACTCTCTGTACGATGAATATCAATAAGCGATATTAGAGACGCGATAATTCATTTGCCGATAAGGGAAACACGATACAACTGATTTTAAATACAGTTTTTAGCATCGTAAAATGCATCAAACATTATATCCATGTGCACAAAACTAATATGCCAAAAACGAATTGCTCCTGCTAGGAAATTCTTTTTTTTTTTTGGCCGGCGAATCAGTACTCTTTGTTCATTTTGCCAGTCGACGTGATGGATCTGGGGACATCTTCTTGTGCGTTTTCAGCGTTTGTTTTTAGACAGAAATAAAATATTACCTTACGCCAAAGAGGCTGGAATACGCAAACGATTGCCCCATATAGTTAACCTGTTGGATGTTACAGACTCATGACTAGTGACATTTTCGTAATTTATGTCTGTGCGATTAGTGCAGCGAAACTGGTAAGCGATTCCACAATTTTAAACGCATTTTGTTCGCAATTAGACAATAGTTTATGAATAACATAATACAGGTACAATGAGGAAATATACATTTGACTTTTTAATGAGCGCAATCAAAACAAATGACGGCATTTGTCACAGTGTCAACAACAATACCAAATTTGAGTATAATATTTACGTAGGGTGCCCTACGGTCGCCATCCCGACTAGTAAAAACACCCTCCTACCCTGCTCGTAACGGCAAGATAAGAATAGCTGTTGCGTGGAGAAAGTAAAATCTTCCATAAAAGCTGGAACTATTAGTAAAATGGCTTGAGGTAACCTGGAAGTATCAGAAAAAAAACCTGTTTGAAAGAAGAAGGAATTGAATGATGACTACAGGATCATTTCACTGAGAATCAAGCGCACCGCATTTGCTTTACCATTGCGTGAAATATTTACCCAAATGATTCCGTTGTTTTACTTCAAAAAACGTTAATTAATATAGATTTTGACACTAATTAGAACCAGCTGGTCGTCCTGCCATAATCTATACTAGGAGCAGATGACAAGGTGGCCGCGAATCATTCACGTTAATCTACTATGTATATATATATATATAAAAAAAAAAAAAAAATGAGCACGTTAACAAGCTCGTGATATATGTAAACCCCAATTTCAACACTCGTACAAATCCATTAAATGATTACCCCTGTAAACCCTTCTTTATATAATGAAAATTGGAGTTTGCAGAAGCAAGCATAAATTTATTTAGAAGGTCATTTATAACCGCCTCATTAAGGCGGTTCTAACGAATACCCATAACCTATGTTGCGAGCATACAGCAAAAAAAAAAAAAAAAAAAAAAAAAAAAAAAAAAAAAATCAATTTCATAGTTCTATAAAATATTTTATATCCAATGAGCATGTTAATGTAAAGTTATGTAGAAAGACGTGAGGCTTACAGAGGTTTACATTATTTTTCGTAGTACTGCTTAAAAGCATAGATTGTGGGCACTTGTCAAAACTGCCTTAAGAAAGCGGTTCTAATAAGCATACACAATCTATTTTGTGGGAAGAAATCATTAAAATATTGCAAAAAAAGTCTTCAGATAATTATCAGTTTCATACCCTTAAAATCATACATGTACATTATAATCACATAGGCATGTTCATGTCATGTAATTAAGTGAGGGAGAAATTATCGCTAGGCCAAAAGCCCGCGAAAAAGTAGCCAGGGAATACTAAACTAATAATAGTTCGTCTGCCATTATTGACAATGACCAATCTTAATCACATGCGAGAAAAGCTACTGTGTGTGTTCTAAGATGGCTGATTAGACCAATTCTAGGTATATACTGTCTGTTGCAGATGGAACAACTGAGGTCAGAGCAAGACAGCTCTGTTGGTGATGCCTTAACTCTGGCTTTGCGCTGTGCACGTTTAAGGTCTGCTTCGCTGATTCTTTTTGCCTCATATTCACTAGCACCTCTTCTGATGAGGCCTTGCCACTTTGTTGGTCCTGTGCAACTTGTTCCCATAACTTTGTTGGAATGTTGAAACCCTTGAGAGAGGCTTTGAGGTTGTTTTTGTATCGCTTCTTCTGACCACCATGGGAGCGTTTGCCCATTTCTAGTTCTCCATAGAGGATTTTCTTTGGCAAACGTTCCTCAGGCATTTTGGTAACATGGCCTGTCCATCTTAACTGTGCCAGTTTCACAAGAGTAGGTACACTCAGCATCCATGCCCTTTTCAGGACCTCTGTGTCTGGAATCCTGTCTTGCCACTTAATCTTTTTAAAAATTTTCTAAGGCAGCTTGTATGTTAGTGGTTCAGTCTTTTGGCGTGCCGTTGGTAAACAGTCCACGTTTCGCATGCATACAATAGTGTTGGCAGCACCGCAGTTGTCAGTAAAGTTTCAGCTTTGTGTCAAACCTGATTTCACTTCGATCCCAAACACTACCATGTAGTCGGCAAAAATGCTGCACTAGCTTTGGCAATCCTGGCATTGATTTCATCATCAATGTGCACGACTCTTGACAATGTGCTTCCAAGGTAAATGAACTTGTCTACCACTTGCAATCTTTGACCTTTCACTGTAATGGTGGGCTCCTTGTAAAGCTTGCCAGGCCACCTCGGTCTTTTTGATGCTGATTGTGAGGTCATAGCTGTCACAGGAGTCAGATACTTGATCTACACCTTTTTGCATCTTCTCTTCTGTTGGAGCACCCTTTGCCATGTCATCAGCAAAGAGGAACTCGGCTAGCACCTCTGTGTGCACCTTGGACTTGGCTTGCAACCTTAGGTTTGAAAGCTTCTCATCAAAGCGAAACCTAATAGGTATACCATTGTCACCATCCTGGAAAGCAGCTGTGAGCATGGCAGAGAACATCATGCTGAGTTGGGGCTAGTATACAGCCTTGCTTGACACCATTTGTCACAGAAAAATCAGAAAACTCACCATCATTTCGGACCCGTGCAAGCATACTAAACCAATAGTAAATATGTGGCCATGGGATAAGTACGAATGCATCGCATCGAAATTGTTCAGCATCAGCAAAACGCAAAAAATTTCTTGCCGCGAAAATACATAGGTTTACAGGAAATCTGTGACTTCCACATGAATTGGGCGCTTCACACGGTAATGAACACAAGGACCGGTCCAGCTTCATAACTTGCCGATAAAAGTATACATTTTACAGACATGCTTTTAGCGGGTGTCTGAAAAAGAAAATCTAGGTAGTTCTGGACCATACGTCGTGCATTCAGGCATCAATCAAATTATTTATGTGTGCTAAAAGAAGGAGAGTTGGCTTGCTGGATGACTAGCTACTCGACTCACTGGCTGGTGGGTGGATAGAGGACTGAATGGTTGATGAAAATGACAGGATAAGTTTAACTATCAAGAATTCTTTGTATAAATGCTATGTGCGTTGGGAAATGTAAAGTAACAATTCGCCACAGTAAAACAAAAAGGTAATACACTGTATCTTTAATATATGTGTATAGAGATATCAAGGGTAGTTTTATGCACTCTCTTCAAATCATTGTTCATGTTTATTTGGATACATTTTGATGGCAAGTTTCAGCAACTTCTCTCTTTCTTTTCAACTGATTCAAGAAGGGTAGTTGTCAGTTTCTGGCGAAAGAATGTGCACAATACTGATTAACCCCTTAGAGGACTAAGCCTGCCCAGTACACGTGTGGTTAGGTAAACTGGCCGCGCTCGACATGACCCCATTGGGTTGACTGTGCCGTAAAACCTCAACACAAACAAACAAATCAACTGTATTCAAAAAAACAAGACAAAAATAAATGAAACATGAAAACAATAAAATGAAAAATTGAACACCAAATTTGGCTTGTAAAATACAACAGACTTCATTCTGTGCTCATTTTACATATGTCGCTAGGCGTAGTCAGCATTCGACATTTTGTGAGCTACCGATATAGTACAGTGTCTACTATGTGCACAGTAATGGAGAAAGCAGTGGTCGACTTTATGTGGCAATGGGTTTGCGTATTGCAGCCTCGCGATAATAGCACTTTTTTAGCAGGAGGCAACATTATAGAGAAATAAACGCCAAACACGCACAAGAAGATGTCAAATTATCCCCAGGTCCTCACGTCGACCGGCTAATGAACACAAAAAAAAAATCATTGATGCGCCGGCACAAAAAAAAAAAAAAAAAAAAAAAAAAAAAAAAAAAAAAAGAAAAATAAAATTTCCTAGGATGGGGCAATTCTATCTGGCATATTAGTTTTTGTACATGGATAAAATGTTTAGTGCACTTTACGATGCTGAAACCGCATTTTAATAAGTTGTGTTGTTTTTCTCTAATCTGTAGAAGAATTATCGTGTCCCCAAAGCCATTAAATGTAACTGATATTCGGCATACAGAGAGTATCGCTTCCCGATAAAGCGCACTGAACGATTATACATTCTGGTCTCAGGACATTATGTTTGTACATTTTGCGGAATATCACTTACGGACTGATTAATTTGTCCGAATTTTACCCTTCTCTTGCTGAACACGACATGCCCTGTCTTAGCAAACAGTGTAGATCAAGATCAGTTAGCTTCTATCAAAAGCCCGGATCAAGTAATCTGATTGGCTGGAAATTAGAAGTGAGCATGGCATCTTAATTTATTCAGTATAACAAGGGTTAAAAGAGTGGAGTTCAGTTCTCACATTTGCCAGTGCAGAAATTTACCCATTCATGCCTAGCTTCCCATAAAAACGACAGTGGCAAACAGTGTAGACCCATACCAGAAGTCTGATCAGAATCTACACCGCGGAGTGTGATCAGGATCAAAACTGTTTGCATTAACTGCACGAATTCCTACAAAATATAAATAAAATCAACCAGACACCCTTTCTGTTAGGCATGGACCGGTCCAAAGAGTTGTAATAGAAGAAACCACTATGCATAAATGGGTTGACGATATTACTTTCTGTGGAGAAAGTTTTCAACGACTTCCAGTTAATTTCTTAGAGTAACAAGGGACCGCAATGATCTTCTTAGAAGGGCAACTAAGTTTTAAGTATTTGAAGCACATGTACTCTTCTTTCTCCCCAAGTACCAAATTATTCAAATTATTTCCTTTGAGAAGAATAAATCTCCCTTTAGAAGGGTTTGATCGCAAAAAAACAACAACACAAAAAAACCCCAAAAAACAACAAAACAAAACAACAACAAAAAAACAACAACAAAAAAAAAAAAAACAAAAAAAAAAACAAAAAAACAACAACAACAAGTCACAAATGTTGTCTTCCGTGTCAAAAACTGGCAAACAATCAGTCAAGCGCATCCTTTCATCTTAACAACAAATGGATATAAGCAATCTCATCGGAGCCAGCGCATGACAAAACCAACAAAATGGCATGTGGGCCCAGAGAAAACATAGATCAGCCTGGACATCCGCCCAGTCTGATCAGAGTCTTCGTTGTCCGCAAGAAGAAAGCTGAGGTCCTTAACTACTCATTGAGCGCACAGCGAAGACTCTGATGAGACAAGGCGGATGCCCAGGTTCATCTTAGTCTTCGCTGGGCGCACATGCCATTTTGTTGGGTTGTCATGCGCTGGCTCATCGTCAAACGAAGATCTGGTACCTGTAGTTAATCTAATACTTCTGATACAAAAGCTCCGTCACCAGATACAAAATAATCATCACGAAAACATACCTATATAATGTTGACCCCCTTAAACCCCACTTTTATATAGTAAAACTGGGGTTTACAGGGGTATATATTATTGATCTTATTTCTGCTCTAAACCATATTTTGTGGGTACTCGCTAGAACCGCCTCGTCGAGGCGGTTCTAACGAGTACCCTCAATCTATGTTTTGAGCAGAAATATGAAAAATATCCGAAATTTTATCTGAACATTTTCATTTTCTTTTTTGGTGGTAAAATTTTTAGTATATTGAATAGGCGTGTTTTCGTAATGGTTTACCTAATGATATAAGCCGCAACGTCAGGAAACCTACCATCCGAAATGTGCGCTAAGCGAAGATTCAGATCAGGCTGCGCATTTGCGCTGTCTGATCGGAACCTTAACTGGGCGGAGTTTGAATAGCCATGCGGACAACAAAGACTCTGATCGGACTAGACTCTATGACAAACCGGACGAGTTTAACTTTCATATGTTAAAAATTGTTTTAAAGTCCAGAAGGGAGCGAAACAGAGTTGTCTCCCCTTGGAATCTAGCCATTCCAATAAATTACTCTATATTTACTGAAATGATGTTGATAGGTGATAAAATAAAGCATCACCAATTCGATTGTCATATCGCGGTATTGCAATCAAATTAAATTCAATTGTAACATAGCGATATTGGTTATAATGGATTCAATTTGCTAAATTGATGGCTTGAATGTTCAGTTTCGTGACTGATTTTTTTTCTTTTTATTTTATTTGTTTATTTATTTATTTATTTTTTTTTGGCTCTCAAGGGTAATTTTTTTAAATCTATTTATCTTGACTACGGCTAGTGCTTGTGTCATATACCGGCCGCAAATATCTCCCCATACTTCACTTTAGTGTAGTTTATACATGTAGTTTCTGGTCCTTTGTTATCATTAAGCCCATTCTGGGATTTTAGCAAACTGGATCGCCCAGCTGATCGCGCGCCATCGCAAAATCCCCACGTTTTCATTACATATAATAATAACGTTGAGCAACCCGTGGAAAACAGCATTGGTCAAGTGAATAGTGTTTATATAGCTGTAACTTAACATTGAGAGAGAGAGAGAGAAAAAAAAAAAAAAAAAAAAAAAAAAAAAGACTAGTAAGTTTTGTAATCTACGTAAGAGATTCAGGAGCATATCCAGGATTTTTTAAATAGGGGATTCAACATTTCTAAGAGTGGGTCGATGGTGGTATATTCGATCAAATTACCGTACATGTATTTTTACTTAGTATTAGGACAGAGAGGCCTGAGCAAACAGTGGATCCAGATAAGATGCCAAAGGACGCGGCGTCTGATCATGGTCTACACATTTTGCAGCTCATCCAGCAATTTTAGACACATTCACAGGTAGCTGAATTTCATTATTGAACGCTTAGAACAACGTAAAGAGTTGTGCGAATATTAAGGGTAGATACGGTTGCCAAAGTCATTTGAATTATCCGAAATTTCCTATGAAAATGAAATTATGAGTACAAGAGTTCGACTGATCCGTCTGTAACCCCTCTTGCTCCGTCCTTTATTTCCATTTTCACCGATGTTTTGCCTGGTCCGCACCATGCAAAAACGTGTCCGGGCATATGGGTGCAGCGAAGGCCCTGATCAGCCTGCGCATAAGCGCAGTCTGATCAGGGCCTTCGCTGCCCGCTAACTGGATGCGCAGGATGATTCGAATGCGTATTTTGCGCATGTTCGAAGGCACACCTTGTTTGATGAGCTACCACCTGACGTTTTGTTCCATTTCAGATCACTACCCGAAAACACGATTGCAGCGATCAGTTTCTGCACTAGGTATGCAAAATGTGACACAACTCGATAATAATAATAATAATAATAATTATAATAACAATGAGCCACGACAAAATGTATCTTCGAGGAAAATGAAAAAGAACAGTCTTCGCTGTCCGCATAACGTTCGAAATGAAATAATTCACTGAATTATAGATTATAATTCACTGATAAATCTCAGTAAATCACTGCTGAAAATGTGATAAAATAGCAATAATAATAATAATAATTAGTAATAATAATACTAATAATAATAATAATAGCGAAACTAGTGATAATAGCAGTGATAATAATAATAATGATGATGATGATATAGGCCGATCAAACTGAAGTGTAACTTTGACCTTTTAATTAGAAAATCTGTAAGTTTTCGCTTATTATTTACACAGGTACTATCTATACAGGTCAGTGAATACCTGCTTCCCATAAAATGCACGATTTTCTCACTAACGTGCATAAAATGTACAGTGGACGTATCCTCATGAAGATAAAATGAAAGGTCAAAGTGTACAGGTCAGTTTGGTCGACATATAATAATAATAATAATAATATTAATAATACCATACTACTACTAGTAGTAATAATGATGATGATAATAATAATAATAAAACTGATGATAAATCAGTTGATACACATCCATTGCCACCTAAATTCTTTCATCCCTGAGTTTCTGAAGTGGACTCTTCTATCTTTGAAGCTAGTCAGTACCACTGTTTAAAATAGGAGTTTCAGTCAAAAATCAAAACATAATGTAAATCCTGATCAGATGACTCATTATTTGAGCCGTCTCATCTGGATATACACTGTTTGTAAAAATATGTATTGGTCTACAGGTCTAAAAGGGTTAATAGAAATAATTTATGAGTAGATATACGCCAGGCAAACTTTCACACGATACGAAAGCAAATTGAGCCGGGGCAAGGCATTTCCTACAATATTGCATGTGAACATCCACGTAAGCTGATTAGAGTCTTCCCTGTCAGCCTGAAGACGATTTGAACCCTTGGCTACCCATAGAGCGTCATGCAAAGACTCTGATCAGACTATGAGGATGCGCACATGCCATTCGGCGCCTGACTGTCTATATCTGTGGTTGGTATCATTGTGGGTCTGTTTGTATGTGTGTGTGTGTATGTGTTTGTGTGTGTGTTCTTGGTTTAGATCGCCATTGAGCCTTTTGCTTTTTATCATCACAGTGTTTGTGATTATATGTGTTTCGTTGTGGTGTTTCACAGATAAGGTAGAGAAACCTTGTACGTACCGAACATATATTTGTACTTTAGAGCCCCATCGAAATTTGGGGTGGGGTTTCGCGCGGGTAAAGCGTTTAAGCCCCTACCCTTCCCTTCTTCCAGTAGTTTTCCTGCTGTTTGTTCCAAGGCGGTTCCTCTGTTGCAGTTCTTCTATGTTTGTGCTTCGGTGGTTTCATATGTGGCGTTTGTTTTGTCATTATTTGTTCCTTATCTCTCCTTTGTTTGGTGCCTCGGGGGCGGGTGGGGCGGGGAGGAGATTGCGGGGGGGGGGACTGCGGGGGTGTGGGGGGGGGTGGGGTAGTCGGGGATTGGGGGCGTGCGTCGTGATCGTTTCTGGGTTTCTTCACTTATTTTTTGTAGGAAATGCTGTACCCCGGCTCTACTGCAAAATCAGATGAGCAAGCGTACGACAAAACCTACAGTAATATTGTGCGACCTGATTACACTGCGGGATGCGCAGGCTGATCTGAGTCTTCGCTGGTCGCACAAGTCCTATTGTAGACTCTATGACGGCTCCGGCCGAAAGACTTTTAAGTAAATCCCTGGTTGGCTCTAGTCGGGCCCACCGGAGTCCAACTGTTGGTTTTCTTTTGCTTCAGCATTTCACTTATTTCTTGCTGTGAAGTCCTCATCGTTCGTTCTATCATCTCTGTATTCGTGTGATTTTTATGTTCTCGGAGATGTTGCACTGATGAGTTAGGAACCTTTCACGCGGACTGAACAAATGTCTTGTATATACCACGGCAGAACTAAGGGCGTGGGTTGTGGCCATGTAAAATCGATTGAAGCCCCCCCCAACCCACCCTCACAGTAATATTTTTACTTACCGTTCCTAGGCGGTGCTTCTGCTGTGATTTACTATTTCTGTCATTGTATGTCTTTGCATGTATGTAGGTACTGGTGAAATTGTTACTTTGGATAGCCGTTTAGCAATTTTTGGGAAAAACTGTCCTTTTGTCTTTCTGCTTGTAGTGTTTTGATTGCAGTGCCGTTGCCTTAAGAACGTCCTTCTTTGGTGTATTGAACGGAAAGTGTTAAGTAATTTACGAAAGACCGGTAGTGACATTTCAACTACATTAATTCAATGTTTCAACCATGAATTCACGACTTCAGCTTCACGTATTCACGATTTCAACTTCACGATTTCACGATTTCAACTTCACAAATTCAACTTTACGAATTCAACTATACGAATTCAACTTCATTAATTCACTTTCACGAATTTAACTTCACGAATTCACGAATTCAAATTAACGAATTCATCAATAGAACTTCACGAATTCACGAATTCAACATCATGAATTCACGAATTCAACTTCGTGAATTCTATTTCACGAATGCGTAGAGTGTGATATTGCTCTGGAAGGACTTTATGAAAGGCCATGGACTTGTTCAATGTTATTTTCCATCGACTGCTCAACGTTATTATAACCAAGTATTAGCTTTCACAAACATGCTTCGTCTACTTTTACATGTAGCACACACTGAGTGCTAAACGTAGACCAAGCTTTTTTTCTTTTTCCTTTTAATGAAATCCAATACTTGTAGCGTTATTTTTTTGTTTGCTATTACAGCTTCTCTCCTAAAAAGTGCAGAAATGGTGATCATTGGAAAGAATTTTAGACTGTATCGCAAGTATGGCGGAGAAAAACAAGCGTTGAAAGATGTCTTAAAACTGAAACCCAAATTAGTTGATAAGGATCCCGTAAGTGGCACTGTTTTTGTTTAGTTATGCACATAAATGACAGCGAATATTAAACATTGTATAAGGGTCCTGAAAAGATTTGTCATTAATTGGATTCCGCAGTTTTACTCCAGATATTTTTCATTCATTGCTCTTCAATTCCATTTTCAGAAGTTAACGATACCTGTTTATTTCGTGCAAATTGATTTTTGAATGACAGATATATCTAAGTTTGTCATATACACTGACTAATTTCATTACGAAAAATTGCCTATTCAAATATATCGAAAATTTCACCTCCAAAAACTGAAAATTTTCAGACAAAAGACTCTGATATTTTCTTTATATATATTTGCGCAACACATAGATTGTGGGTACTCGTTCGAACCGCCTTGTCGAAGCGGTTCGAACGACTACCCACAATCTATGTTTTCGAGCAGAAATAAGAAAAAATAATATACACCCGTGTAAACCCCAGTTTTAATATTTAAAATGTGGGGTTAAAGGGGGTCAAAATTATACAGGCATGTTTTCGTGATGACAAACTATAAGTGAAGATACCCTGACTTGCCGCAATCACGAAGTACAACCTTCCCGAGGCAACAAAGAAGGACAACACAAATGCCACATATAACAAAAAGTCCGCTGAGCAAGGCAATATAATAAAAGTCAAAAAGGATTGCCTTTGGAAACAAATAAACACACAAAATCACAAAAATCGGAGACTCGGTTTGATTGAGTCTCTTCATATGCAGCACTGTAGTTTGCGAGGCTGCATACGCCACCCCTAGCGCCGGCTTATGCGGTATTCGATTGTCAAAATAACCAGGATGGGCTCAATGATGACCCCAAAGGAAATGAAATATAACCTGCACTATGATGATGTACGGGGAAACTTTACGGCATCCACACGGCACTACACCAGCTACAGTAGAGTAAAATAAAAAGCAAAGGGGATTCCCTATGGAAACAAAAAACACACAAAATCACGAAAATCGGAGGCTCGGTTTGATTGAGCCTCTTCATATGCAATACTGTAGTTTGCGAGGCTGCATACGTCCCCTAGCGCCGGCTTAAGCGGTATTCGGTTTTCAAAATAACCAGAATGGGCTCAATGACGCCAAAGGAAATAAAATATAACTTGCACTATGATGATAAGCCCGTAGGGCTTTTCAATAATAGGAATATTCTCATCATATTTGCAAACAAGAGGACCATAATTGTCTTGTGATTCCAAGCAAAAAAAAAAAAAAAAAAAATAAAGGTCTGTTGCTTCTGACAACGTAAGTGACTAATTTGGTTTTGTGCTTATTAGTTGAAAGTTCACAAAAAACCAGGAAGAATATTAGTAGCTGCAGTGCTTCTTGGCAAAAAATTGTAACTTCACTCTGTCCATTACTTCAAAGGTAAAGAATAATCCTTATAAAGGAGGTAAGGAGAGAACAAGAAATTGCTATATGAAATATACAAAGGGGCATGATAATGTAAAATATGAAAGAAATATTACTGATCCTTTTCTCTGTTGTCATCTCATAATGCTTTAAATTTGTAAAATATTTCATGAAGAAGTCTTCACTAGTTTTTTGAAGTTATACAGCGGACATATACCTTTTGAACTTTAGCCTTAAATTGTGACCTTGACTTTCATATGACAGGGTCCAGTTATGAGTCCTGTACATCACTTTGGTATGGTGAACACATGACAAAAGTTTCACAAGTGTCTTTCAATCCGTTAAAGAGATCAGGACAGACACGAAAATATAAAAGACAGACGGATTGACAGACAGACGGACGAACAAAGTCAGGACACAATACTAACCGTCTTTCGATAGGTGTATAAAAAGCTTCAAATGAGTAAAGGAGGTTTGTAGCGGACACAATCTCACTTAATGCACTTACTTAGGAACATAATCATGCCAGTGCTGTGAGTAGGATTACGAGTCCTTTTCTCTCCACATTGTCTGTTTATGCCTTATAACTGACACAGTTTCATTAAGAAATCTTAAATAATTTTAAAGTTATAAAGCGGACACGAAATATTGCCTGAAATAATCAAAGTAGGATAATTACGTTGGAACAATATATAGGGTTACGGTTTGTTTTATCTCTGCACATCATCTGATCATGCCTTATATTTGTACATAGTTTCATGAAGGTATCTTAAACTGTATTAAAGTTATGGAGCATGCAATATTGCCTGAAATAAACAAAGGGGCATAATGACGTCAACGCATAATAAAGGGTAATGGTTGTTTTCTCTGCAAATCGTCTGATCAGTATTGTACAAACTTTCATAAAGAAATCTTAAACGATTTTAAAGGCATAGAGCGGACACGGGGATACAACTTCACTATATAAAATATACAAAAGGACATTATTATGTCGGAACTGAAAGTAGGGTTATTATTCTATTATTTTGTATATATTCGGAGTATGCCTAATATTTGAACAAAATGAAGAAATCTTAAATGGTTGTCAAGTTGTAGAGCGGATACGAAATATTGTCATATGAACTTTGAACTTGAAGTGTGACCTTGACCTGCATTAGACAGCACTGATTTATAAGTTCTGCGCATTGTTTTTATATGGAAAACATTTGAGCAAAGTTTAAAAAATCCTTTAATCGATGAAGGAGATATGGAGTGGACACGAAAAGTTAATGGACAGACAGACAGACGGACGGCCAGACAGACGGAAGGATATATTGCAGTCTTTATTGGTATTTTCTTTCGGACCATTGCGTACATTCTGTTATCTTGGAAAAACGAGTTCCGCTTAAGCCGCCGCTAATGGGATGGAGGAAAAAAATGCAGTGCTGCAAGAAGAGTCTCAATTAAACCGAGACTCTAATTATCGTTCTTTTTGTCTTTGTTGTTTCCATTGGCAACCTTTACATTACGAAAATACGCCTAATCAAATATATTTAAAATACAACCCAAAATGGAAAATTTCAGTTGAAAACATTCTGATATTTTTCATATTTCTGCTCGAAACATAGATTGTAGGTACTCGTTAGAACCGCCTCGGCATGACGATTACCCTCAATCTATGTTTTTGTTTAGCAAAATAAGATATATAATCTGTACCCTGTAAACTCCAGACTGAGTTTTACTATGTAAAAGTGAGGTTTAAGGGAGGCAAAATTATATAGGCGTGTTCTTGTGATGTAGGTCGCATTTGACTTCTCTGCAGCTGGTATTAAGTGCCGAGTGGCGGCCTTAAAAGTCTCTTCGTATTTCATCATAACACAGTTTTTATTTTTAGCTCACCTATGCATTTAGGCTAATAGGCATGCTTATAGTATATAGTTTGTTCGCCGCGTCTGGGTCATATGACCAAGATGGCGGCCATGACTATATATAATGGAAACCCTTTAGAAATCGTCTACTCCGGATCCAAAGGGCTAATGGCTCTGGAGCTTGGTATGCAACATTATAGACATGGGTCCAATGAAGTTTGAACAATAATGACCTTGAGTTGGCACTGGCCTTTTTATACGGAAAGGCAATTTTACATAGACTCCTATAGGCAATACTTAAAAAATCTTCTTGTCTGAAACTAGAAGGTCCAAGCCTTTGATATTTAGTTAGTGGCTTTATCTTGCAGACGTCTACCTAGATTGTTCAAGTTGTAGCCCTGGGGTCAAAAACGGCCAAGCCCCAGGCCCAACTTTTTTTACGTCCGGGACACATATTGGGAAAACTTAAACAAATCTTCTCTCCTGAAACTAGAAGGCCTAGGGCTTTGCTATTAGGCATGTAGTTTCATCTAATGGTCATCTGCCATGATTGTTCAAATTATAGCCCTGGGGTCAAAATATCCTTGCTCTGGATCTCATTTGTTGTACATTTACTCATGAATGGTTTTTTTAAATCGTATTATATGAAATGTGGAGGTCAAGGGCTTTGAAATTTGGTATGTAGCTTTATCTAATAGACCTCTGCCAAGATTATTCAAATACAGCCTCGGGGTCAAAAAGGCTCCGCCATGGAGTTTCTTGTTTTTTATAAACCCATATAGGGAAAAAAACTTTAAAAATCTTCTTTTAGGAAACTAGAAGGCAGGCTTTTGATATTTGGTATGCAGTTGCATCTGGTAGGTCTTAACTAGGATTGGGCAAATTATAGCCCTGGGATCAAAAATCCCCGCCCCAAAAATACTTGTTTTACATAGACACATATAAGGAAACAGCTTTAAAACTCTTTTTGTGTATAAATTTGAAGACCCAGACCTTTGATATTTGGTATATGGCTTCAGCTAGAAGGCCTTTACCCAAAGTTGTTCAGGTCACTAGTCTTACATAGACACGTATGGGGTAAAAAAATGAAAATCTTCTTGTGTTGAACTTGAAGGTCTAGGCCTTTGAAATTTGGTTCTTAGTTTTATCTAGTGGACCTGTACGAAGATTGTTCACATTATAACCCTTGGGTAAAAAAGGGCCCAGCCCGAGGGTTAGCTTGTTTCACATGGACTCAAATGGGGAAACACTTCTGTAAAACTTGACAGCAAAGGCCTTTGATATTTGGTATGCCACTTTATCAAAGCCTTATTTTATGTGAAGTTTCTGCCAAATTAATTAGAGCTAAATTCCATATCAAGTTACCGTAGAATATGGAGATCAAAGGTTTCTCAAACTGTACCGGCTAACATACCCACATGTTTCATTCTTTAACACTGTAATCATAAGCTTGCTCAGAACAAATAGACTCGGGTGAGATACAGGACCTTTGGTGTTCTGATTATTTTCCTTCGAACCATTAGGAACATTCTTGTGAAGAATCTCAATAAAACCGAGGCTCCGATTTTTGTTATTTTATGTGTTTGTTGTTTCCAAGAGCAACCTTAATAGATTTTGTTGTAATTTGTCGAACGCACCATCATAGCGCTTTCTGTTTTGTACAAGTTGATTAGAGGCATGCTCTTTGCTGATGTACTATCAAGTAAACTGGGCCGTGACAAGCGTAAAGCCAGATAGCACTCTATATAAATCTATAGCGGGCCGTTATCGGCCCGCGATAACGGCTCGCTATTGATTTATGTAGAATTCTTGCTGGGAAAATGCCTTCGAGCATGTGCAAAATGTGCGGATTCACATCATTCTGCACTTGCGCAAAGTATCATCAGGGCATTTGCTTTTCATTGAAACAGTCTGTTGGATCCAATGATTCTATCTGCGGACAGAAGAGGACCTGATAGGACTGTGCGGATGCACAGATTGATCTGGGTCTTCGATATCCTCATATGACCAAAGACATGTTTTTGCATGGCGCGTCTCAATAATTAACGGTGTTGAAAATAATTTTGTTTTTCAAACATGTCGAAAATCAAGAATACTTGATGGACGTGTCCCTCAATGTTATCTTCACGTAATGCTATTTGCACTTATATTTGTTTCAATATTATAATGACTATTTATTCCACAGGTATTTCAAAAAGGGAGTATCGGGCGTGTAGATGGTCATGATGTTTCAATTAGACCTGGAAAAGACTCAGCAGAGATTAATATATTTTCATTAAAAAAATCTCCAGGAGGTTCAAGTAAAGTGATGCGTCGTCGGATTCAATATTTCAAAAACTAGATCCAATAAATCGGTGTTAATTAGCATGTATATGAAGTCGCCCTCAATGACTGGGACATATTTGGAACCATGGAAATTTGTTCCAGACATGAGTAGCTCGAGCCACTGAGGATTAATTATTACGCCAGATCCGGGGACAAACGGGGATAATTTTGGAGTGTCTTTTACATCACAAAAACATACAAATATAATTTTGACCCCTTAAACCCAATTTCAATAAAGTAAAACTGGGGTTTACAGGGATATACATTATTTTTCTTATTTCTGCTTAAAAACATAGAATATGGGTACTCTTGGTAAGGCGGTTCTAACGAGTACCAACAATCTATGTTTTGAGCAGAATTATGAAAAATATCACAGTTTTTTATCTAAAAATTTTCAGTTTTTGGAGGTGAAATTTTCTATATATTTGAATAGACGCTTTTCGTAATGAGCTCGAATAAGCTATTGTGATCCCTTCCCGTCCATTCACACCTTTGAACGACTTCTCCTCTGAAGCTCATGGGCATTTTTGTTTCAAACTTAATGTGGAGCCTTCTGTCAAAAGGAGTTGAAAATTCATACAAAAGGTCACGATCCGTTCAGTAAGCTGCTGTTATTGCCCATATACATATTTAATGAAAAAGCACTTATAATCTTCTTTTCCAGAACAGAAAGTATACAAGAAAGCTTTGAGGCTGAATCTTAGTATATAACATTGGGGACTCAAAGTCTACTAAGTTTGTTCAAATAATGACCCAAGGTTGACAGTTGACCTTTAAGGGCAAGGTCTAATATGCGTCCCTAAACATTTTTATGGGGAATATATTGAAAAATTATTTTCTCAAAATGTATAAATGGCTGATACTTACATTGTATGATGAACGTAGCAAATCCGTTTAGTTACAATCAAACTTTTGTTCCCCGGGTTATCTGCCCTTGCTTCCGGGCTATATACGAGTATAAAATCGTGCAATCTTTAAAAGTCATCATCTCTGAGATAGTTTGGCCAATAGTCACCAGATTTCACACGGGGTCTTTTGTCGAAGGGATATCGTCGATTCATTCAAATGGTTCTGCACCATTGCATAATACGGCCGCAATGACTATATATGATAAAAAATATCTTCTACAGAACCAAGAAAGCTTTGGGACTGAATTTAGGTATAATTATCGGGGACTCAATGTCTTCAAAGTTTGTTCAATGAAGATCCTAGCATGGCCTTTGAGCTTTTCACGGCAGGCTCAGAGTTAGAATCCCATACTTTTGTATAGGAAAAACGCTGAAAAAATTATTTTTTCAAACTGTTTTAAAAACTAATGGATGAAATTTAAAATGTATGATTAAAGTAGTAACACGTTTTTGTTACAAACTTTATTTGTCCCCATGAATTATTCGTTTTTGTGCCTGGGCTATATTCATGCATAAAATAGTATAATTCAAAAGTCTTCTTCTCTGAAATCGCTTGACCAATTTTCGCCTGATTTCGCATTGGACCTTCCGTAGACTGGGTATTGACAATTTGTTCAAATGGTTCCACACTATTGAACAAGAAGGACACGATCCCTATATATGGTAAAAAAAACAAAAAACAACACACTTAAGAAGGTACTCCAGAACCATGAAGGCATTGAGGCTGAATTTTCTTATATAGCATCGCGGACTCAAGGTTTACCAAGTTAGTTCAATGATGACCTTAGGTTGACACTTGACCTTTTAATGATAAGGTCAAATTTGCGTCCCTGTAGAGAATGTTGAAAATCATTTTCTCTAGATGTATTAAAGTTTTATGGCTGAAATTTACAATGTGCGATTAAAGTGGTAAATGTTTCAAGTTACAATCATTTTTCCCCTGGGATATATCTGTCCTTGCCCCTGGGCTATAAACTTGTATGAAATTATGTAATCTTTAAATGTCTTTTCTAAAACCACTTTACCAATTTTCGGGACCTTCTGTTGAAGGAATACATGTATGGGCAATTTGTTCAAATGGTTCTGCACTATTGAAATAGATAGCCGCCATGCCCATATATGGTGAAAACGCTTTAAAAATCTTCGTCTCCATAACCAAGAAAGTTTTGAGTCTGAATCTTGGTATATTGCATCGGGGACGCAAGGTCTACCACGTTTATCAGTATAATGGTCCTATGATGCCCTATGACCTTTTTACGGCACGGTTAAATTTCTGTCCTAGTTGCTGTGCCGGAATGTTGCATAGCGTCTGCAGATATGCAATGGCTGTTTTACTCAGATAAACGAATTGTGGTTGATGGGCCTCTTGCATCTTATATTAAATTCTTATAGTATATTGAGTGTACATATTAGAAGCGTAGAATTCATACTAGTACACACAACATATATGTTTATAATGAAATAAGAAAATTTTCCCTTAAGTATCCCTGAATATTGGTTGTTTTTTGGGGGGAGCTATGGGAAGAGTACCAATCAGACAGGGTAAACAAGCCATCGGTGTTCCAAGTCTTTGAAGTTTTACTGATGTTGTAGTTCGAAGATCAAATACTTTGAATGTGCACACATGTACATATATTATGTTATATCCATTAATGTCTTAAAATCACACGTCCGCGTTGTAATATGTTGATTGGTTGTAGTATGTAGATAAATTGTGTTAATTACGTCGCCTAAAAAGAGGCGGGATGCATACACAGACAAGGTAGCCCGTCCGTGAGTAAATGATTGGACATTCGTACACATTAGAAGATGACCGAGTTGTGCCAGTCGTTTCTACTGAATTTTGGTTTGTAACAAAAGGTGTATCCTCTCTTGTAAAAATAGGTGTTATCCTCTCTTGTAACAAAAGGTGTACCCTATCTTGTAACAAAATGTGTATCCTTACTTGTAACAAAAGGTGTACCCTGTCTTGTAAAATTTCCTCTCTTGTAACAAAAGATGTATCCTCTCTTGTAACAAAAGGTGTACCCTATCTTGTAACAAAAGGTATATCCACTCTTATAATAAAAGGTGTACCCTATCTTGTGACAAAAGGTGTATCCTCTCTTATAACAAAAGGTGTACCCTATCTTGTAAAAAAGGTGTACCCACTCTTGTAACAAAAGGAGTATTCTATTTTGTAACTAAAGGTGTATCCTCGCTTGTGACAAAAGATGTGTCCTCTCTTGTAACAAAAGGTGTACCCTATCTTATAACAAGAGGTGTAACCTCTCTTGTAACAAAGTGTGTGTCCCCTCTTGTAACAAAAGGCGTATCCTATCTTGTAGCAAATGGTGTACCCTATCTTGTAACAAAAGGTGTATCCTCTCTTGTAACAAAAGGTGTACCCTATCTTGTAACAAAATGTGTACCCCATCTTGTAACTGTAACAAAAAGTTTATCCCCTCTTGTATCAAAAAGTGTACCCTATCTTGTAACAAAAGTTACCCTTTCTTGTAACAAAAAGTACCCTATCTTGTATCAGTAGGTGTACCCTATCTTGTAACAAAATGGTGTATTCTCTCTTGTAACAAAAGGTGTACCCTCTCTTGTAACAAAATTGTGTATCCTCTCTTGTAACAAAAGGTGTACCCTATCTTGTGAAAAAAGAGGTATCTTTTCTTGTAATAAAAAGGTTTTCTATCTTGAAAGAAAAGTGTATCCTATCTTGTAACAAAAGAGATATCCTATCTTGTAACAGAAGGTGTATCCTATCTTGTAACAAAAGGTGTATCCTATCTTGTAACAAAAAGTGTATCATATTTTGTGACGAAAGATAATGACCAGATCACAGGAGCGTAAAGTTATATTTTTTCTTTTTTTCCTTTTCTTAATAGCACTAAACAATTTTCATAGAAAATCAAGGACGATCAATTCAAAGTTCATTAAACACGTTTCGGATGAATACCGTGGTGCGTAACTGGTGAGCATACTACATAATACGCTCTTGTCAATATGTTGTGGACCATTAATTCCCCCTCGCACAGTACATTGGGTTTAAGGTTGCCCGTACCACAGCAATATCAGTTTAAATCACAAAAAAAACCCTCTTCGAACAGTCACTGGATATGTTCGCTACTTTTTGCATATATTCGTATATCTTGAAGAAAATCAACCGTAGACGATGGCAAACGTATCCAGTGGCTGTCCGGAAAGCAGTTCGGTTGTTCAACCCGATTAGCTGTTGTGTAACCATCACCACTCTCTGGGCTACTTCAGACATTCTTTTTGGCGGATAAGAATTCTTTTCAGCGTATTTCTGGACGTCAAATCTTTGTTTTCATCACGTAAACATACCTATATAATTTTGACCCCCTTAAACCCCACTTTTATATAGTAAAACTGGGGTTTACACAGGTATACATTATTTTTCTTATTTCTGCTCTAAATCATAGATTGTGGGTCCTCGTTAGAACCGCCTCGGTGAGGCGGTTCTAACGAGTACCCACAATCTATGTTTTGAGCAGGAATATGAAAAATATCAGAATTTTTTATCTGAAAATTTTTCTTTTTTTGGTGATAAAATTTTCAGTATATTTGAATAGGCGTGTTTTCGTAATGAACTTAAACACAAGTCTTAGCACAGCAAATAAAATACGGAAAAACACAGCCGACAACAGCACTTTCTGGAATGTTTTGGAGGCTGAATCTAGCAATCCCTCAACTGGTAGATATCAAAAACTGACGTGTTGAAAATTCACCGCTTCTTCTGTTGGCTTCAGCAGAAACAAACAGAAACATGTAGTGTTTTGAAACAAACATGAAATTACATACAAATATTCTTCTTCATATTTGAATGATAAGTTTCAAATTATCTTTATTATCAATCCATCACGAAAACATACCTATATAATTTCGACCCCATTAAACCCCACTTTTATACAGTAAAACTGGGGTTTACAGGGGTATACATTATTTTTCTTATTTCTGCTCAAAAACATAGATTGTGGGTATTCGTTAGAACCGCCTCGGCGAGGCGGTTCTAACGAGTACCCACAATCTATGTTTTGAGCAGAACTGTGAAAAATATTACAATTTTTAGATGAAAACTTTCAGTTTTTGGTGGTGAAATTTTCAATATATTTGAATAGGCGTGTTTTCGTAATGCAATCACAGGCCGCCTTATATAAAATAACTACCCCTGACTTCCCTGCCCTTTTACACCAGTCATCAACCCTGATACAGTTGGTTTCCTGTGCCATACATCTTATTCAGTTTAGCGGAATAGATACATTTGTAGGGGACGCAGCCCTGTCAAAGTTGCTTTGTCTCCCTTCTGAAAAGGAAAACATTTGCACCTCTTGCGAGCACATTATTGTGTCAATTGTTTACAATCGAGCCACAGTATACAAACGCCAAAATTTCCTTAAGGTAGTTGTCCACGTGATTATCATTTGCCAATGTTATCAAACCGGTGTCAGACGAAATCCAGGTTACATTTATTCCTAGCCGCGCTATTCTTGTCGCTGTGACGTCATAGTGCTGTTGATAGAGGGTTATCGGTAAAACCTGAACTGGGACATTTGGGACATTGGCAAGCATCAGACGCCACAGAACGCGGCGTCTAATCCGGGTCTGCGCTGTTTGCTAAAATTACAGAGAGTTAAGGGTTAAATGAAACAGTCTTTAGTCCCCTTTCAGGACCATTTTTACAGGTTACACTCAGAGACAATCGATCCATCAGTGCTGTCATTGCTTTACTTTCCTTGAAGAGTTGATTTATTATCAGAAATGTGCAGGAAAGTAAACATAAGGTTATGAGTGTTGTCTCTCTTTGTAAAAATGGCGAAAGATATCCCGCACTGTTCAGATGATTTTCTACGCCCACGGGCGTAGACAATCTTAGTTTGCCATTGCTCCGGAAGCACTTTGTATAAGGTCATGAACTGGCCCAATGCTATTTTCCATGGACTGCTCAACGTTATAACCAAGTATTAGCTTTTAAAGAAAAGCTTGGTCTACCAAGGGTTTTGTAAAAGATAATACTTGTATAGTTATAAATGGACCACGCTCAGCAGCTGTTCGCTTCATAGTGTATATCATATGCATAGTGTGAATAAAAGTACAATTGTGTGATACATGTGTGATACATGTACCCAGGAAAGGCCACAATCACGAAGCACAGCTTTCCCGAGGCACCCAAAGAAGAAGAGATGAGGAACAAAACAAAAAAAAAAAAAAAAACAACAACGGCAAAACAAACGCCGAATATTAAACCAGCGGCGCACCCCAGGGCGCACCAACAAAGGCGTTGGGTGTTGGGGTGGGGGAGGGGTGTCTTAAACAGTTTTACTCGCACGAAAAATTTTTACAGAGTACTTCAACCGCAACGTCAGAAATTGTAACTTCGGACATGGGCGCCAACCGAAGATTCCGATCAGCCTGCGCTTTCGCGCAGTCTGATCAGAATCTTCACTGGACCCGTTTTGGATAACCAAGAATGCAAGGTGACTTCATGCAGACAACGAAGACTCTAGTCAGACAGCGCGGATGGTACTTTTCTCTCGTTGCGGATCACATCGCTTTTTAATCGGTAGGTGATGTGGTTTTAGCAGTTATTGTACCTTTTTACTTCTAAACAATGACTAATTTGTGCGAGTGAATTTAAACGGTCTTTTTTTTTTTTTTTTTTTTTTTTTTGCATGTCATTATGAGCCTCAACGCGAGAAAACGTATCTTTCGACATAAGCGCCCCATTACGAAAACACGCTTATTCAAATACATTGAAAAATTCACCACCAAAAACTGAAAGTTTTCAGATATAAAAACACTCGTCGAGGCGGTTCTAACGAGTACCCACGATCTATGTATTTGAGCAGAGATAAGAAAATAATGTATACCTCTGTAAACCCCAGTTTTACTATATAAAAGTGGGGTTTAAAGGGGTCAAAATTATACAGGTATGTTTTCGTGATGCAACGAAGACTTAAAATCAGTCTACGCGTGCACAGAGTTGTCCGCATGAGGAAACTTTGCGTCCTGGCTATTTCAAAATGCACCAAGTGATGATTCTGATTAGACTGGTTGAATGCGCAGGATGATCTTAGTCTTCGCTGGGCGTACATGTCCGACAGTAAGTTTCTTGACTTGCGGCTGATAAATCTTATGGTACTACTCCGGAAATTACGAATTGAGATCGGTCGTCACAAACGTACCTTAGAATGAAAGAGAGCTCCACGAAAAGTTAGAAATGACTTTCTTTGCCTTGAAATGTTAATCAAAGCACTGGCAGCACTGGTGGGTCGATTGTCTCTGAGTGTAGGCGGGGAAAATGGTCCTGAACAGAGACTGAAGACTGTTTCATTTAACCCTTAACGTCCTGTAATTTAAGCAAACAGTGCAGACCCTGATCAGACACCACGTTATGTGGCGTCTGATCTGGGTCTGCACTGTTTACCAATGTACCAGTTCTGGTTTTACAGATAATCGTCTTTAAGCAAACAGTGCAGACCCTGATCAGACGCCACGTTATGTGGGGTCTGATCTGGGTCTGCACTGTTTACCAATGTACCAGTCCTGGTTTTTCAGATAACCGTCTTTGCATGGCACTCTGACGTCAGTAACGCGACTATAAATAAATGTTACCTGGATTTCGTCTAACACGCGGCTTGATTACATTGGTCAATGATAATCACGTGGAAAAAACCTTAAGGAAATTTTGGTGTATGTAAACAATCGACCAAGAAATGGGGAAAAATATCATTTTGACATTTGCCATTCACTCTCTGTTACTATTAACCCTAACAACGCTGATTCTTTACTTGATCGTGGTCTTTTGAAAGTGTACAGGGGCGGATTCAGAGGTGGTTCGTGGGGTTCATTCGAACCGCTAGTCGAACCCCCTCTTCGACACAAAATTTCATTTTCAGGGCAAATTTTGGTTAGATTTGATAATTTGGGATACAGCGTATTTGCCCTAAATATAGACACCCCTTACTTTTGCCTTATTCTTCTCTTCAACATGTCATTTTTTTTTCTACCTATGAATGTGTGCAAAAATTGCTGGATGAGTGGCAAACACAGTAGACCCTGATCAGACGCCGCGTTCTGCGGCGTTTGATCTGGGTCTTCTCTGTTTGCTCAAACCTGTCTTTCCGAATACGTATAGTAAGTACGGTGATTTGACCTTAGAAATCATCCTGGATCCGCCTCTGGTGTACATATACCGTACCTGAGCGATTTTGCTCTGACTTTCAATGGCTCTGTCGTAATCACGTGACATCCACATGATACGTAGTCACGTGATAAACCGGTGTTTGATTGATTGGGTTGGGCTTTAAACGACACGTCAACCTTTGTGGGTCATTTTGTGTCGTCTTCCAGAGAAAGGGAGAAAAGAGATAGTAGAGGAGATGAAAGAGAGGGACAGGAAAGAAAGCGGAACAGGAATGAATGTGAAGAAACAGGAGAAATAAAAACATTCCCCCTCTAACCTTACCTGCTACAAGGATAGCAGGTCTTGCCCAACTGTTACATGTTGCCAATATCAGTTGGACGCCCAGGTGACGTAAAATAAACGACACTTTCGCCACACCAAACCACCCCTAAATAAACCGATATACCCTTAGATTTAAAACACTACAAGAAATTAACACACCCAGTGGACAAATCAAGCCGGAGTTTACTACTGTCATGGATTCATCTTTCATTTGTACACATTAATCACCGGAAGGTGTTACGGTTGAGTTCGCTTGGTCGTCATAGGTTCATATCGAATCTCACAGAGAGAGGCTGAAAAAAAGGCCGGTTAGACAATGGTGAAATTTGAACGCGAATTTCGAAATTAATTTCTCTGATTGACCTTGAATGTAGGCGAACCTAGGTTTGTTTGAAATACAAATCCTTCACTATCGAAGAGTATAAAACTAAGAGTTGTGTGACCATTGTGATGTTCAGGTAGGCGCATCACCGGAAAACTAGAACTTTCGTACTCCGCAGTTTGAGGGTACGCTATAAATCTGGAACAAACGAAACTCAAACAATCCAGCTTTTCAGATCTGACTGTACTGAATTTGAATGCGAAATCATTGTTAGAGTAGACAACAAATTGGTGATTTTGTTTTCCTTATTTTTCCCAGAAAACAGGGCCTGACAATTCATGTATATTGTCTCTATTAGAAAACAGGATCTGACATTTAATGCAAATTGTCTCTAACGGAGACAATTTGCATGAAATGTCAAATCCTGTTTTCTGGGAAAAATAAGAAAAATATGTCAAAAGGTCATCTGCTAAAAATTTTACCCAGAGTGCTAAGCGTTTAACTTAAAAGGAATGGATGTACCTCCAGGAGGGAAAAACTCTGTTAAAAATTGTTTAATTAGCATTCAGAAAAGGGGCCTCCGAAGGGAACAAATTATTTTCTTTTAAAGTAGACCCCTTTTCAGTGAGGATCTGGAGTGCAAGAAATGAAACAGGAAGGCAGTAAAAGTTATCTCCCTTTAAATTCTACCAAGTATATCCAGTTCCCTTAAAATTGGCGTTTTACAAAGCCGATCTTTATAATATCAATGCACATACTAAGTTTGGTGAAAATCCATTTACATTTCCTCAATTTATCATCCGGAAACGTAAATACAGACGGACGGACGTACAACAGACGGATAGACGGACGAACTGACATACGGATAGCCAACGTGAAACCATAATATCCCAGCACTATCCTGTGGCGGGGTACATGTATAAAAATGAAAGAAGGAAAGAAAAAGGAAAAAGAAACAACATTGCGTCTTTCTAACCAATGTGAAACCTAGAAAGAAATAAGATTAAATAATCACCAATGTATTAAAGCAAACTGGGAAAAGAAAATACAAATGAAATAAATAAAGTTATTTTAAAATAGTACATGTGCAGTTATGATTCTCTATGTTCAGCAAAGCCTCGCACTAAGGAGTACTCAGCAGAGCCTTGTATCAAATCTTTCTCTTTACCTTGGGAAAGCAAAATAAAACTGAATGTTTTGACAAAACGTGTTCAATAAATAGGCTGCTTAGTTCCAGGGTTCATAATTCAGTCCCCGATTCGGACTTTAAGAATCACTCCATAATTCAAATATTATCACATCCTTATTCAGTCCACAGTTCACGACTCAGTCTACGATTAGGAATCCACGATTCAGTCGACCCTTCACTATTGAGTCCACGATTCAAATATTGTCATTTAATTATTCAGTCCACGGTTCACTATTGAGTTCAAGATTCAGAATCCATGAATCAGTTTATTGATCATAATTTTGTCCATATATTTCTAGTTCCTTCATCACTGTTCATTATTCAGTTCACAGTTTACTATTTAGTCCATAATTCGGAATCCACTACTGAGTCCACAATTCAAGATTCAGTACACGATTCAGAATAAAAGCTTTAGTCCACGGTTCATGATTTAGTCCACAACTCAAATATTACCACTTCACGATTTAGTCCATGATTCGGAATCCACAATTCAGTCTCCGATTCACGGTTTTTAGTCCACGATTCAAATATTGTCACTTCTGTGTTCAGTCCACGGTTCATTATCCAGTCTATGATTTGGAATCCATGCTTCAGTTAGCTCATCATGTTTCAGTCCACGATTCAAATATTTCCAGTTACTTCATCGGTCAACGGTTCACTTATCAATCTACGACTCGGATTCCACATTTTCACGGATCACGATTCAGTCCACGATTAAATATTTCCAGTTCTTATTCAGTCCTTGTTTCTCGATTCAGTCTACTATTAGGAATTTACATTTCAAGCCGCAGATTCAGACGACCATTCGGAACGCGAAATTCAGTCCATGGTTCACTATTCAGTCCCCGATTAAAATATTTTCACTCTCATTCGGTCCACGGTTCACGATTCAGTCAAGATTCGAAATCCATGATTCAGTCCACGGATAACTATTCAGTCTACAATTCGAATATTGTCACTTCCTTATGCATTCTATACGGTTCACTATTCAGTCCACGATTCGGAATCCACGATTAAGTTAACGGTTCATGATTCAGTCTAAGATTCAGTTATTACCAGTTCCTTCATCAGTCAACTGTACACTATTCAATCCACGATTCGGAATCCATTAAGTCCACGGTTCATGATTTAGTCCACGGTAAAAATACTTACCGTTCCACTGTTCACAATTCAGTTCACTATTCGAAATTCTCGATTCAATTCGCCATTTGCAATTCAGCCCACAACTCGGAATCCTCGATTCAGTCCACGTTTCAATTTTCAGTCCACAATTCAAATATTAGCAGATCCGGGCTCCACAGCGCATGCGGTAGGCATCTGACTGCAACTCCATGGGTCACAAGTTCAAATCCCAGCTCGATCACATAACTTGCATACTGTCATCCAGATTGATCATGAAATGAATTCTCTCTCTTCTGTTGAAATATGGTTGATTTGATCTCGGCCCTCGTCCTTCAGGCTTGGATTGATATTGGCTACGTAATTATATATACTATCTGCTGAAGAATGGCTGTCCAAGGTTAATGTTATTCCATAAATATGCTGACGCTTTACTCATTACTTGTCTTATAAATTAAACAATATGCAGAAGAACTTCAATGACTCGAACACCGATGGCTCGTGTACCGTGGCTGATTCGAACACCTTTTTGAGTCCCTACATGTAGCTCAAGAAAACAGTCTTGGGGATGTTTTAGATAAATTTCCTTATTTTATCATAAAAAATGTCTATGTACTGTGTACGCATTAGAATTGCCTTTTCGATGCGATTCTGATGAGTACACTCAACACACCATTATGTTATAGAAGATTGAAAAAATATCCTTTAATTACTCCATTTACCTCCTGACCTGACGCTATGATTAAATCTTAGTGGTTCGAACTACCCATAACTAGAACAAAAATCCATGGCGATCAGAACCATCGGTTTGACTGTAAATGATGTTACCCAGAGGAACCTGCAATCTAAGCCTTCTCGAGATCCCTTTTACATATTTTGCATGTGCCCGCAAGGTACTGGATGAGTGGCAAACAGAATAGACCCTGATCACACGCCGCATTCTGCAGCGTCTGATTAGGGCTTTTACTGTTTGCACGGGCCTTTATGTCCAAATACAAAGGTGAATAGGATAGATACATACATCATGATGCTGTAAAGCTCTGCATGTTTGCATTCAAAACAATGAAACATAAAATGCGTACAGTCATAACGTTTAGGCTGGATTGTGCGGAAACACAGACCAGTCTTAGCCTATATGTTTTACGCATGCTGCAAGATACTTTTTGTGTTGGCCTAGATCTGTGTCTATCACAAAACTACATGTAGTGCATTTTTGTTTTCTTGAATATCACCTGATCCTGTCATAAGACCTGGGCCTAGTTGTTCAAAGCTAACGATGTCGTTAGTTAACGATTCGTTAAAATTTTAATCAAGTGATACGCAAATATGCTGAAATTTTTTGCTGAAAAAATGTGAGTAGCTTTTGCAGTGCAAAAGCTACTCACATTTTTTCAGCAAAAAATATCAGAATATTGTGTATTGAATCCCCTAGAACAGTTAACGAAATGACCCTTAACGAGCTCGTTAAGCTAACGACGCTTTGAACAACTGGGCCCTGATATTTGAGCTTTACAAAAAGGAAATAAAAATAAAAAATAAAACAAAAACAACAGCAAAAATAAAACAAACAAATTGGTTTCTTTGCTGAATATCGAATTGAAATTCACTTTGGAAATATCTGGACATGGAAGACCAAGATCAGCCAGTTAAACTATGCTGTCTGATCTAGATACGTGAACAGTCATAGCATCCATTCAGCTGTCTCCCCGTACTTCATAATATAGTACAGTCGACTCTCGTTATCTCAACTTCGTTTATCTCGAATAACCGCTTATCTCGAAGAAAAAATCCGGTCCCTATTGCAACTTGAAAATCTCAGGTAACAATAGGTAACAAAATACTGTGGAAAAGAGGAGAAATTGTCCTAAGGAGCAATTTCTCCTCTTTTCCACAATATTTACAATATATATTATGTATCTCTAATTTCAGGAGTCAAATTACATATTCATTTGTAAAATGTGGTTGTTCTATTTATTTTTCCTCAATTCTGCATATCTAATATGTTGAGGTACGGATATCTCGAAGTAACTCAGGCAGTCCGTTGTACTTCGAGATAACGAGAGTCGACTGTAGTTTATATGTTCTGATCTTTTGTGATCTTTAAGAACGCGGCTTCTGATCAGGGTCTTCACTGTTTGCATTAAAACATGAATTTCTATAGAATTTGGTAATAATGAAAAATAACCAGACACCCTTTCTACTGAGAAATGGACTTGTCCATGAAGGCCTAAACGGGTTAACGATACATCAACCGTTAAGGGTCATTTTGCGTCGTCTCCCAGACAAAGAGAGTAGGGATAATAAAGATCGATATAGAAGACTATGAGAATCAAAGCACTGACAGCACGGGTGGGTCGATTGTCTCTATGTGTAGGCTGAGAAAATGGTCCTAAACGGGGACTTAAGATTGTTTCATTTAACGGTTACCTTTCTGTTATTTGAGCAAACAGGGCAGACCCTGATCAGACGCCACGTTCTGATCAGGGTCTGCACTGTTTGCCAATGTGCCAGTCCAGGTTTGGCAGAAAACGCTATTTGTACTGCACTCTGACGTAGTCAGGTTTCTCAAACCCGGTATCGTGCAAAAAAAAAAAAAAAAACAAAAAAAAAAAAAAAAGCAAAAAATAAACCCAAAAAACCTAGCATCGGAAAGATATACAGCTGAATTTTTGTATATACAGTCGAACCTTGATGGCTCGAACACCGATGGCTCGTTTACCATGGCTAATTCGAACTCGGTTTTGAGTCCCTACGAAATTCTTCCGATAGCTCAAGAAAACAAATATTTACGGAAATTTTCTTATTTTATCGGGAAATTGTATGTTGCGTGTATTCATTAGAATCGCCTGATCGTGGCGATTCTAATGAGTACACTCAGCATACAATCACTGTGTAGAAAATCGAAAAGATTTCCCTAAATTATCGCTATTTGCTTCCTGAACTGGTGCCATGATTAGTCTTCAGTGGCTCGAACTACCCATGTCTCGAACGAATTTCCATGGTCCCAAAGATGTTCGAGCCATTGAGGTTTGACTGTTTAGAGCGTGGATATTTGTTCATACAAAACCGCTGTATAACAATGCGAAACTAATTACATTTTGGAGAAACGCATGCATTTTGCCTGAAACTGATTTAGAGTTTAGCCAAGCTTCTGTAACTTCTATTTAGCGAATAGTACACATGTATATACTTACAGGTGCGCCGTTCGACTGGAGACCAGGAGGTCGCGGGTTCAAACCCCGCTGAGGTCGGCAACATTCTTTCGTGGAGATTGATCATGAAATATTTTCTACTGTCATTTTTTCCCTTCCGCTGATTCAAGAAGGGCAGTTGTCAGTTTCTGGCGAAAGAATGTGCACAATACTAGTTAACCGCTTAGAGGACTAAGCCTGCCCAGTAAACGTGTGGTTAGGTAATTTGACCGCGCTCGACATGACCCATTGGGTTGACTGGGCCGTAAAACCTCAACACAAACAAACAGGTAAACTACTCCAAATACATGTATACACCCAACTCGCGATAAATTAATATGTACAGTTGATGTCTGAATATAAATTAGCACTGATTGTTTAAAACTCTTGTTGTATTTTGTAAAACGGCGTATATTTTATGGACATTTTAGTTTGCGGAAATTACGCCAATTAATATGTTTGATCTTCATACATTCTTACCCAGTATAGTCAACAAAGGTTTTGAAATTATGGACATGAAGAAATGCGCGGCGATACCCCTCAACATGCCTGAAGACTTACGTAAGTACAATACAGAGTTCTGTACGAATACGTTTTATTGAAAAACCATAAGCACGATCACCCGAAAGATTTTTGGTAAAATTTAAAATGTGCCATTCAAAGTGGTGTCGTAAAACTTGCAATCAAACGTTTTCTTACAGGTTTATCATAGCGGCCATATTGGATGAAAGATCGAACATTTTTTGGTGTTAATCCACTTCTGTATACCTTCTAATAAAGGCTATAGAAAACGGTAGAAGGTTTATTTGAAACGCAATTTGCATGCGAAATTCAAAAATCGATGTCAGACAGGAAAACGGGGTACTCTCCCTTAAATGCGGAAAGCTATCCGTGGTGTCAATAATGATGTCATGTTAGCATATGTGCATGAAAAAATGAACATTCTGCTTTCTGTTTTGAGCATTTTTGTCTTTCTTTTTTATGAATGTAACCAGAATACACAATGTTTTGTATACTTAGAATTTGTTAAGTATCAACTGGGCCTCCATAGAAGCATGCAAGTTTTCGCGAAATACAATGTATACATATATGCTATACAGTTGTTTTTATTACAGACATGTCCAGGCTTTCGTCCTATATCAAAATAAATCGTATATCTTTCCGATGCTAGGGTTAGCAAAAATTGAGTACTAGAGTCCGCATAAACGTCATACCGACGAGAATAGCGCGGCTATAAATAAACGTTACCTTGATTTCGTACAAACGCGCAGTTTGATTTCATTGGTCAGTGACAATGACGTGGACAAAATCCTTAAGAAAATTTTGGTGTATGTAAACTCGCTCGATTGTAAACAATCGACCCAAAAATGATATTCGGTGGAGAAACTGAAGAAAAAAATCATTCCCCATATTCCCACTTGCTGCAGGCACAACAGGCCTTACCCTACCACAGCCACAGCAACCGTTTCTGTGTGTACCGTAAATAGGTTCTTAAAGGAAGTCTCTTTCGAGTCTGAAGACACAATTAACAAGAAAAATGCCTAACGGCGTTATGGACGTTTTTTTTCCACTGAAGAATACAGGTAACATGTCACTGAAAAAAAGGTTAATCAAAAGGTAGATTTTGGCTGCACAAGCTTACAGCTTCAGGGGAGATAAGTACGTAACAAAGAAAGTGAGAGCTGTCTCTCTTGCACGCGACAAGCCTACTCGTCCTTATCTATGCATCTACCAAATATTATCAAAATATTTTAAATCATTAAGAAGTTATGAAGTGAAAAAGAATTTGGCTAAGATATTTCTTCAGGGGAGATAACATAAAACAAAACAACAAAAAGAAACAAAACAAACAAAAAAACAAACAAAAAAAAAAAAACAACAACAAAGAAAACAAAAAAACAAAAAAACAACAACAAACAAACAAAAAACAACAACAAACAAACAAAAAACAACAAAAAACAACAACAAAAAAACAAACAAACAAAAAACAAAAAAAACAAAAAAACAACAACAACAACACAAACAAACAAACAAACAACAAAAACAACAACAACAAAAAACAACAACAAAAAAAACAACAACAACAAAAAAAAAACAAAAACAAAAAAAAAACAAAAACAAACAAACAAAAAAACAAAAAACAAACAATAGTTATTCTTGCATGTGACACTCTTACTTGACCTGATATATTTTCCTACCAAATATCATAAAATTATCGCAAACAGTATGGGAGTTACGGCCTGCACAAACTTTCGGTTTCAGGGGAGATAAGTACATAAGGAAGAAAGTGAGAGTTGTCTCTCTTAACAAGACACCTTTTCCTGTCCTTATCTATGTCTCTACCAAATATTATCAAAATATTTTAAACCATTTAGAAGTTATGGAGTGTATTAGAATTAGGCTTATAAATTCCTTCAGAGGAGATAACTAGAAAAAAATAACAAAGCAAAATTTGTCCTGCTTGCAAGTCACACTCCTACTTGACCTGATATGTCCCTACCAAATATTATCAAATTATCTCAAACAGTACGGGAGTTATGGCCTGCACAAGATTTCGGCTTCATGGGAGATTACATAACGAAGAAGGTGTGAGTTGTCTCTTTTGCAAGCGGTCCCCCTCTTCATTGCTACCAAATATGAAAGCAATCCACTGAAGAATAAAGGTAATCAAATATGAAAGCAATCCACTGAAGAATAAAGGTAACCAAATATGAAAGCAATCCACTGAAGAATAAAGGTAACATAACTGTGAAAAGAAAGGTGAACCAAAAGGTAAACCTCGGACATCAGGGGGAATAAATACATTACAAAGAAAGTGAGAGCTGTCTCTTTTGCAAGCGACACATCTTAATGGTCACCCTCTTCATCCCCACCAAATATGAAAGCAATCCAGTGAAGAGAGTAAAGATAACCAGATAAGAAAGCAATCTACTGAAGAATAAAGGTAACGTATAACTTTGAAAAAAGGTTTACCAAAAGGTAAACCTCGGACATCAGGGGAGATAACGAAGAAAGTGAGAATAGTCTCTCTTGCAGGCAACACGCCTACTGGTCCTCCTCTCCATCCCTTTTATCCCTATCAAATATGAAAGCAATCCAATGAAAAATAAAGGTAACATACAACTTTGAAAAAAAAGTTAACCAAAAGGCAAACCTCAGATGACGCCCGACGCACACCCGGACATCGTTATTTTAAAGGACGGATTTTTTTTTAAACCGTCCAATAATTGGCCACGTCAAGCGAAAAAGTGCCTTCGAGCAAGCACAAAATGCGCGGTTTTTACATCATCCTACACGCGCAAAGTCTCACCCGGGCTTTAGCTGTCCGTATATGTCCGATGACACGTTTTCGCAGGGCACGGCTCAAATGATAATGAAATTAACTGTTTTATTAGTGACCCACATATAAATATTTAATCATCTTGGAATGAGTTTAAGGTGAATGGTTTCACTGGTTTGTTTTTCCGCCATTTCTGAGAAGGGCAACAACGTTCTAGCTTCCTGTTTGTTTCCCTGTACACCAGTCCACTCATTACGAAACAAGCCTATTTAAATATATAGAATATTTCCCTCCGAAAACTGAAAATTTTCAGATAAAACACTGATATTTTTTTCATATTTCTGCTCAAAACATAGATTATAGGTAATCGTTAGAACCGCCTCGACGAGGCGGTTTTAACGAATACCCACAATCTATGTTTTTGACCAAAAATAAGATAAAATAATGTATACCTCTGTAAATCCCAGTTTCACTATATAAAAGTGGGGTTTAAGGGGTAAAAAGTATATAGGCATGTTTTCGTGATGTGCCGAAAAGGGATATATTAAAACACAAAACAAAAACTACAACAACAACAACAAAACATTGGCTTCCTAGAGGATTGCTCCCCAAGGAAGCAAATTCCTGCCTTTTAAAGGAGGGATACAATTATAAAATTTACCCCAGCACCATTTTTAAGGGAGACAACTTTTGTGACTTCCGTTTTACTTTCTTCTGCACAAGCCTCTTTTAAAAGCGTCTTATTTAAAAGAAAAGAATGTGCAATTTCCTTCCGTTTAGAGTAGACCCTTTTCAAACGGAAGACAGGGCAGTTTTTAAAGAGTTGCCTCCTCTTATTACAAAAATGACCCTCATGTTTTTCAGTGACTTCAAGGAAAGGGTATTGTGAAAATATTTAGCTTCCTGTAGATGGCTAATAACGTGTACATGTTAAAAAATGACTGAGCAGATTGCGCGGATGAATAGGTTTATCTAAGTCTCTGCTTGACGCAAATGTCTTAACCCATAAAAGTGACTTGGCAAACATGTAGACACAAATCAGATGCCACAGAACATGGCGTCTGATCAGGTTCTACCCTGTTTGCATAAAATACCGGAATGTCTACAAAATAAATTAACAATAAAAACTAACCAGACACCCTGCTGTTGGAAATAGCTCCAAAGAGTTGTGGTAGAAGAGTCCACTCGACGTAAATGGGTTAATATTGTCCTACCAAATTTTCTTCTACCTACCCCTTTTTCTAGTCCCTTCAACGGTGCCTTGCAACACTATATTTGTTATGCCGGAGGAACGTGCAATGTGAACGTACATTTGAGGTTTTTCGTTGAATATAGAACCGATAACATTTGAATCGTGGATTAAATCGTGAATCGTATACTCAATCGTGGATTCCGAATCATGGACAAATTTTCTCCTTTTGGAGTAGACCCTTTTTCAGAAGAGAGGCAAAACAACCCTTTAAAATGCGGTTTGTACTATGCAATACGTTATTTCTAAATTGATAAAACGTGAAGAAACACATGAAGGACAAAATTTATGTGAGAGGATACATCCCAAAGGAGATCACTCTGATATGAAAGTATTAAACTCCGTTCTCAACGAGTCTTGAAGGACGTAATATGTGCTAAGTGTTAGAGGGACCTTTTCCATAAGAGTAGCACCCTTTCTGATGAGTTTTTAGCCAGTTTTCTACTTGAGTAGTGAAAAGGGAGGTAAATACGTTGAACTTTACCCTTTCAACCCTGAGTTTCTGAAATGGACTCTTCCCTCTCTGAATTTGGACACAATCGTTGTTGCAAACAAGGGTATCAGTCAAAAATCAATTACAAGATAGAAAACAGTGTAGCGCCAGATGAGACGGCTCGTTACGAGCCGTCTTACCTGGATCTGCACTATTGGCAGAGGTACACGTGTCTGCTGGGATAGAAGGGTTAAATGACATACTGGTAGATTAAGTTACAATCTTCACTGGTACCTGATATTAAGGATGATATTACATGAAACAATAATTAAATTTAATGTAATATACACAGTTAAGAGTAAATCAACAGGCTGTCCAGACTGGTCAGGTGGACCATCTCTGTCCGTATAAGGTAGGATTTTTGGTTTGATTTGAAGTTTCTATGGCCCAGTCAACCATTATTAAGGCCGTATTAAGCCGGTCAGTTAGCCTACATTTGTACTTGTATTTTTCCAGGACAGGTTTAGTCCTCTATGCCGTTGATCGGCACTTTATATAGTTATGCCCATATTTTCGCCAGTAACTCAGAACTGCCCTTCTTGAATCAGCAGTAGGGGGAGAATGCCCGTAGAAATAATTTCATGATACTCTCCACTAAAGTTATGTGGCCGAGCTGGGATTCAATTATTTGAAGCTGTATAATAGCTAAAAAAAAAAACCAAGTTGTTGCTCAAATTATAGGAAATTTGATCTCATCCATTTCAAATGCACTTTTCACACTTTGGGTCATTTTAGTGGGTAAACCAGGTTTAATTACACCGATACAATCGAATCTCGTTATCCCGAACTCGCTTATTTCGAATAACCGCTTATCTCGAAGTGAAAATCTGGTCCCTGTTTTAACATGAAACTATGATAACAGGTAACAAAATAATGTGGAAAAGAGGAGAAATTGCTCCTCAGGAGCAATTTCTCCTCTTTTCCACATTATTATA
This sequence comes from Anodontia alba, assembly GCA_964016985.1. Classification (NCBI taxonomy): domain Eukaryota; kingdom Metazoa; phylum Mollusca; class Bivalvia; order Lucinida; family Lucinidae; genus Anodontia; species Anodontia alba. Next base: position 70,325,187 of record OZ024827.1, on the reverse strand, counting down.
TATATATATATATATATATTTCTAACTTCAAGAGTCAAATTACATATTCATTTGTTAAATGTGGTTGTTCAATTTATGTTTTCCTCACTCTCTCAACTCTGATATGTCGAAGTATGGATATCTCGAAGTGTTTCAGTGAGTCCCTTGGAATTCGAGATAACGGGAGTCGACTGTATTATGATATTATGGCTTGATATACGTTGCAATATTGTATCTGATAATATATTTTTCCATATTGAAAATATGTATTCTATATTAAGATATTTATTGCCAATAAAATAGATGAATTCACAATAGAATATTTATTTACGATATAAAAATATATTTCTTTGCTACATAAATATTTATTGCCAATAGAAATATATTTATTCACGATAAATATGTACTGGCAAATAAAAAATATTTATTCACAATAGAAAAAGAAATTGCAAATTAAATATGTATTGGTATAATATTTTATTTGGACAATAAAAAATACAATATATAAAAATATATATTTATTTGCAAAAATAATAATAATAATAATAATAATAATAATAATGTTGACAATATTTACAAAAATAATTATTGTAAGTTCAAAAAAAAAAATATGTTAGGTAAAATTATCATTCTGGTATATGATGTAGCCTTGTTACAGAAACTTTCATTGGCTCGACGAAATTTCCGGCGGTTCGATCCTTAGTCAACTCGCTGCTTAGAGTTTCGCATCTTAGACTTTCGTCCTTACATGCCACCATGTTTGCCGAACTTCTAGCATTTTAGAGACATTGTTGCAGTTTTGTTAATACTTCTATGAGAACGTTAGCTCTAGTTTCCCAGTCTGCACAAAAACATAAGGACCACTAGACACGTATGGAGTAGTGGTTCAATATCGGGCCCCCAGGATCTGGACTGTATATCCAAGTGTATAATATTTTAGGTTTCAAAAAATTTGATATGGATCGCTAGTCCGTGTAGACTGCATGTAAAATTCACAGAAAAAACAAACCAAAAAAAAAAACAAACAAAAAAAAAAAAAAAAAAAACAAAAAAAAAAAACAAAAACAAAAAAAAAACAAACTGCAACACACGAGAGAAATGCCTGGTATATAATAATTTTAGGTTTCAAAAATTTGCATATGAACCGATAGTCCGAGTGAACTACTACAAGTCACAAAAAAAAAAAAAAAAAAAAAAAAAAAAAAAAAAAAAAGAAAAAAATGCACCAAGCGAGAGAAATGCCTAGTAGTACATACTTGGATATATATATACCAGATCTTGGGGGCTGATCTTAGACCACTAGCCCATACGTGTATAATGGTCCTAATGTTTCCGTGCAGACTGGGAAACTAGAGCTAAAGTTCTCATAGAAGTGTTAACAAAACTTCAATAAAGTCTCTAAAATTCTAGGAAACCGGCAGATATGGGGGCATCTCAGGACGAAAGTCTAAGGTGCGAAACTGTAAGCAGTTAGTGACCAAGTATCGAACCGCCGGAAATTTCGAAGAGCCAATGAAATTTTCTGTTACAAGGCTACATCATATCCCACAATGCTAATTTTATCCAATATATATTTTTTAACTTACAATGAATATTTTTGTAGATATTGTCAGTAAAATTTGCCAATGTATGTTTTGAACTTACAATGAATATTTTTGTAGATATTGTTAATAAAATTTGTTTTGGCAAATACATATATATAATATAGATTTTTATCGTACAAATAAAATAGTGTATATATATATATATATATATATATATATATATATATATATATATATATATATATATATATATATATATATATATATTGTGAATACATATATTTTTATTGCCAGAAATATTTTATCGTGAATAAATATATTTCTCTTGGCAATAAGTATATATGTCGCAAAGAAGTACATTTTTACATCGCAAATAAATATTTTATTGTGCATAAATAGTATATTGGCAATAGATATCGCAATATACATGTAGAATACATCTTTTTAATATGGAACAAATATATTATCAGACAATACATATATTTTTATTGCCAGAAATATTTTATCGTGAATAAATATATTTCTCTTGGCAATAAATACTTATGTCGCAAAGAAGTACATTTTTACATCGCAAAAATATATATTCTGTTGGGAATAAATATTATATTGGCAATAGATATCTCAATATACATGTAGAATACATCTTTTTAATATGGAACAAATATATTATCAGATACAATATTGCAACGTATATCACGTATGCATGCTCCTGCGTAAATGGATTTTTGACAGAGTCACTAAAATTAAATTGACCCAAATAAGATGCCACATTTACAGTTTTTTTTTCATGTAAAAGGGGTCTAAAATATATTGAAATCTAAGTAGGAGGTCTGAAAAAACAAACGAACTAAAAACTATATATTAACCATGGAGAAAGACAGCTTTAAATGGTATGATACAAAAATTATTATAGACCAATTATACTAACGATACAGCTTTCGAACAGTTTCGAACAGTTTCGTTTCTTATATAGCTTGATTTAAAACACTGGATCAATTGAGGGGTTCAACACATTAACACATTAACACCTCATCATATTTATGCTAAAATTTCAAACAGGTATGTCAGAAAATGTAGAACTGTCTACGGCATAACGTTGGTATATATTGGTTATGCTTTGACAACGAACCAAGGTCGACTCTCATTATCTCAAATTCCACGGGAGCAGAAATTTGTGATTGGAGATAACAATTGTTTGAGTAAAAGGACTTGAAATATAAATAACGTATGGTAAACTTTACCAAACTTATCCTTCTATTGGTTTGACTTAAACAGTACTTTGAATTAACAGTGTATGAGATAGCGAAGGTCAACTGTATTTTACGATTAATCTGTTATTGCAGTTACAAAGATGAAACTATCTTTTGGAGTTTTTATCTTCCTTATAATCGTACCAGCTCTGACGAGCACACATATCCGAGAAAATACGGAAGACAGCGGAAGTGACATCACTGGTAAGTAGAAATAATAATCTGAGTTCCACTCTTGTTTGAAGGTACGTTACATTATACTGCGGATCCTTTATTTACTAGCCACTTATAAACAAGTATTCAAATGAAAGTAGTATCATTGGTCTACTCTTTGTGAAGACAATGCGTTTTGTGAAAGCAAATACTTGGTAATATAATGTTGAGCAGTCCATGGAAAATAACACTGGACCAGCCCATGACAGTTTATAAAGCGCGTCCGGTGCAATAGCAAACTTTAATTTTGTCTGCGCCCATGGGCTTAGACAGTAAGGTTATATGTGCTTTTGATCTCAACTTTCATTGCTATGACAGGACAAAAGAACCCACACTGACTTCAAGTGATTGAATACCATAAACCTGCAAATTTTGTCAACATTTTCATACGAGAGAGTTCTGTGACTTCCTGCTTGCTTATGCATGCACCAATTCTGATCTGAAAAGGGATCTATTCCATAAGGAAAGTATATGCTCCCTTTGGGAGCAAATTCCTTTCCAGATAGAATAGACCGATAAACTAAGTTGGATAAAATTGCCTATTTTGTTTTTAAATACCTGCTAGAGTTATCAAACCTACACGAGTTCCTTGAGACGTTTTATCTGACATCCAAATTACCTTCGAATTGTTACCTATTTTTCATCCTAATTTATTTTATAAAAAGTCTGATTTGTCTGTCGTTGAGCGTTTGTCACGTCGTCAATACAGCTGGTACACAAGTCATCAGATTTTGATCAATGCACCAAGATCTGTTATACTCAGACACAGTTTTTTTTATTTTTATTACATGTAATATTGCCTATTCCTTTAAGACCAGCACGCACAAATAAGCAGTGAGATTTTTTTTGCGCTCTAACAGAATAAGTAGACAATAGGGAATGCAATTATGGACAAAACATGAAGCTAATAGCTTGGTATGGCGTCTAGAATAGTGAGTTCATAGAGAAGCTAATAGCTTGGTATGGCGTCTAGGATAGTGAGTTCAAAACATTCTGATAAGCAATGCGCAGTCAAGCAATGTGCTGGTTGGGCCACTGCTACACTAAAATTGAATTTACAGACGGTAAAAAGCATATAAACTACATAGATATACATTTGTTCTAATATGTTCTGAGTTATGCGCCCTTTTTAGCAAGTTCACCCATTTATGCCTAGCGTCCAATAAAAAGGAATTGGCAAACAGTGTAGACCCAAGTCAAACGCCGTAGAACGCAGTGTCTGATCAGTTGTCTACATCGTTTGCATAAAATTCAGAAATTTCTACAAAACATGATACTGGAAATAATGAAAATAACAAGACATCCCTTATATAGGAAATGAACCAGTCCAAAGAGTTAAGATAGAAGAGACCACTCGGCAAAAATGGATTAATAAAGCATATATGATAACTACATGTATCCTGTCAGTTCATAGACTATTAAGGGAAATTGATAAACTTTATATAGAGATAACTCTGTCAAAATTATTTTGTCCCCTTCTGGAAAGGGTTCTAGTCTCGTATAAGGAAATAACTTGCTCCCTATGGGAGCAAATCCATTCTTTATAGAGTAGACTGCTGCTCGCAGGGACTTAGTGAGCAGTAAAAAAAAAACAAAAAAAACAGGAGGTCACACATTTGTCTCCCTTGGCGGAAATGGCGATGAATCTACCGAGTGCATCCGATCCCTTTAAAGGCTGATACCAAAGCTACTTTAGATGTAACGAAAATTACAGGAACTTTCGTTTTTGGTTCAAACTTATTTCCCCAGACTGTTGTTTTGATAGTTATATTGTCCGTAAAATTAATTAGAAAAAGTGTTCTGAAACTCTCAGTTTCACGAAAATAATTTATGCGAAAAGTCAGTGCTGAAGATATAGCCATTAGAGGGAATGGGACTGGCCTGGAATATATGTGCCCCACTAGGCACTTTGTCTACATGTTTTTCAACCCAGTTTTCCAAGTAAGCACTGCTAAGAATGAAATAAACTTATTTAATAACCACATTCTGATTGAGGCTCCTGTGACTTTTGCACCAGCAGGTGCGATTACGCCTTCCGCGGAATTCTTGTTTAATAATGCAGTCACTTCCATTGCTGACGTCCGTCATATTTTGATGATATTACCAAGACATATACTGACGTCATAACGTCAAGTGTACGTGACTTCCTATACAATCAGTGTATACAATGTAGCAAACACGTGAGAGTTCTCGATTTTTATCTTACCTTAGGTAGGATAACCTAGATAGGATAAGCATTTCTATCTCAGGGTAAAATCCATGTTTTTCTTACCTAGTGTGCAACCTTTTCACGTAATTAGCAATTTACTTTGACAGATTGTTTTAGGATATCGAGGCTGGAAATAATATTAGAAAGAAAGAAAAAAAAAACGTGTTTAATGAAACCATACTAAAATACAAGTTAAGATATCCGGGAAATGCCGCAATCACGAATCACGAATATACATTACAAAAACACGCCTATTCAAATATATTGAAAATTTCACCACCAAAAGCTGAAAATTTTCAGATCAAAATCTCTCAAAATTAAAGCAATCTCTGTTTGATCAAAACTCTGACAGCACGGTGGATCGATTTCCTGAATTAGGCTAGGAAAATGATTCTGAACGTGGACTTGACACAGACTGTTTTATCTAACCTTTAACTTCCTGTAACTTAAGCAAACAGTGCAGAACCTGATAAGACTCGGCGTTCTGATCTGGATCTGTACTGTTTGCCAGTTTCCAAACACTAAGCCCTGTCCATGTTTCACTGATAACCCTCTTTACACAGCAATCTGACGTCGCTGCGGTTTGATTTCATTGATCAATGACAATTACGTGGACAACAACCTTATAAAAAATTTTGGTGTCTGTATACTTTAGTTCAATTGTAAACATTCGGCCCAAAAAAGTACAAGATAGTCTGTCATGTGTAGCCAACCACCTGAGTGCCATATTGTTACTTTTGTACGTAATGATATATTTTATCATAACGAAAGAGATAATGAAAACAAAATTACGAAAACACGCCTATTCAAATATATATTAAAAATTTACAACCAAAAAGGGAAAATTTTCAGATAGAAAATTCTGATATTTTTCATATTTCTGCTCTAAAAATAGATTGTGGGTACTCGTTAGAACCGGTTCTAACGATATCCACAATCTATGTTTTTTTTTTGAGCAGAAATATGAAAAATAATGTATACCCCTGTAAACCCAAGCTTTACTATATAAACGTGGGGTTCAAGGGATCAAAATTATATAGGCATTTTTTCGTGATGAACTAGAAGAAAACTATGTAGTTTATTGATTGTATTATTGTTGACAAGAAGATAAAATATATATTTTACACCACCAATGACTTGCCTGACTTTTTTTTTTCAATTCCAGACTATAACCCTAGAAATCGAGTACAGCGAGGAATTACTGCTATATGTGAGTATTTTCTAAAAAGAGACAAACCAGTTATAACAATAATAATAATAATAATAATAACAGGTAAAAAAATTATACCAAGAATGCATTTCATGTTTGAGGATTTTATCGAATTGTAAACGCCAGCAAATTACTTAGAAACTGAACAATGCCCGAAGGATTATCTTTTATTTTGTGAGTGATTCGCTGGTGTTTAACATCGACAAACTCCTGAACAAAATGAAATTTATTTCTAATAATTCCAACTAAGTCATATTTACTTTGAAAGTATAGGTTAATAGTTCTCATAAAAATACACAAACTAAATACTTCCGAGGTTCTTGTTCAGTAGATTTACTGAAGTATAAATGTTGTTTGAAATTTGTTCTCGACCAGTTAATTGCACCGAGGTAGTATAAATTTGATGAGTGGGAATGATAATAATAATAATGATAATCATTTTTTTTTATTATAAGTAAATGAAGAAGAATAACATAAAGAAGGAGAAGAAGAAGAATGCCCATTATGGCAATACAGCAAATTCAAAATGATATTTATATGAAAAATCATAAAAAAAAAACAAAAAAGAAAAAAAACAAAAAAAAAACACAAAAAACAACAACAACAACAACAACAACAACAACAACAAAAAAACAAACAAACAAAAAAACAAACAAAAAAAAAAAACAACAACAACAACAAAAAAAAAAAACACTTACGTAGGAGATAGCATAATCACCGATGCAAAAAGTTTGAAAGGCACTGAACTAATCAGTAAGACATGTATCACGGGATGTAAACATTCAAATTGACCTCCGCCGGTCAATTTGATTTATATCCGAGGGTCAATTTGAGCGTTTCCTGTTATTAGTATTCGTGGGCTGCAGGAAGGTCACTGGTAAGATTATTCTTGACCAAAAGCATATCTTAAAAATCGGAGAATGACATTCTATCAGCTTCTTGCATCTGCATGTTCATACCAAGTGTTATTGAAAGGTTTTAAGCCGTTTCGTCGCAATCATTTTTGTTCCGCACTCTCAGTAGTGAAATCGAAAGTAGAAAGTCAGCCAGCACAGGTGAATTTGCTCTGATTGTGCAATGACAAGCTTTCAGTGAACTATTCTTGTTGCAGTCAGATACGGCGATACCATATCTGCTATCTGTTTGCTATAAAACTACACGTTTTCCCAACTCTGTTCAGGCCATGTTTGCATCGGAGGTCAATTTGAAAATGAGGTGGTCAATTTGACTAGTGGAGATGATAATGGAAAATGATTTTTGAGCGAAAATCATGAATTATGATTCTTAATGTCGTTTTGAGGTTACAATCAGTATAAAGTCATTGGGTCCGTTTTCTGGAGAGAGTGACAGTCAAATTCAGGCTGTCAGTGTACTCAAGCTTCACATTCTTTTTACAAATAGCCTCTTTGAAAACATAGTTTAGCATTTTCGTTTACAATTTCCCTTTAATCAGCTATCAAATACGACCTGGTACTCGATATATTCACATAAATTCTCATATAGCCTCAAATTGACCACCGAGTTAATTTTTCGTGCGCTATTATTTCGAGGCTAACTGAGATTTTATGTGAATATATCGAGTACCAGGTCGTATTTGATGGCTGATTAAAGGGAAGTTGTTAACGAAAATGATAAAAACTTTGTTTCAGAAGAGGCTATTTGTAAAGTGAATGTGAGGTTTGAGTAGATTGACAGCCTGAAATTGGCTGTCACTCTTTCCAGAAAACGGACCCAATTACTTTATACTGAACGTAGCCCCATATTTCATGATTTCCGCTCAAAATTCATTTTCCATTATAATCTGACCACCTCATTTTTAAATAGACCTCCGATGCAAAAGTGGCCTGAACATTGTAGGGAAAACGTGTAGTTTTATAAAAGTATGTCTTGGAAGCAGATATGGTATCGCCGTATCGGACTGCAACAATAATAGTTCACTAGAAGCTTGTCTTTGCACAATCAGAGCAAATTCACCTGTGTTTGTTGACTTTCTACTTTCGATTTCACCACTTAGCGTGCGGAACAAACATGATTGCAACGAAACGGCTTAAAACCTTTCAATAACACTCGGTATGAACATGCAGGTGCAAAAAACTGATAGAATGTCATTCTCTGTTTTTTGGTCAAGAGTAATCTTACCTGTGACCTTCCTGCAGTCCACGGATACTAATAACAGGAAACGTTCAAATTGACATCCGGATATAAATCAAATTATTTTTAATTGACCACCGGCGGAGGTCAATTTGAATGTTTACAGCCCGTGTGTATGACAAACATACATATATAATTTTGACCCCCTTAAATCCCACTTTTATATAGTAGGGTTTACACGGGTACACATTATTTTTCTTATTTCTGCTCAAAAACATTGAATGTGGGCATTCGTTAGAACCGCCTCAGCGAGACAGGACGAAGCGGTTCTAACGAGTACTCACAATCTATGTTTTGAACATAAATATGAAAATTACCAGAATTTTTATCTGAAAACTTTCAGATTTTGGTGGTGAAATTTTCAGTATATTTGAACAGGCGTGTTTTCGTAATGGTACATATGCAAACAAAAAGAGATAAACGCATGGACAGGAATAGACGAACATAGTACAGATGTGCTGTAATAGAAAATATAACACTAAGAAGCTGGAAGTATGAAGTCGCCATATGGCTTTCATTTCGTCGCTTAGTTCTCCTTGCTTGTTCATCTGTCATTACTGATAATGACCAATCCTAATCAGCTGTGTGATGTGTTATTATTTGTGTGCTCGAAGATGGCTGATGAGACCAATCTTAGCTCTAAACTGCCTGTTGCAGATAGAACAAGAGAGGTCTAAGGAAGAAAGCTCTGTTGGTGATGCCTTAGCTCTGGCTTTCCGCTGTGCACGTTTCTGCTTGGCTTCGCTGATTCTTTTCGCTTCGTATTCACCAGCTCCCCTTTTTTTGAGGCCTCGCCACTTTGTACGATCTTGTGCAATCTGTTCCCATGACTCTGTTGGTATGTTGAAGTCTTTAACGGAGGCTTTGAGGGTGTCCTTGTATCGCTTCTTCTGACCACCGCTGGAGCGTTTACCTATTTGAAGTTCTCCATAGTGGATTTTCTTTGGCAAACGTTCATCAGGCATTCTGGTAACATGGCCTGTCCATCTTAACTGTGCCTATTTCATAAGAGTATGTATACTCTGCATCCCTGCCCTTTTCAGGACTTCTGTATCTGGAATCCTGTCTTGCTACTTGATCTTTAGAAGTTTTCTAAGACAGCTTGTATGGAAGTGGTTCAGTCTTTTGCATGCCGTTGGTAAATTGTCCAAGTTTCGCATGCGTATATTAGTGTTGGCAGCACTACCGATCTATATACTTTCAGCTTTGTGTCAAGCCTGATTCCACTTCGGTCCCAAATACTTCCACGTATCCGGCCAAATGCTGCACTAGCTTTGGCAGTTCTAGCATTGACCTCATCATCAATGTGCACAACTCTAGACAATGTGCTTCCAAAGAAGGTGAACTTGTCTGCCACTTGCAGTCATTGACCTTTCACTGTGATAGTAGACTCCTTGAAAGGCTTTCCAGGTGCTGGCTGATATACTAATTCAGTCTTTTTGATGCTGATTGTGAGATCATAGCTGTCATATGAATCAGATACTTGATCCATACCTTTTTGCATTTTCTCTTCTGTTGGAGCACCCTTTGCCATGTCATCAGCAAAGAGGAACTCGTCTAGCACCTCTGTCTGCACCTTCGATTTAGCTTGCAACCGTCTTAGGTTGAAAAGTTTCCGATCAAAGCGATACCTAATAGGTATATCATTGTCACCATCCTAGAAAGCATCTGTAAGCATGGCAGAAAACATCATGCTGAACTCCATTTGTCACAGGGGATGGATCAGAAAACTCGGCATCATTTTGGACCCTTGCAAGCATGCCGCACCATTGCTATGAATTTGGCAGGACAACCTAACTTTGCCATAATTTTTCAAAGTCCCTCACGACTGACTATGACTATGTCAAATGCTTTGGTAAGGTCGAGAAAGGTCATGTAGAGGTCGACATTCTGTTCCTGGCATTTTTCGTGAAGCTGTCGTGCTGTAAAGATCATGTCTATTGTTCTTCTGTTTTTCCTGAATCCACACTGGCTTTCTGTTAGAAGCCCAGACCGTTCCAAGTGTTCATTTAATCGGTTCAGTAGGACTCTAGCAAGAATCCTCCCAGCAATTGACAATAAAGAGATGCCTCGATGATTGTCACAGACTTGAGGATTCCCTTTCCTTTTGAATAGGTGGATAATTGTTGCATCCTTGAATTCTTGAGGGATGGCTTCTTTTCTCCACATAATGTGAAATAACTCTCTGCAACTGGAGGACCTCCTGCTTTGTAGATCTCTGCAGGTATTGCATCTGATCCAAGAGCCTTGCCAGATGACAGCAGCTTTCACTGTTTCAGAGATGGTTGGGAGCTCATCAAGCAGCGGATTACATTCCACCTGTGGAAGTCTGTTGATAGCTTCATCATTGATAGATGACGACCGATTAAGGACACCATCAAAGTGTTCAGCCCATCTTTTCAAGATAGCTTCTTTGTCAGTCAGAAGACTAATTCCATCTGCACTAAGGAGTGGGGTGGTTCCTGAGCCTGGGGACCATATACAGTCTTGAGTGCATCAAAGAACATTTTCATGTCCTTTCTGTCTGCAAAGGACTGGATTTCATCAGCCTTTTTTTCTCAGCCAGGAGTCTTGCATGTTTCTGAACCTCGTCTGAACTGTCTTGCATATGTTTGAATAGGCAATCTTGCTAGATACTGAGCTGGTATTTCTGAGGTAAGCCTTGTGTTTTTGGTGTTTCTCTTCAAGGAGTCCCTGAATTTCTTTGTCATTCTCATCAAACCAATCTTGGTGTTTGCGAGATACTGGTCATAGGGAATCCATTGCTGGAGTAAACGGTGTCTCTGAAGACTGTCCAGCTCTCATCTACATCTTCTGAACTGTGTTCCAGTGCATCTAAAGGGCTGCAGAGATTGGTGACGAATGTTTTCCTATTGCTGTCTTGTTTCAGCTTGGAGACATCTAATTTCTTTGACACCTTTTTGCCTTGTGGTCGTCGTACAGGCTGAATGCGCAGGTTAAGTTTGCTGACAACAAGCCTGTGATCAGTCCAACAGTCTGCACCACACATAGTTTTAGTCACTCTGACATCCTGTCTGTCCTTCTTTCGCACTATGACATAGTCAATGAGATGCCAGGGTTTGGAGCAAGGGTGCATCCATTTTGTCTTTCTGCGAGTTGGTAGACGGAAGACTGTGTTGGTGATCAGTAATTCATGCTCCGCACACTTCCTTAAAAGGAGGAGTCCATTGCTGTTACACTTCCCTACACCTTCAGATCCAATCACTCCTTCCCAGGTCTGGTGGTCTGTGCCCACTCTGGCATTGAAGTCCCCGAGGAGGATGACTTTGTCTGTCCGGGGGGGCTGCAGATATCACAGAATCCAAATCATCCTAGAACTTGTCTTTAACCTCATCTGGGTTGATCATTGTGGGTGCATAGGCACTTACAATTGTTGCATGCCTCTTGCCAGATAAGGGAAATCTCAGCGTCATCAGGCGGTCATTTATGCCTTTGGGAAGTGCTGAGAGCTTGCTGACGAGGTGTGACTTGATAGCGAATCCTACTCCTGCTTCACGCCGCTCTTCTTTCTTGCGTCCACTCCAGAAGAAAGTGTAGCCAGCACCAACTTCTTTTAAAAGCCCTTCTTCTGCAAGGCGAGTCTCACTCAGAGCTGCAATCTCGACTTTGTGTCGGTCAAGTTCTCTACCAGCTAGAGCTGTTCTTCGCTCAGGTCTGTCAGAACTAGAACTGTCGATTAGGGTGCGCACATTCCAAGCGCCGATGGTTAGAGGTATCACCTTCATCTTCTTTTTTCTTGTTGGACCGCTAAGTGAGTTTCCCGCTGATCGCGGTTTACCAGCCAGGAGTTTTGAAGCAGGCAATTGTTTAGGGCACCTTTTCTAGCCCCTTTCCCATGCTACGGGGGTGAGCAGTGCGATCCTAAAAAGGTCTGCTCAGTCACTCAGTTCGGCTGCCGAATTCCCCATACTGCTTCGCTCTTAAGGAAAGTGACCATATAGAACCAAGCCGCCTGTGTGCAGGTCAGCAACTACAGCTTCCAGTGTTTCGTCACCTGCTGCTTCGCCGTTCGCCCATCGCCACAGGGCTTTTGTATGATTTGCATATATGTGCTTGCTGTGAATATGTGTTGCTGATTAAGATGACATGCGCTGTGAATTGGATTATAGTGAGGGAGAGGCGCAAAGAGTCAACCTCACTCTCTCATCCTAATCTAGCTGGATCCAGAGGCAACACAGTGTCAGGACATCGAGCTAATCCCAGATGCAGTGGATGACCATGACCTTTTGTGCCTTGTCATGCTCTCCATGCTCCACAACATGCTTTTGCATCGCCATTTGGGCCGTCGAATCATAGTAATGATTTCTTTCGCCCCAGCTACCGAAGCAGACTTTACATAACTGGAACAGGCAAATCCAGGTATGCAGGTTTTTATTTGTTGCCAATTCCTAGATGGATTGCCGACCAGGGCTTGAGAGGTCCATCTACCCTAGATATTGCTACACAGATTCTGTTAACAGCTTAGTTCTAATGCTACGTCAAATTACAAGTAGTCTATCTCAATGAATCCTCCTAATTCATCGTCAGTTCTCATAGTAAATGACAGACACGGAACAGGTACCATTTAGAGTGATGGAAAATGGAACCAGGAAAAGACTATATTTGATAAAATGGTTGACTTTGATTGGTTATTATATATGAGAACGTTTGAAGTTTTGACAATTTTACACAAAAAATATATTTCTTTCAGTTGCAGACGAAAGATAAATATATCAATGCTATTGTTAGCGCGCTAGTATTGATACTATGACCTGTTAAACTTCTTTATATCTCTGAATTCACTGATTGCACATGCCCAAAGACCCAATTGTCCTGGATAGACCAATTTCTATGGAACTTCAAAATATTTGTTTAAATTTATTACAAATTCATTAACTCTGAAAGTGATCGGCCACAGCTTGATATGTAGTATAACTTCCCTGCAACAGTCACCATATCATTAGGGAGTCATTACGAAGACACGCCTATTCAAATACACCGAAAATTTTACCACAAAAAATGACAAATTTTCAGATTAAACAATACGATATATTTCATATTTCTGCTCAAAACATAGATTGTGGGTACTCGTTAGAACCGCCTCGTCGAGGCGGTTCTAACGAGTACACAATCTATGTTTTTGAGCAGAAATAAGAAAAATAATGTATACCCCTGTAAACCCCAGTTTTACTATATAAAAGTGGGAATTAAGGGGGTCAAAATTATATAGGCGTGTTTTCGTGATGTCATGAAATGGTTGCAGCTTGAAGAGAGATGACTGTTCGTTGTAATTTCACTGTATAAGAAATTTTATACTTTAAGAGGACTGGATATACCTGGTGAATTTTCCTCCATTTTGTGCAAGGGAGACATTATAGACGTTCTGTTTTCCTTCATGCACAGTATCTTCTGAAAAGGAAAAAAGGGGTCCATGTATTCCTTTTGCTTAGAGTAGAACCCTTTTGAGAAGGAAAACAACCAAATTTGTCTACCATTAAAATGTATGTATTCCCCTGTAGATTAAAATGATATCATAACCAAAGAGATAATAAAAACTACATTGCGAAAACACGCCTATTCAACTATATTGAAATTTTATGTATTCGCCTTTAGATGAAGATGAGTATGATATATTTTATCACATATATATTGAAAATTTAATAATAATAATAATAATAATAATAATAATAATAAGGAAAACAGTTATAAGAAGAATGCATTTCATGTTTGTGGATTTTAACGATGTGTAAACGCCGGCGAATTATTTAGAAAATAAATAATGCCCAAAGGTCTTATATAATAAAAAATCAATCTTCTCGTGTCCAGGCCCCGAGGTTATAAACCTTTTTTTCATGCTCAACTCAGCTGAGCATGAAATTTTCTCTGCTAATAAATATGAAAATGCCAACAATAATTGGCATTTTCATATTTATTCGCAGAGAAATTTTCATGCTCAACTATGTTAAGCAAGACATAATTTGGCATTTTTAGTAATTTGAAATTTATTAGCATGAAAAATTTCATACTCAGCTGAGTTGAGCATGAAAAAAGTTTTATAACCTTGGGGCCAGACCCGTTTTATTTTCTAGTGTTGTATATGTTTTGTTGCTGTTGCTATATTACAGTTCGCCTCTTCAGAACCGCAAGACTAGTAAAAAAAGGAACAAATTTTCAAGTGTATCGAAAGGCTGGGGGAAAAAAACAAGCATTAAAAGATTTCCGATCACTGAAACCCACAAACGTCCACCATAGTGCTGTAAGTATCAACTCTGTAGATTATATATGTGCTGAAATTGCCAAATTAACCCATTTATGCTCCATGGATTCTTCCATCTCAATTCTTTGGACAGGTCCATTTTCTATAGAAGGGGAGTCTTGTAAGTTTATTATAACAATGTTTTGTAGAAATGTCTATACTTAGCGCAAACAGTGTAGACCCTGATTAGACGCGGCTTAAATGGGTTGGTAAAAAAAAACCAACAAAAAAAAAAAACCGATTGCTTTTCAGTTGTATTATTTCTTTGTATAAGTACCAAAGCTCCATAAACGACGATATTAAGCACGCTTTATCGCAAACTCTAGTTCTTGCACTAGGACTGAACTCTCAAAATCATTAACTTATTGTCTTACTCCTATTTATAACATGCAGATAAATGTTGTGAGACAGTATATGAAATATACGGTAAAATAATTTTTGGTCTATAAAAATGCCGGTATGGTTTTAAACAAACTTAAATGTAGATATTTTCGTGCATCTATTTTGTCTACATATAAATTTGCTTTATACAGCACTGCCTGCCGCAAACGCTGATTAGAATACTGTTTACTTTGCTTGTAATGAGGAAACTGTTTATTTTTATTTTCAGTTGTAAGGGTCATACACATTATAGTTTGCGGTCTTGTTAGAAAGTTTGCAAGGCGCTTTCGTTTGTTTTTGATAATACCTTTATTCGGTTAGGTGCTAAAATAGCTGGTATTCCTATAGGTCCAGATTGTGCAATTCTCAATGCAGATCTGTTTTTATTTAGTTACGAAAGAGACTCTGTACTGTCCCTTTATCACAAAATAAGTTCAAAGTCAACGTCACGATATTTGGATGACTTACTAAATATTGACAATGTATATGTTGAACAAACGGTTGATTAATCTTATCCAAAAGAACTACGTTTAAATAATAATAATAAAAATACCTCTGAAATCAAAGCACCTTTTCTGTACTTACATTTATCAATATCTAATGATATAATCTACTAAATGTTTTGACAAACAGAACAGTTCCTCCTGCTGCATCTAATGATGTATATGTTTTGTTAATTGGTTTTGCTAGAGCATCTAGTCAAGACAGTGACTCTAACAATAGGAAACATTTGTTATTGCTAAACTTCTTAAGCAAGGGCACCGTTATTATGAACTATGTAAGACGTTTTCTTAAGTTTTATCGCTCTTTGTCTGAATAAATGTCCAAATACAACGTTGGTTTAAACACACTACTGAAAAAAGATGTGTCCGAATTTTCATTTTATGGCGAATTAGTTGAAATTCAGACAGCTTGTTGGTAAAACTGATTTTTTTTCGTGCAACTTAAAACGATTGTCACTCGCTACAAAAGGATAAGTTACAAGTTGGATAGTCTGCGATAAACTGCACGCATGGTTGATAACCCAATTATGCTTGATAACTTGGCTTCCCTTTTTAATTGCACGACGTTTGGTCGGTCGTCGCGCTAAAAAACGGTCCCTCCTCGATCTGTTTCAGATGGTCGGCAAATGACTTTTAATTTCTGTGGTCGGACTCATCGCCCTGTTTGTGCTTCTTGGGTTCAGGCTTAAGATCGCAACTGAGCCCATTGCTTTCTTACACCATAGTGTTTTTGATTATATTTGTTTTACTGCTTGATGTTCCACAGGTAGAGAACCCCTATGCAAACCGCGGAATTCTTTTGCAGTTCTTCGTTGTTTGAGCGTCTGTGGACTCATCTCTCCTTCTTTTGGTGCCCCGTGAGGGCTGTGCGTCGTGCTTTTAGCATTTCCTATGTAACTTTATATCTGTTTTCGCATTGCTTGAAAAACGTAAAGATATTTATTGGTAGATTCGAAACGGAATGACACTTGAAAGCAAAGAACCCACTAAAACTAGCTGAAGTGTCAAGTTTGCAGGGCTAGCTGGTGTCGGCCAGTTCTGCCTCATCAGTGAACCTCATACAAGTTTCAAAAATCGCAGAATGGGATCGATAATCACAAATGACCAGAACATATAAACTGTGTCATAGTTAAGTACGGGGAGACGTTTTACGGCCGCAACACGGAGCAAACACCAGTTGTAGTGAAGATAAATAGATTCTGAAAGGAACGCCCATTGATAGGAATGAATACGTTCATAAAATTGAAATCAGCCGGTGTCAAGTTTTTTGGACCAGATAGCTAGTTTCAGCCAGTGTCCTCATTGATGACCCGCATATAAATTGTCTGAATCGATATTCACCCAGGGAACCGGATATCGGGATATCGGAGGTTGCTAGATTTCGGAGGTAAACAAATGATGTCATGCACCGATAGGGTATGTGCTTATCCTCTTTTAATGATCAAAATAGTACTTCTGGAGGATAAGCAACGTATAATATATTTTCTCGATTGAATAATTTAATATATGAAAATGACATTTCAGTATAAAGTATCCTCTTATTTATTCAAAATCACGTTTGAAAAGGATATTTCATTGTTTTTCTCTTTCAGTTGTTTATAGCTTTTACCATGTAAAGCATTTCCACTTTAAATTGTTCACAGCTTTTACCATGTAAAGCATTTCCATTGAATATGTATGTCTGTATAATCTAGAACCTTTCTATAAATTATGCAAGAAGCAGCAGACGTGAAAGAATTACTAAAGTGGCAGATTTTAAACAATTCTTTAGGGTTGTTGTCAAATTTATTGGTAACAGGATGTCGGAGGTATGATGCGGGGATTTCGGAGGACAGATTTAAATTCGTTAGCGAGATATCGGAAGAAAGCAAATTTTGTGTTCTTGCTACAACGGCTATAGCTTTCTGAAACGCGATCTTGCCTGGTTAAATATTTTGAAGACGATTATCTGAATCATCAGGGGTTGCATGTAGCAAGCGAACAAAGCGTTTATTTGCTGACTAGCAACGAATAAATGAAACTATTTGTCATAGATTTATCAAGATAAATATCAAGATAAGCAGCCTACGCGATGAACACCCCGGTAAACACGACTTCTTATAGAAAAGTGTGAATTGCAGGGATACAAATCTTTTTTTTTGTTATTTCTGCACTAATACATACATTGAAGGTACTCTTTAGATCCACATCGATCTTATTTCTTCTGTAAAACATAGGTTGTGAGTACTCGTTAGAACCGCCTCGATGAAAAAAAAAAACAAAAAACAAAAAAAAAAAAAAAAAACAAAAAACAAAAAAACAAACAAAAAACAAACAAAAAAAAAAAAACAAAAAAAACGAAAGTTATGTTTTCTTTCTGAAAAATTTGCATTTTTTAAGACATGGGAATTGCATTAAAATGAATCTGCTTGTTTTCATATTTGTATATCACAACGTCTTGTGCCTTGGATGAGTTTCCAGGCCTATACGCAGACTTTTGAAACAGAAGGGGCGGGTGTGTGAATTGTGAGCTATTCTTAAAGGGGACATATATGCAAACAAAATGTAAATGAGAGGAGGCAAAATTAAGGAATGTGAAGTGATTTTATGGTCAAATCTGCATGATTTTAAAATAATTTGCCCTAAAGGGCTCGTTTCATCTTTTGGTCGGTCAGACATTCCATGGATTTTTATTTACATTTAGGCTTAAAGCCCCAGGCCCGTAGGTTTTGAAATGGGAGAGTGTGACCGTTTAGAGGTGATGCAAATGCTCATGCACTCAGCGCTTATGGATGAACACCTTACAAAGTTTACAATGTTTTCTATTGATAGCTAAGTAAAATGACAATTTGGTCTCGTCGGTACAATTTATATTATTATCATATCACGCTAGTAAATTTATACGATGAAGACCCCTTGCAAATCTCACTTATATTTGGAAAATGGGTTTACAGGGGAATATGTAATTGTTCTAGTTGCTGTTTTAAAATCTAGATACGAGGACTGTTACGCACTAGGCGGCCAAGTCGCACTGATTGTGACTTCATTTTTGACTGTGCTTCGGGTTGGTTTTGTCTAACTGTACCTCTACACAGAAACTCTAACAATGACTTGATTAACACAGGACATTGACATTCCGATTGTCAACCCTATCTATCCTTATACCAAATACATTAAGGCCATGACATTTCGAATGTCCACTAACGACAAAAAGGGCCTCGACCTTCCAATCGTCGACCCCTCCGAAATTGGGACATTACAACCTCGAATATCAGGACCTGATATTTGAAATGTCAGCCCATAAATGTCACTCCAAAATAAATGCCAACCCCTAATACACTTGAAATAAAATGAATATCGATGTAATCTTAACTTACAATACTTATTTAAATTCTGCTAAAATCTGGGCACCTGGAATTACAGCAGACGACAAAATATTCACAGAATCAATAATCTCACCAAAAAAGTATGTTCGCTTCTGTGTAAACGCGAGTGCTTGTTGAGGTTTTACGGTCTAATCAACTCAATGGGATCATGTTGAACGCTGTCCGTTTTCCTAAAACACTTCCACTGGACAGGCTATGGTTGTCTAAGTGGCTGTTTGCCAGTATTGTGTGCCTTCTTTCGCCGAACATGATTGCCCTTGTATCAACGAAAGAGCGTACAATATATATGCGTGTATGCTTTCATGTCGCTAATCTAATGAGTGTCGCGATTGCTTCGATGTGCGCATCGGCAAGTCCGGTCCTGCACTGTTCTCATATCCCTTACACTTTGCACCTGCTACAAAGAGACCCCGATCAGACTGAACATACTGCACTGTCCGCTCAGCGTCTTTCATAGCCATTCCTTTCACGCAAACAGGAGATACCTACAAGACCGAATTTGCGTTTGCTAGAAAGAGACCCTGATCAGACTGACCATACTGCACAGTCTGCTCAGCGTCCTTCCTATTCACCCCATGTACGCAAATTGGGAAATTCCCTCTAGAATTAAAAAAAAAAAAAAAAAAAAAAATAGCGCAGCCGGTCTAGTATACATGAAAATCCTATGTAACAAAATGCAGAACTGGATCACCCTGCGTCCACTATATAGATTCAGGAATCAACAATCTGTAGGTTTTTAATTTAGACTCGACACATTTTTTGCCTTTCAGAACTTGTACAGAAAACTTGCAAATTGATGACAATTACGAAAATATAAAATCACTCACCAAAATGACCCCTCTAAGGACTGCGGTCCTCTGACGCGCAGCAGTGTCCTGTTAGTTCGCCCTTATCGGAATCATTCGTGGTGCGATATTTATGCCAGTCACGTATTATCTCACACATATAATAATTCTTTAGAGTATGGTATGTCATAGATTTACAGTGGTAAAATTACGATTATTATTTCTGATCTGAAGCATAGATTGATGGCACTCGTTGGCACCGCCTCGGCATCGCGGTTCTTACGAGTTTCCAAAATAAACATTTCAGCTGAAACTCAGGTAGGAAAATATCACTATGTTTCACATAGAGAACTTCATTTTCGCAGCGAAAAACTGTTGTATTGCATATAGGTTATTAAACTTAATGGCAATTGTTCTATTATTACACTAGACCCCCCTTCAAACCCATCAAACCAAATTAAAATTGCTATAAAAATAGACACTGATAGTTGCACACAGGCTTTACACCATATTGTGCCAGCAGGTTTTAATTTATATTGCTTTTTTTAGACAGAGCTAACTGTGAACTTTCAGTGCCTCCGAAATCCAGCAACAGTCCCACCGAGATCCATTGCATCATGTGTAAAAGTACATGTACCTCCGAATATTCCGTTATCCCAAATTTCGCTTGCTTTAAATTTCAACAGGAGGCGTTAATTTTTGTTGATGAACTGAAACAACTATGAAGACAGTCGAAAAAAAGATAAGTCCATCTTTGAGCAATAATGAACCAATATGTTATTTACCATGATTGGGCTGACAGCCGTCAAAACAAAGTAAAATAAGAGATGAAAAATAGATCGTCGTGGTTCAAATGCCGTTTTAATCTCCACAAAGTAGCTCAGAAAGAAAATGTTTGCTTTAACATATTCAACTCTTCAAAATTCTTTTTCTCTACAACCAAGAAAGCTTTGGGGCTGAGTCTGGGTATACAGCATTGCTGTTTCAAGCTTTACCAAATTTTTCAAATGATGATCGTAGGTTGACCTTTGACATTTTTAGGTCAAATTAGTGTCTCTATAGATTAGTTAAAAAAAATATATATATAATTTCAAATATATATTAAAGACTAAAAACGCTTTACATTAGGATCAAAATGTCCCCAGGGGTTATCTGACCTTGCCCCTGGGCTATATACAGGTATAGAATCATGTAATCTTTAAACTTATTCTTCTCTGAAACCGCTTGACCGATTTTCACAAGATTTTACATGGAGCCTTCTGTCGAAGGGATGTTGACAATTTGTTCAAATGCTTTAGCACCATTGAACAAGATAGCTGCCATGCTCCTACATAATAAAACACTAAAAATCTTCTTCTCCAGTACTAAAGAATCTTTGAAGCTGAATCTTGGTATACAGCATCGGTACCTCAGGGCCTACCAAGTTTGTTAAAATGATGAGAAAGATCATTGACCTTTCTATGATATGGTCAACTTTGTGTCCCAGTTGCTGTGGCAATACTGGAAGAATGTTGCATGGCATTTGCAAATATGCAATAGCTGTTTTTATCAGGTGAGCGAATCGTGGTCCATGGGTCTCTTATTTTCATTTTTGGACATAATTAAATGAAATTTGGCATAGTTTTGACTTAAGAAAGTTTGATACATTGTCTCAAAATCCGTATCACAGTCTTTGTAACTGCCTCCATTCAAAATTTGTGGGGTCTGTTTGAAATAAAGGACTAAAACAAATTACTGTAGATACTTAATTTAGCTGTAACTTAACAGTCTAAGCTTTTAAATGATATACAACATGATTATGTTACTGCTTGGGAAAAGGCTGAAACAAAGGTAAACAGGGTTGGTTGGGATTATTTGGGTGAACTCAGTGTATCCGTAAAGGCTGTATTTCTTGCTTGTGTACTTTCCTGGGTATCGCCATATTATATTTTTGCTTTAGTAGTACACTTTATGGGCCGCGAAAAGCAAACTTGTGTCTTCGAGCGCAAAATGCACTGATTCGTGTTCATCCCGCGCATGCGCAAACTGTCATCCCGGCATTTGTCTTTCATTGCTACATTCTATTGTGTCCAATAATTCTGTTAGCGGACTGCGAGCGCCCTGATCACACTGCGTGGATGCGCATGCAGATCTTGACCTTCGCTGTCCGAATATACCCGAAGAAACGTTTTTGCATACACGGCCCATATGTAATTTTAGTGGAAATTGTTTTGTTTGTTTGTGTTGAGGTTTTACGGCCCAGTCAACCCAATGGGGTCATGTCGAGCGCGGTCAGTTTACCTAACCACACGTTTACTGGGCAGGCTTAGTCCTCTAAGCGGTTAACCAGTATTGTGCACATTCTTCCGCCAGAAACTGACAACTGCCCTTCTTGAATCAGCGGAAGGGAGAGAATGACCGTAGAAAATATTTCATGATCAATCTCCACGAAAGAATGTTGCCGACCTCGGCGGGGGTTGAACCCGCGACCTCCTGGTCTCCAGTCGGACGGCGCATCCAACTGAGCCACCGAGGCAGGTTAGTGGAAATTGTTTTGTTTTGTATTGTGTACTTTTCAAAGAATTGTTTTATTCCACAGAAATCAAGATGGGGATTTTCAGGAAATAACGAAGTTGAATTAAGAAAAGACGCAAATAAGAATATGTATGAGCTGTATATACAGACCATCAGAAGAAATCCGGATGGTACAAGCACACATATCAGTAGTCGAATTGAATACTATGATTAGATTGTAGAAAATGGCATTCATCAAGTATTACAGTGTACAGTAAATTTCCGCTATTACAGAGAAACACTCATAAAATGTAAAGTATATCTGATGTGAATATTTTAGAGCAAGTGTTATCACTCCATCAAGAAATGAGGACGTTATTGGAGTTTCTAGCTTTTGTTATTGTCAACATGGGCGCCACCATTTTGAATATTTAATGAGGGGCTGAAGAATTCTAAAATGACAAACTTTCTGTTAGACAGAAAACAATGCAATTTTAGGGGATATACGTTGCTATTATACCCAGAACAGACATATGCAGAATGATAGCATTTGCTGTTTTTGCATATGTGAGTTAATGAGATTATGCATATTTGGTTAGGAGCAAACGACGTCACAAATTCACAATAATGGCGGCGCCCATGACAGCCTTGTTTGAAATCTTCAGATACGCATAACTTTCTTAATTTTCAACCGATTTTGACGATTTTCTCAGCTATTGTAGGTCTTTAACTCTAAACATATTATTTATTGTGAGTGTTTCCTTTAAATTAAGGCTACTGGAAAATAAGGCGCCCCGCTATTAAGATCCATTTTGTCAGGCCCAAATGGAATTCTGTAGTATTCTACTATAGCTCCAGATAAGAGGGATATCCGCATATTTTTTTTCTTAATTCTTTACGAAAACATATGTTGTGGGTACTCGACACATTATTTGTGGAGAAATAAAACAAAAATCAGGGCCCAGTTGTTCAAAGTGTCGTTAGCTTAACGAGCTCGTTAAGGGTTATTTCGTTAACTGTTTTAGCGGATTCAATACACAATATTTTGATATTTTTGCTGAAAAAATGTGAGTAGCTTTTGCACTGCAAAAGCTACTCACATTTTTTCAGCAAAAAATTTCAGCATATTTGCGTATCACTCAATTAAACGTTTTAACAAATCGTTAACTAACGACATCGTTAGTTTTGAACAACTGGGCCCAGTACTTTTTAGTTGACAAAAAAAAAAAAAACAAAAAAAAAAAAAAACAAAAAAACACCTCATCACGAAAAGACGCTTATATAGTTTTGACCCCTTAAACCTCACCTTTTATATCAAGTACCCACATTCTATGTATTAGCAAACATTCAAGGAGAAAGGCTTGGCATAGATATATGTACATGCCATAGGAAGAATTAATGTATACCCCTGTAACTGTTGGTTACAATTGTATACATTAATTTTCTTATTTCTGCTCAAATACAAATCGGCGAGGCGGTGCTATCAAGTACCCACATTCTATGTATTTGAGCAGAAATATAAAACAAAACAGTACCAAAAGTTTTGATCTGAAATCTTTTTCATTTTTTGGTGGTAAAATTCTCAAAGTATTTGAATAAGGCGTGTTTTCGTAATGTTATCTGGAGCTATGTCCTACATTCAGTATTAAGACCTCCCTTTAGGTAGTACCAAAGGTGGTCTTAATAGCGTAATTATATTGTATTAGCAAACATTCAAGGAGAAAGTCCTGGCATAGATATATGTACATTCCATAGGAAGAAGCCTGTAGAAGTTAAGCATAAATATTCATCGCCGAACTGAATACAATAAGCAGGCCCCGAGCTTATAAAACATTTTCCATGGTCAACTCAGCTGAGGTTGAAATTTGTCCAGCTAATAAATCTCAAATAACTAACAAGCGCAATGTTTTCTTGTTAAAACCACCTGAGAATGAAACTCTCTCTGCTAATAAATATTTATGAGCAGAGAAAATTTCATGTTCAACTGGGTTGAGCATGAAACATGTTTTATAACCTCAGAGCCTGATTTGAGAAAACCGGTATCCAGCATAACACTATAATTGTATATTGTAAATTATAAAGTCATAATAAAGATCTTAAAAAGTCACAATAAAAGACGCCAAAAACAAAGTCTCCAATTTTCGTTCTTTTGTGTGTTCCATATATTTGAAAGCAACCTTTTATATTTATATTTTAAATCACTGCAGCTGGTGTTAAAGGCTGTGTCATTACGAAAACATGCCTATTCAAACATACTGAAAATTTCATCACCAAAAAATGAAATTTTTCAGATAAAAAATTCTGATATTTTCATGTTTCTGCTCAAAACATAGATTGTGGGTACTCGTTAGAACCGCCTCGACGAGGCGGTTCTAACGAGTACTCACAATCTATGTTTTGATCAGAAATAAGAAAAATAATGTATACCCCTGTAAACCCCAGTTTTACTATATAAAAGTGGAGTTTAAGGGGGTCAAAATTATATAGGTATGTTTTCGTGATGTGGCGGCCGTAAACATCTCCCTGTACTTCAAAATGCAGATTATATTCTTTATTTTCTTTGGGACTATTGAGCAAATTCTGACTACTTTGAATATCGAATACCGCTTAAGCCGGTTCTAGGGCTGTGGAAGACGGGGCTGAGTTGGGGTGGGATAGGGTGGGCGTGGGGTAAGTATGCAGGCTTTCAAACTACTTTGCTCTATATGAATGATTTAATTAAACCGAGTCTCCGATTTTCGTTCTGAGAATCTGAGTCTTCGCTAGCGCACACGCATTATTGTGGGAAATGCTGTGCCCTAGAAAACAATAGTATTACCAGCGTAACAGTATACAGTGATATCATTGATAATGGTTGATGAAGACGGCAACACACACAGGGAATGTGAACTGGTTTTTATCGGTTGTCTGAGACATCTGCATAGTCTGATCAGAGTATTTGCTGATCGCATGTGCCTTTTAAGCCTCCGGGCTATCCAAAGAGGGTCAAAACGAAAACACATACTGTACAAGGTGGATGTACAGGCTGATCTGAGTCTTTGCTGGTCACACAGATCTTATTGTAGGTTTTGTCGTGCGCTGCCACAAATTTTAATTCACTTAAGGGAAGTGGATGCATTTTCTGGGGAGGCAGTTGTGTTACAATTGTTTTTTTTTTCCTTCTGAAACGGTGTCTATTTAAAATGAAAGAATGTCCACCTTTTTTTTTTTTACAAAGAGAACAAATTCTTTCCTTTTTTGGTGTTACAATGTAAATGCAAGGGAAACAAAACAGAAAGCCACAAACGTTCTCCGTCTAGTATTAAAGGCTACAGACTACCAAATTTTATATCTTATTGCAAAGGTCAAACACCTCATATTTTTCTTTTAAGTTCAAATAATCAATACTTGGTATTTGCCTGACAGCAGTCCCTCTTAAATATTTAAAAGAACGAACGGCATGGTAGGTTATTTATCATGTAATCAGCTTCCGCCGACATAGATCTTGTAGAAGGTCAAGGACGATGTAAGGGTAATGTTTACCTCAGATGATATTCTACTTTTATATTCAAAGCAACCATCCTTAATATAAGAATTATTATATTATACATTTTGACCCATCCTTGCTTAATGCTACAATTGGTCAAATTGTATAATTCAGATAAAACACTTTTGAAACAGACGAAAAATGGAGCTATTCAATATAGAACTATATTCATATGGAACCATATGGTGCTCTGTATTTTTTAGCAGTCCGCGACGTTTATAAAGCAAAAATGTACAAACTGTTACCAGTTTGATATATTAACCATGTCAAGAAAAATGGGCACAAAACAGATACATGGGACACAAAGCAGATTCATGGGACACAAAGCAGATACATGGGACACAAAGCAGATACATGGGACACGAAGCAGATACATGGACAAAAAGCAGATATATGAGACACGAAGTACACAAAGCAGATATATGGACAAATAGCAGATACAGGGGACAGAAAGCAGATGTCACGTTTTAAGAGTAGACTCGTTGGTATTTTTTCTTTTTCTTTCATGTCATGGACCTTGTATGTCTTATTTGTGTTTTGTCTGTATTTACTAGCAGAGGAAAGTTCATGTTCAGCAAGAGAGAATTTGCAATTTGAAGATATTTGAGATTTATTAGCAGGACAAAATTCATGCTCATCTGAGTTGAGCATGAAAAAGTTTTTTAACCTCGGGACCAACATACAAAGAACAGCAGGGAAGTTGCCTTGGAGAGATTTAATACATAGAGGATATTTACTCTTTTGCTGTGAATACCAAAAATATTTTCATCGAGTGTAATGAAAACATCAGTATTTTCACGAGTGCGAAGCATGAGTGAAAATTTGAATGTTTTCATTACCCGAGATGAAAATGTTTTTGGTGTTCACTGAAAAAGAGTAAATTTTCTTTTTATTTTATTGTTTACACGTCAATGCGCGTTTCTGACGTCATAAATAACGTCACCAAACATAACAAGAACATCATGGCGTCGACACTCAGTACTTAACATGTGAACCGCTGGAGAGACAAAAACAAAAAAGTTTCGGCGAATCAAAATAATTATGATACCAAAATGTTCCTTACATTCTAACTAATAAAATGCATACCAAAACTTGATAGTTTAATTCAGAAACAAAGAAATTAGAGCTGTTCAAAAATCTGAAGTGGAGGTAACATCCACTTCTGAAACAGTGAAGAAAACCGAAGTCGTCCAAAGCGAGGAGTGAAAATATAAATCGTATCAGTCACTATAGTGAAATGATACGATATCAATTCACTAGTGATTGATACCACTTTTATTTTCACCAGATATACATTGATTTCACCGCTAACAATAAAATAAAGTAGAGTAAATCCTTTTAGAATCTGCTTCTCTTAACCATCTCTAGTGTTAGTGACGTGTGGCGGCCGTAAAACGTCTCCCCATACTTCACTCTAGTGTGGTTTTTGTGATTTTGTGTGTTCTTTGTTTCCAAAGGCAATCCTTTTTGATATTTATTTTATATAATATCGGGTCCTTTGTGATCGTTGAGCCCATTTTAGAAGTTATGAAAATTTATATGAGGGTCACTGATGAGGCCTATCTTGCTGCCTTTAGCTAATCTTGCCCAGAAAAAAATGACACTTCAGATGTTTTTCAGTGTGGCCATTGCTGCTAAGGGTCAATCCCAGTAGAAGCTATTGCATAACGCGATCATAGTCAGATTATCGGAATGTCCAGGTTTCCATGTTCGAATGTGAGCCGTGACTCTCGATTTCTACTAGATTTCATGTGCGCCCAGTGAAGACATAGGTCAGCCTGCT
Source organism: Anodontia alba (assembly GCA_964016985.1). Lineage (NCBI taxonomy): Eukaryota > Metazoa > Mollusca > Bivalvia > Lucinida > Lucinidae > Anodontia > Anodontia alba. Next base: position 70,297,539 of record OZ024827.1, on the reverse strand, counting down.
CTATTGCACGGTCTGATCTATGGCTTGTCAAGGATTAAAAGCATCCTAAGGCAGAGAGCGAAGACACTGCTGATCATCTTATGCAAATGCGCAGGCTGGGCTGAGTTTTCGATTCGCGCAAATGTAATCTTGTAAGAAATACTGTATCCTGGCTGCTTATAAACATTCAAAATCCTTCGCTGTTGGTTAATATATTGCTGATGTATTTTGCACTGTCCATTGATTCTGTAAACGGCCAACAAAGTTCCTGACCAGACTAGGGTAACATCTGTCTGATCAGGGTTTTTGTTGGTCTTACATGGCATAAGGGCTTCTTATGCTTTTTATGCGTCAAGTTTAGTCATACACTGATAACAGGGATATTTTTATATTTTCAAAAATGACTGTGGAAATTTTGATCTAACAAAACTGAAAAAAAGCTTTTTTTTAATAAAATGTGAAATCAGACCTCCGTATGACACTGACTTGCACCATTTCTGTAATTTGATGATATGCTCTGATATTTCCATTTCGTCATTTTGGATAGTATACCTTCTGATAGTCCAAGAATATGAAGAAAGATACCATGGAAATGTTATAATTACGAAAGCACGGCCTTCCGATGCTCTAAAAGAAGACGAGATGAGGAATAAGTAATATCAAATCAAACGTCATAATATGAAACCGCCAACGCACAAAGTAAATTTACAACAGAGGAATAGCCTTCGAACAAGTCAAATTTTGATGAAACGTGTTCGTTTTGCTTTTTCTCCTTTCGCAAGACTCGAGTGTGTCGTTCATTGTCTATTTTTGTTGAGTTGTATCAGGTACATGGAAGCATCTGAATGAGCTGTCTTTTTCATTGTCGGTTCCAAAACTCTAGAACACTTAACAACGGTCCATTTGGAAATCATTGTACTTAATCCGATTTAAAACAAGCCTCCAGCATTTTATTTTAGAGTAGTTAACAAACATGACTTTTAAAAGTAGCTTCACGTCATACGTTTCTAAGTTCTCATGCATTTTGTACGCCAGAGAGGAATATCTTTTAGTTGAACCGGTGGTTTTGGTGATTTGTAGGCATCTTCATTTTTTATGAGCAGAGAAACGTTCATGCTCAGCTGAGTTGAGCATGAAAAATGTTTTATAATCTCGGAGCCAGTATATGTAATCTCGAATGATAAATATGACATATAGTATTTTAGCTCATGTTTCAATGACACTAGAATGTTCGGGTTTCTTGTAGGAGTTCATTCCCGTATATAGACGGTGACGGCTGCATGGATGACTCAAGACTGTCGATAGTCCGAGAACTTTGTATGAAGCTTTTACAGTTAATTCTGAGCAGGACTTATTCTTCAAAAGTATAAAAAAAATCTATTAGTGAATAGAAATGCTACAATGTACTCCAAACAACTAGACTAGTATACATTTGTGTTGAGATTGGATTCCATTTAAATCCATTTTTGTCCTTTGAAAGTATTTGATGACTGTTAAAACGTATGATTCCATCAGAATCGCATGTGCAGCAACCGCTGTTTATTTGGACCTAAAGAATGCTGCAGTCACAAATATAAACCTAAATAATGCTGTATCCATAAGCATAAATGGATAATATTGTAGAACCTTTCGTTCAAACAGGACAGTTGTATAATGTAAGTCAATTTTTTGGGTACATGTTATAGTTCATATCAATCATGTAGGATTTCTGCTCACAGAGTAGCATATTTTTGGTGCTTTATCCTATTGCAGATGTTCCGAAATACTTTCAGTGAGTGACAGTGACTTTAAATAACCACGATATGATTTGCGTTTTGTACAAACAAGCTTGGGTAGAGAAATGTGAGAAATGCTCAGAAAACATATATACGAGGGATGTTCGAAATGAATTGCTTATTTCTATCTGGAGACTTCAAATTTCAAGTTAGCCCAAAAGTACTCATTTCATGCCCTCGAAGTACTCCCGTGGCTAGAAATGCAAAGTTTCAGCCGATGTATCCACTTCTTGAAGGCGTCACGGTACGCTGATTTGGACACAGTAATACGGTACTGATGAATGGCAGATCCAAGTGCCTGTCGGGACTGGTAATTCCGCCCAGCAAGGAATGCTTTCAATTTCGGAAACAAAAAGAAATCACATGGGGCAAGCTCTGGGGAATACGGGGTTGAGGCAAAACAGTTACTTTGTCTTTCTTCAAAAACGCGTAACTGTTGCGGAGGTATGAGCTGGGGCATTGTCATGTAGAAGACGGACATGTTTAAAACCAGTGGCAGGGCGTCGTTTCTGATAATACTTTTTTCAGTTTCTTCAGTACTACGTCTTTGTAGTACTTTCCGGTGATGCTTTTGCTCTTTTTCACTTGCACTTTTATTGCGACTCCTTCACCAGAGAAGAAGATTGCATACAAAACCTTCTTTGTACTCAAAGAACGTTTGGCAATTATTGGGCGTTTGCTGTGTTTAGTGGCCCAGATCTTATTGCTAACCTTTCTGACGGACTCAAAATAATGGACCCAGGTTTCATCACCTGTGACGACATTGGCAAACTGCTTTTTATCATATTTTGGAAACATTTGAAGCAGCTTTTTGGCCACTTTAACCCGTTGCCTCTTTTGCTCGTCAGTCAACAGATGTGGCACCCATCTAGCAGAAATCTTTCTGACTTTCAAATGCTTCTTCAAAATAAGGTGAACCGTTGATAGTGATATGCCTACCTTTCGTGCAATATCACGAACTGTAAATCTGGCATCTCCTTCAATGATTTCCTTTATTTTGGAAACGATTTCTTTACGAGATGCAGATTTTGGCCTACCTGATTTCGGTGCATTTTTTATGTACTCTACACCAGACTCAAATTTCTTTTTCCACCGCCGAACTGTGTCACAAGACACACAAGAAGGTCCAAAAGCAGTAGAAATTTCAGTCATCAGCTTCTTCAAAGAACAACCAAGTTTTGAGCGAGCTTTGATGTAAGCCCGTATTTTATCCTTTTTTGTCGACGCTTCTACGAACCATTTTTACTGCAGTGGTCAACGACTGCGTGTATTCAAATGGCAAATTTTATGTCTTACACTTAGTCTAACATGTACATTTATATACCATTGTGTAGATATTGAATAGCCCTATACAGGTATGTATTGGTTTTTATCGTGTCCCACGTTGATATCGAGCTAGAGGACAATAAGCAATTCATTTCGAACATCCTCTCGTATAGTCCAGATTTGATCATGTCAAACACATTGGTATTTTTGAATGAGTTCGGATTAGTTAGTATCTCTCTATCTCTCTGGGTTAGTAGGACTAGAGAGATGCAGAAAATTATTTTAATTTCTGATAATAAATAAAATTAATGAAACTGTTTAAAAAGACTGGATTTCAATGCGAAGTACTAACTTTATAAATTAATAGAAAACTATACAATAGAAGTTAGAGCCCAACTACATTACATGACAGTACTTTATAGACTAAAAATAACTTACGTTTCTTTCTCCTGGATAAAAGATGCTCCCATCCAACATCGTAAAAGAGAATATCAACTAAAACCAATTTAGTAGCACCAGTGCGGTCTCATTTTGCAATCTTTTTAATTTCATAGACAAGAAAAACAAAGTTTTTGCAAACATGATCTAGAACAAAAGGCTCGGTCTACACTGCTTGCTTTTTTTCTGTATTGTCGCTACTCTGTTTACCATTTTGTTTTCAGTTTTCGTATACGCGACATCCCTTACTGAGATAATGGACACGTTCAAGGAACATTGACGGTAACATAGGCAATCTGCCTATTCTTTAGCGGGATGTACCAGCGTACATGATTCCTCCATACCATGATATTTGGTATTTTTTAAAATATACATGTTCTTTGAAGAAATAGAAGTAGCCAAATTATAAATGTTCGTCTTGCAGAAGCTGTATTTTATTAATATAGGAGGGAGAGGTAACATTTTTAGAAAAAAAAAAAAAAAAAAAAAATACAAATAAAAAAAAAAAAAAAAAAAAAACTGATCCGGATTGGGATAATGTTTTCATGCAAGTGAATGTTTATGCGTACACTTATGACTTATATTTGGGTACATGCATATAGCCAACTATCTGACTGCAATTGATGGTATGAATTTACATTTGCAACCGAAAAATAAAATTCAACATACCCTTTAGCAGTGCTAGAATTTATTGTTCGTTCATTGATCCCATTTGTAACCAGGTACTCCAGATAAGTTTGTTATCATAGAAATAAGTATCAGTATGTTTTGCCATTATTTATATAAATTAATACGTTTTGGAATCTCATAAGATCTACAGGACAAGATGAATAATTAAGAAACCAGGTTATTTTTATCACAGTAGAACAAGAAATAAAAAATACATCCGACTGCTTAACTGGAGCCCTATGGTGTATACCACATCTACCTGTGGGTTCAACTTCATTGGCTATATGTACAAAATATATGCACAGGTATCTTGTATTGTACAGGGTGGTCAGGTGGTGCGAAGGTGTCGTGTATCTTACGTCACCGGGGCGTCCATCTGATATTGGCTTACAGTTGGGCAAGGCCTACTATCCTTGTAGCAGGTAAGGTTAGAGGGAGAATGTTTTTATTTCTTCTGTTTCTTCACTTTCACATTCCTGTTCCTCTTTCTTCCCTGTTCCTCTCTTTCATCTCTTCTACTATCCCTTTTCTCCCTTTCTCTGGGAGACAACACAGAATGACCCACAAGGGTTGACGTATCGTTACAACCCAACACAGTCAACCAATCTTGTGTTGTACAGTTGCCTTCCAAATGCACATTACTGTCAGTCCGTAAGGTACTGAGTGGAGGCTGCATTTCTGCAACAAAAGTCAAGCTGATGGCAAAATATATATACCGGTTAAATTGTAGTGTTTACTAACATGAATATGCCAGGACATAACAGTTCAGCCAGTTCAATTTAAAGTGCACTTCTTTCTATGCTTAAAACTTCTACACTGAGAGTGATAAAAATATTTTTATTTTGTCTTTCGGGTATCATTGACCCCTTGCCTCAGACAACCACTTACATATATTGTGAGAAATAGGCATATATACAAATGCCTGCAAAATATTTTGCTAAGGCGCGGGTAGTGATGCAAGGAGGGAGGGGACAGTAATTTATACAACTTTTTTTCCCTTTGCATGCATTTCAACAGCAAAACAGAACAATTTTACTCAAATATAGGGTCAATTTAAATTTCATTTGGAAGTTATTTTCATGACAGCAATGATGGGTCATAAGAGGTCCATTGCAAAGAAAAATACGAAATCTACTGAAATGTTATTTTCCATCATTTGTAGGCAAATTAAAATTGCTACTGTCAGAGGTCCTCCTTTCATAGACGGAATTCACTTCAAAGGCTCAGGGGTGACGGGGCTAACTCATTAACTTCGTATTGCGTATAATTATCCCATACTACTTCAGCGTATTCAAGGAGTCGTCTAATAAAGGAAACGTACATTATTTTCTGGAGCAATTTTGTGTCAAGTTGAACTTTCAATTTCCTCATCAAATTATTTAGATACCACATATTGAGTCATCTCATGGGGATCTACACTGTTCGTCAGCTATCCTTTATTTACGACTTTACCCTTTTTGCAACAATGGATGTGTCCAAATTCAAAGATGGAAGAGTCTATTTTAGAAATTCAGGGTTGAAAGGGTACAGAGTTGCAGAATCGACTGGCTCATCTGCTATAATATGGAGGCTGGTATCGTCTGCAAAAAGTCGTATTGAAGAATTGGTATTGCGTATAATATTGTTTATGGATAGGAGGAAAAGCAGGGGTCTTTGCAGAGAGCCTTCAGGCACACCTGCCTTTATACTTTATACCTGTCCAATTTGAGTTCGCATGAGGCAGGGTCAGACATTGCTTTCGATGGTTAAGTAATCGGTTAATCACTGGAGAAGATGTTCTATAATTCCCACTGTTTGAAGTTTATTAATTAGGCCTTTGTGCAAGACTGTCAAAAGCCTTTCAGATATTGCCAACTATGACAAGAACTTCCTTGATGTCATCTTAGTTTTTTCTCCTCATTACGAAAACACGCCTATTCAAATATATAGAAAATTTCACTTCCAAAAACTGAAAATTTTCAGATAAAAACTCAGATATTTTTCATATTTCTGCTCAAAACATAGATTGAGGGTACTCGTTAGAACCGCCTCGCTGAGGCGGTTCCAACAAGTACCACAATCCATGTTTTGAGCAGAAATAAGAAAAATAACTTGTACCCCTGCAATCCCAAGTTTTACGACATAAAAGTGGGGTTTAAGGGGGTCAAAATTGTATAGGCATGTTTTCGTGGTGTTCTCGGCCTCTGAGGCTGTGCCTCGTGATTGTGGCATTTCTTGGGTATCTTCATTTATAGTTTTACAGAAGGTACAGTTGACTCTCGTTATCTCGAACTCGCTTATCTCGAATAACCGCTTATCTCGAAGTGAAAAATCTTTTCCCAGCCTAAACATGAAAATCTAACAACAAGTAAAAAATATTGTGGAAAAGAGGAGAAATTTCTCCTAAGGAGCAATTTCTCCTCATTTCCACAATATTTTCGATATACAGTCGAACCTCAATGGCTCGAACATCTTTGGGACCATGGAAATTCGTTCGAGACATGGGTAGTTCGAGCCACTGAGGGTTAATCATGGCACCAGTTCAGGAAGCAAATAGCGATAATTTAGGGAACTCTTTTCGATTTTCTACACAGTGTTTGCATGTTGAGTGTACTCATTAGAATCGCATCGATGAGGCGATTCTAATGAGTACACACAACATACAGTTCCATGATAAAATAAGAAAAAAAATTCCTAAATATTTGTTTTCTTGAGCTATTGGAAGGATTTTGTAGGGAGTGAAAAAAGATTTCGAATCATCCACGGTACACGAGCCATCCGGGTTCGAGCCATTGAGGTTATACTGTATCTCTAACGTCAAGAGTCCAATTACATATAAATTTGTTAAATATGGTTGTTCGAAGTATTTTTTCCTCAATTCTGAAAATCTGATATGTCGACGTACGGATATCTGGAAGTGCTTCAGAGAGTCCCTTAGAATTCGAGATAACGAGAGTCGACTGTATTATAAACATTCACTTACTGATTTTATGTCGAATCTCCTGGAATGAAGCCAGACTGAACAGTTTCAGTTACACACAAAGAGTAGTTATATTGATCTGTCTTATAATCAAATTAGAACTTATATACAATTAGCAATTATTTGTTTTAAGCTACATTGATTCAATCTTAATTTTCCTTCAGTCTCAATGTTGTGTTCTGCAGTCTTGTTTCTCGCCACAAAATATTATAAATATAAGGCGAACTGGTTTCACGGCTTTGTGTATGGCAATTCGGTCAAAAAAATTGGCGACCGAAACAACTTTTAACCCTTAAACTGCCAATCACAACAATTGTCGTCTGCTTGGTCATCTGCTTGAGATTTTAAAAGTCATTTTTGCAAACAGTGTGGACCCAGATCAGACTACTACTTTAGGAGCAGTCTGATCAGGGTCTACACTGTTTGCCTGTATGCAAAAATAGGTTTGAAAAGTTTGCAATAATATTCAGCAGACAACATAATCAGAAGACATTTTTAGAAACATACTTGTCTGGTCTGGATATCCATTTCCAGCGGGCACATGTCTTTATACAACGCACACCAACGTCGATGACGTTATTTCAACATTGCGTGCCCGCTGGGTTATATTTCGAATTACATGGCATAAGGCGAGATTTATAATGAGAGGCTTATGGAGACAGCTGATCTCAACGACTTGCAGGATTTTTCATCAAGGGAGACAATATTTGTGATTTCCTTTGTGCTTTCTTACACGGCAAGTCCTTTCTGGAAAGGGGTCTACACTTAAAGAAAGGAAATTGCTCCCCATACTGAAAATAGAACTTTTCTTAAAATAAAAGATTTTTTCCGTCTAGGATTGAATACTCTAAAATGAAAGAATGTGCTCCCTTTCTGTTGGAGCGAATTCTTTTTGGAGTAGACTCTTTTACAGAAAGAAGGTAGAAACCATTTGACTAAGTCGCCAAATTGCATCCAATTCCTACTAAGTTTATTGTGTTACAAAACGGTTAACTGTGCGTTTGCGCACTGCGCATGCTCAGACGATCCTGTGACTGCCAATGTTCAAGGTCTGTTCATAGCATGCATAGTCGAACGTGACTATCATGTTGTTAGATTTTGAAAATTAAGAAAGCGAGAAGGCTGGTCTTAACACGTTTTGTTCGCATACAATTTGCGGACGACGTAGGTCCAATTCAGCATGCACATCTGCGCAGTATATTTTGGGCATTTTCTGTTCGTCGACATATACTTCAGTATCCATTCATTCAGTAAGCGGACAATGAAGGTTCAGATCAGCCTGCGCATAAGCACAGGCTGATCTGGACCTGCATTGTCCGCAAATAGTATAAGAGCCTTTTTCTTGCTTTGAGCGTCATGATGGCCTATGACAGATAAAATTTCATATAGAAATGAACCGCAACGTAAAAAACTGTATCTTCGGACATGTGCGCCCAGCGAAGATTCAAACCAGCCTGAGCATTTGCGCATTTAATCAAAATCTTCACTGGGCGTATTCTGAATAGCCAATGATGCAAAGTTCCTTCATGTGAACAACGAAGACTCTGGTCAGGCGCATGGATGCGCAGGCTGTTTTGCATCTTTGTTAGGGGCACATGTCAGAAGGTACATGTACGCTTTCTCCCGTTGCGGCTTCTATGTAGTTTTGCATCTTAATTGCGTAAGGTTTCGTTCACCTTTCACATGAGATACAATCCTTGAGCGATCATATTTTTAAATACATATAACATACCAAATACGAGTGTCACACAGCCGACCATTATCAGGGTGAGTTCATTTTTGTTATTCTTTTTTCCATCTTACTATCTCAGTTTTGTTGCGTCTAAAATCGCAGGACTTATGAAAAACAGTGTAGAGCTTGATCGGATGCGTAATCTGGGCTTGCACGAATAGTTGAGGCGTATATGTCCGAATACTTAGGGTTACTATAATGGCACTTTCACACACGCACGCACATACAAACGCATGCACGCACACACACATTACAGAGAGAGAGAGAGAGACAGAGAGAGAGAGAGAGAGAGAGAAGACACACACACACACGCGCACACACTCACACCCAACACACACACTTCCGCGAACATCCCAAAATATATATTAACACTTTTCATGTTGATGTTTATTTCAGAATCTGCCCGAATCCAACACCCAAATGTGTGCAGAATTACATGCCGGAGTCAGTCATAAATGGCGGACAAATTCTAAAGTCTAGTCTGACTAACATAAAGACATAACTTAAAAATCGTATTCGACCTAAAACCACACATTCTCGTATAAGCACAGTCAAGCATTATCACAGTCTCCAGATTACAGCTCGGGTCCTATTATTGCTAAAAGCATCAGCTGTCGGTAGTCATTTGAATTGCATTGGCTTGTCGTTTTCGAGGCAATTGAAGTGCGTTTATGAAGCAAATCGGAAAAAAAAAACGCATCACATAAGCATCATTATATAATCGAGAGGACAGGGGCTTGTACAGTCGAACTTCAATGGCTCGAACATCTTTAGGACCATAGAAAATTGCTCGAGACATGAGTAGTTCGAGCCACTGAGGGTGAATCATGGTGCCAGGTCTGGAAGCAAATAGCTATAATTTAGGGATTTTTTTTTTATTTTCTTTCACAATACTAATCGATGAGGCGATTCTGATGAGTACACACAACATACAATTTCATGATAAAATAAGAAAATTTCCCTAAGTATTTGTTTTCTTGAGCTAGCCGAAGAATTTCGTAGGGACTCAAAAATGAGTTCGAAGCAGCCATTGTAAACGAGCCATCGGTGTTCGAGCTATTGAGGTTCGACTGTAATTCTACTAACGGGGCTGCGATCCTTGAAACGACTTATAGGAGAAAAGTGCCATATCATAGGCTAGCTGACTTCAGCAGTACTGGCATTAATGTGTTCGTATAACTCTTGCTGCAAATTAAGAAGATCTGGGCCCAGTTGTTCAAAGAGTCGTTAGCTTAACGAGCTCGTTAAGGGTCATTTCGTTAACTGTTTTAGCGGATCCAATACACAATATTCTGATATTTTTTGCTGAAAAAATGTGAGTAGCTGTTACATTTTTAGCTAAAATTTCAGTATACTAGGGATGTTCGAAATGAATTGCTTATTGTCCTCTAGCTCGATATCCACGTGGGGCACGATAAAAACCAATACATACCTGTATAAGGTTATTCAATATCTTAAATGTACATATTAGACTAAGTGTAAGACATAAAATTTGCCATTTGAATACAAGCAGTCATTGACCACTGCAATAAAAATGGTTGGTAGAAGCGTCGACAAAAAAGATGAAATACGGGCTTACATCAAAGCTCGCTCAAAACTTGGTTGTTCTTTGAAGAAGCTGATGACTGAAATTTCTACTGCTTTTGGACCTTCTTGTGTGTCTTATGACACAGTTCGGCGGTGGTAAAAGAAATTTGAGTCTGGTGTAGAGTCCATCAAAAAATGCACCGAAATCAGGTAGGCCAAAATCTGCATCTCGTAAAGAAATCGTTTCCAAAATTAAGGAAATCATTGAAGGAGATGCCAGAATTACAATTCGTGATATTGCACGAAAGGTAGGCATATCACTTTCAACGGTTCACTTTATTTTGAAGAAGCATTTGAAAGTCAGAAAGAATTCTGCTAGATGGGTGCCACATCTGTTGACTGACGAGCAAAAGAGGCAGCGGGTTAAAGTGGCCAAAAAGCTGCTTCAAATGTTTCCAAAATATGAAAAAAAGCAGTTTGCCAATGTCGTCACAGGTGATGAACCTGGGTCCATTATTTGGGCCCGTCAGAAAGGTTAGCAATAAGATCTGGGCCACTAAACACAGCAAACGCCCAATAATTGCCAAACGTTCTTTGAGTACAAAGAAGGTTTTGTATGCAATCTTCTTCTCTTGTGAAGGAGTCGCAATAAAAGTGCCAGTGAAAAAGGGCAAACGCATCACCGGAAAGTACTACAAAGACGTAGTACTGAAGAAACTGAAAAAGTATTATCAGAAACGATGCCCTGCCACTGGTTTTATACATGTCCGTCTTCTACATGCAAATGTAGCCTCATGGGATGGGAAGTTTGTTCACGAGGCCAGGTCATAGGACTAAGATGGCAGCCATGCCCATAGCCCATATATGGTAGGTGCAGTCAACTAAACGAGTAAATGAATTCAGCTACATAAGTATCAAATGATAGTAACAGTCATTGACTTTTGCCCAAGGTCATTTCAATATTAAAATTTATTTTTTCTTCTCCTCTGAAACCATCTAGCCAACTGAAGCCAAATATCATATAAAGCCTTTATGGGAGGGGGAAGGAAAGTTTGTTTAAATGGTCAAGATCACATAACCACAGATGGCCGCCATACCCATATATAATAATAAAAGAAATACCTTTAAATCTTCTTCTCAAGAACTGACCGACTGCCTTGAAACTTGGTATGTAGCAGTGGAGACTCACGCCCAGTATAGTTTGTTCAAAAAATGACGCTGGGTTGACCTTTTCATATTTTATGGCAAAGTCTAATTTGGCCTCATATGCTTTTATATGGGAAAAATGTGAAAACAATGATTTTTTTCAGAAAGTATTGCACTCCTGGTATCAAAGTTGGTAGACTAAATGAGTGAATGAATTAAGCTACTTGGTTATCAAGAGTAACTAAACTTTCAATATCAAAAATTGTTTTTCTCTTCTCCTCTAAAACCACCTAGTCGAGCGAAGCCAAATTTCATATAAAGCCTTTATAGGATAGGGGCAAGAAAAGTTTGTTCAAATGGTCTGAGTCACTTGACCAAGATAGCCTCCATCCCCTTATATAGTAAAAATAATTTATAAATCTTCTTCTCCAAAACCAATTGACCGATTGCCTTGAATCCTGGTATGTAGGATTGGGGACTCAAGTCCATTATATTTTGTTGAAAATATGACCTATGTTGACCTTGACCTGTTTGTTTACTTTGTTTACATAAACTTTTATAGGGAAAAATCTTCTTGTCTGAAACGAGAAGGCCAAGGCCTTAGATATTTGGTTTATACCTTATATCTAAGGACCTCTACCAAGATTGTTCAAATTCAAGCCACGGGGTCAAAAATGGCTCCGCCCGGGGGTAGGGGTTTACTTTTTTTCATAGACCTATATAGGGAAAAACTTAAAAATCGCCTTGTGTGACATTAGAAGGTCAAGGCTTTTGATATTTGAAGTACAGTTTTATCTAGTAGCCATTTACCAAGATTGTTCAAATTATAGCCCTGTGGCAGAAATGGCTCTGTCCTGGGTGTCACTTGCTTTATAATCACAACTTTATTGTCTTAAACTGGAAAGCTTAATCCTTTGATAGTTGGTATGTAGCTTTATCTAGTGGACCTCTACTAAGACTGTTCAAATTATAGCCATGACGTCAGAAATGGTCCAATCCCTGGGTGCCACTTGATTTACATAGTCTAATTTAAGGAACAACTTTACAAATCTTCTTGTGTAAAATCTAGAAGGCCAAGACGTTTGATATTTTGTATGTCGCTTCAGCTAGAAGGCTTTTACTAAGTTTGTTCAAATTATGGCCAAGGGGTCAAAATGGCTCCGTAACGGAGGTCAGTTGTCTTGCATAGACTCGTATGGGGAACAACTTTAAATATTTTCTTGTGTGAATCTACAAGGCATAGGCCTTTGAAATTTTGGTACTTAGTTTTATCTAGTGAAGCTTAACCAATATTATTCACATTATTGCCTTGGGGTAAAAATGGCCCCTCCTTAGGGGTCACTTGTTTTACATAGACTCATATGGAGAAAAAAAATCTTCTTGCGTGAAACTAGAAGGCACAGGGATTTCATAATTGATATGACACTTTACCAAAGCCATATATGATGTTGATTTCCAGGGCCCAGTTGTTCAAAGCGTCGTTAGCTTAACGAGCTCGTTAAGGGTCATTTCGTTAACTGTTCTAGCAGATTCAATACACAATATTCTGATATTTTTTGCTGAAAAAATGTGAGTAGCTTTTGCACTGCAAAAGCTACTCACATTTTTTCAGCAAAAAATTTCAGCATATTTGTGTATCACTCGATTTAAATTTTAACGAATCGTTAACTAACGACGTCGTTAGCTTTGAACAACTGGGCCCAGATTTGCAAATATTAATTAAAGCTTAATGCCTTACCAGGTCACACAGTAGGATACACAGGCCAAATGGTTTACAAAATGTACTGGCTACCATACCGATATGTTTGGTTCTTTAAAATATTATCATAAGCTTTCTCAGAACAAAGAGTGTCACGTGAATTGCAGGACCGTAAATCCTGTGGTCTATCTAGCTATACATCAAAAGAAAAGGGGTCTACTCTTAAAGGAAAGAATTTGCCCTAGTGTGTAGTCTTAAAGGAGATAATTTGCTTAAGTGGTCTTCTCTAAAACGGAAAAAAATTGCTACCGGTTGGAACAAATTCTGACCTTTAAGAGTCGATCCCTGAGTAGATAGCTATCCAGAAATGACTTAATGTATAGGAAAGCAAACAGGAAGTTTTATAAGTTGTTTCCCTTGTTAAAGCGCCGGAAAATGCATCAAGTCATGGTCAATGTGGACGTGCCCATCATGATCTTGTTCCACGTGACGTTTACATAACGTCGCATGAACCTCGATGCAACTTCATGTCGGTTGCATCGACATTAATGTGACGTTGTATAAACGTCATGTGCCCGATGGGATGTCTGCATTCCTGGCTTCGTCTTCATGTGTCGCGGCACGGTTGTGTTGTACAATTGTGGCATTTCTGTTCTGTTTGCTTATGTTTGCGTTCAGATCCCCATTGAGACCTTTGCTTTGTTTCATCAGAGTGTTTTTTGATTATATATGTTTCACTGTGATGTTTCACAGATGAGGTAGAGGATCTCTATGCGGGACGAACATATATCTGTAATTTGGAACTGCATCAGAATAAAGGGAGACGTTTTGCGTGAATAAAACAAGTTTATTACCGCAGTAGATTTCCTACTGACCGTTCCAAGGCGATTACTCTATTGCAGTTCTTCTTTGTCTGTGCGTCGGTGGTTTAATGTGTGGCGTTTGTTTTATCATTATTTGTTCCTCATCTCTCCTTCTTTTGGTGCCTCGAGAGACTTGTGCTTCGAGGTTGTAGCATTTTGTTTTGGTATCTTCACTTATACTTTTGCAGGCTTGTGAGCATAAGAAAACAACTTCACAACCTGTAATTGCAGACACTAACATGACGCAGTCTATTGGAGTTTGCATCGTTGTCATACTTGTACCAGCCCTTATCCACACTCATGCTACAGAAACCCCAAAAGATAGTGGCAGTGACACCACTGGTAAGTAATAACCCATTGTAGACTGAATAGACTCTCCCACAGTATATATTGGAAGAGTCCAATTTCAATTTTAGGTACGTCCGGCTATGAGATGTACATATTCCTAGAGAAAAATGGTCAAACTATATGCAAACAGTGGAGACCCTGATCAGACGCCGCGTTCTGCGGCGTCTGATCTGGGTCTGCACTGTTTGCCAGTAACCCTTTTAGGGGTATCTCGACTACAATGGGATAAACATAATCATTATATGTTTTCATTTAAAAACGTGGGGTCTGATCAGGGTCTACAATTTTTGCATTAACTTCAGATACTTCTATAAAACATGACAATAATAAAAACTAGCCAGACACACCTTATATAGGGAATGAACTTTTAAAAGTGTTAAAGTAAGAGAATCCATTCGGTTTAAACGGCCTAATTTATTACAATATGTGAGATCCAACGTCAAAAAACTTACCGTCGGACGTGTGCGCCAAACGAATATTTAAATTAGCCAGTCCATTCATTCATGTTAGACAGCACAATATGCAAAGTATCTTCATGCGGAAAACAAAGACTGATCAGACTATGTGGATGCGCAGGCTGATTTGAGTCTTCGTTGGGCGCACATGTCAGAAGGTATGTTTTCTCACGTTGCGGCTCATATGTAAATGCGTTAAAGCCCCATACGAGGGTCCTGCAAAAAGTTTTGTCAATGAGTTCGGATTACTTCAGTGCTACGTTTTATCAAACTATTTTTATTACAAACCTTCAAAGTATTCCCCCTTTACTGAAACACATTGTTGTAACCTTTTTACCCAGTCGCGAAAAGCAGATAAATAGTCTTCTTTTTGTATCTGTTGGAGACACTGATAAATAGCGCTGCCAAGAGAACTTCTAGACGTATCGTTCGTCTGTCATTACTGACAATGACCAATCCTAATCAACTGTGTGATGTGTTATTATTTGTGTGTTTTAAGATGACTGATGAGACCAATCTTAGCTCTAAACTGCCTGTTGCAGATAGAACAAGAGAGGTATGAGGAAGAAAGCTCTGTTAGTTATGCCTTAGCTCGGGCTTTCCGCTGTGCACGTTTCTGCTCGGCTTCGCTGATTCTTTTTGCTTCGTATTCACCAGCTCTTCTTTTTATGAGGCCTCGCCACTTTGTAGGATCCTGTGCAATCTGTTCCCATGACTCTATTGGTATGTTGAAGTCTTTAAGGGAGGCTTTGTGGGTGTCCTTGTATCGCTTCTTCTGACCACCGTGGGAGCGTTTTCCTACTTGAAGTTCTCCATAGAGGATTTTCTTCGGCAAACGTTCATTAGGTATTCTGGTAACATGGCCTGTCCATCTTAACTGTGCCAATTTCAATAGAGTATGTACACTCTGCATCCCTGCCCTTTTCAGGACTTCTGTGTCTGGAATCCTGTCTTGCCACTTGATCTTTAGAAGTTTTCTAAGACAGCTTGTATGGAACTGATTCAGTCTTTTGGCATGCCGTTGGTAAACTGTCCAAGTTTCGCATGCGTATAATAGTGTTGGCAGCACTACCGATCTATATACTTTCAGCTTTGTGTCAAGTCTGATTCCACTTCGGTCCCAAATACTTCCACGTAGCCGGCCAAATGCTGCACTAGCTTTAGCAATTCTAGCACTGACTTCATCATCAATGTGCACAACTCTTGATAATGTGCTTCCAAGGTAGGTGAACTTGTCTACCACTTGCAGTTTTTGACCTTTCACTGTGATGGTAAGCTCCTTGTAAGGCTTTCCAGGTGCTGGCTGATATACTACCTCAGTCTTTTTGATGCTGGTTGTGAGCTCATAGCTGTCACATGAATCAGACACATGGTCCACACCTTTTTGCATTTTCTCTTCTGTTGGAGCACCCTTTGCCATGTCATCAGCAAAGAGGAGCTCGTCTAGCACCTCTGTCTGCACCTTAGATTTAGCTTGCAACCTTCTTAGGTTAAAACAAATCCCGACAAAGCGATACCTAATATGTATACCATTGTCACCATCCTGGAAAGCATCTGTAAGCATGGCAGAAACCATCATGCTGAACAGTGTTGAAGCTAGTACACAGCCTTGCTTGACTCCATTTGTCACAGGAAATGGATCAGAAAACTCGCCATCATTTTGGACCCTTGCAAGCATACCATCATGGAACTGCCGCACCATTGCTATGAATTAGGCAGTACAGCCAAACTTTGCCATAATTTTCCAAACTCCCTCACAACTGACTGTGTCAAATGCTTTGGTAAGGTCGACAAGGGTCATATAGAGGTCCACATTCTGTTCCTGGCATTTTTCTTGAAGCTGTCGTGCTGTGAAGATCATGTCTATTGTTCCTCTGTTTTTCCTGAATCCACACTGGCTTTCTGGTAGAATCCCTGACCGTTCAATCGGTTCAGTAAGACCCTAACAAGGATCTTTCCAGCAATTGACAATAACGAGATGCCTCGATGATTGTCACAGACTTGAGGATTCCCTTTCCTTTTGAATAGGTGGATAATTGTTGCATCCTTGAGTTCATGAGGGGTGACTTCTTTTCTCCACATAATGTGAAACAACTCTGTCAGTTTCTCTGCAACTGGAGGACCTCCTGCTTTGTAGATCTCTGCAGGTATTGCATCTGATCCTGGAGCCTTGCCAGATGACAAGGATTTTATTGCTTTCACTGTTTCAGAGACGGTTGGGAGCTCATCAAGCAGCGGATTACATTCTTCCTGTGGTAGTCTGTTGATAGCTTCATCATTGTTAGATGATAGCCGATTAAGGACACCATCAAAGTGTTCAGCCCATCTTTTCAAGATAGCTTCATTGCCAGTCAGAAGACTAGTTCCATCTGCACTAAGGAGTGGGGTGGTTCCTGAGCTCTGGGGACCATATACTGTCTTGAGTGCATTAAAGGACTGGATTTCATCAGTCTTTTTTCTCAGCCAGGAGTCTTGCATGTCTCTGAGCCTCGTCTGAACTGTCTTGCATAGGTTTGAATAGGCAGTCTTGCTAGATACTGAGCTGGTATTTCTGAGGTAAGCCTTGTGTTTTTGGTGTTTCTCTTCAAGGAGTTCCAGAATTTCTTTGTCATTCTCATCAAACCAATCTTGGTGTTTGTGAGATACTGGTCCTGGGGAATCCATTGCTGAAGAGTGAACGGTGTCTCTGAAGACTGTCCAGCTCTCATCTACATCTTCTGAACTGCATTCCAGTGCATCTAAACAACTGCAGAGATCGTTGACGAATGCTTGCTAATTGCTGTCTTGTTTCAGCTTGGAGACATCTAATTTTTTTGGCACCTTCTTGCCTTGTGGTCGTCGTACAGTCTGAATGCGCAGGTTGAGTTTGCTGACAACAAGCCTGTGATCTGTCCAACAGTCTGCACCACATATAGTTTTAGTTACTCTGACATCCTGTCTGTCCTTCCTTCGCACTATGACATAGTCAATGAGATGCCAGGGTTTGGAGCGAGGGTGCATCCATGTTGTCTTTCTGCGTGTTGGTAGACGGAAGACTGGTGATCAGTAATTCATGCTCTGCACACTTTCTTAAAAGCAGGAGTTCATTGCTGTTGTACTTCCCTACACCTTCAGATCCAGTCACTCCTTCCCAGGTCTGGTGGTCTGTGCCCACTCTGGCATTGAAGTCCCCGACGAGGATGTGGTGCTGCAGAAATCACAGAATCCAAATCATCGTAGAACTTGTCTTTAACCTCATCTGGTTTAGTCATTATGGGTGCATAGGCACTTACAATTGTTGCCTGCCTCTTGCCAGATAAGGGAAGAATAAGCGTCATCATGCGGTCATTTATGCCTTTGGGAAGTCCTGAGAGCTTGCTGACGAGGTGTGACTTGATAGCGAATCCTACTCCTGCTTCACGCCGCTCTTCTTTCTTGCGTCCACTCTAGAAGAAAGTGTAGCCAGCACCAACTTCTTTTAAAAGTCCTTCTTCTGCAAGGCGAGTCTCACTCAGAGCTGCAATCTCGACTTTGTATCGGTCAAGTTCTCTACCAACTAGAGCTGTTCTTCGCTCAGGTCTGTCAGAACCAGAACTGTCCATTAGGGTGCGCACATTCCAAGCGCCGATGGTAAGAGGTATCACCTTTATCTTTTTTTTCTTGTTTGACCGCCAAGTGGGATTCCCGCTGATCGCGGTAAACCAGCCAGGAATTTTGAAGCAGGCAATTGTTTAGGGCACCTTTTCTAGCCCCTTCCCCATGCTACGGGGGTGAGCAGTGCGATCCTAAAAGGTCTGCTCAGTCGCTCAGTTCGGCTGCCGAATTCCCCATACTGCTTCGCTCTTTAGGAAAGCGACTATACAGAACCAAGCCGCCTGTGTGCAGGTCCGCAACTACAGCTTTCAGTATTTCCACACCTGCTGCTTCGCTGCTCTCCCATCGCCACAGGGCTTTTGTATGATTTGCATATATGTGCTTGCTGTGAATGTGTGTTGCTGATTAAGATGAAATACGCTGTGAATTGGATTATAGTGAGGGAGAGGCGCGCAGAGTCAACCTCACTCTCTCATCCTGACCTAGCTGGATCCAGAGGCATTACAATGTCAGGACATCACGGGCTAAGCCCTGATGCAGTGGATGACCATTACTTCTTTTGTGCCTTGTCATGCTCTCACAACATGCTGCTGCATCGCCATTTGGGCCGTTGAATCATAGTAATGACTTCTTCCGTCCCGGCTGCCGAAACAGACTATACATAACTGGAACATGCAAATCCAGACTATACAGTAACTGTACAGACTATACGGTATGCAGGTTTTTGTTTGGAGTTGCCAACTCCTAGATGGATTGCCGACCAGGGCTTGAGAGCTCCATCTACCCTAGATATTGCTACACAGATTCTGTTAACAGCTATATGGAAGCATTAACTTAAATGTCTTATGTAGCTACTCTAGAGGTAGGGAAATTACAGTAGACGTGTACTTATTGCCAAAAAGCATTTTTTAAGCCTTGGAAATTTAAAAAGGTCACAGGGAATCAGATCAGGTGAATAAGGTGGATGGTTTAAAACTTTCACCTTTTCAGAAACCAAAACAAAAAAAAACTTAACAACCTCACACTTATGAGAGGAGGCGTTGTCATATAAAAGGTGGACTCCTGACCATCCTTTGCTTGGTCGTTTCTTATTGTAAAACTCTTTCACTTTCTTCAGTACAGAATTCTTGTAGAATCGGCCAGTGACTGTATGACCAGATGAACAAGGCATTTCAACGACTGACCCACTTGAATTAAAGAAAATTGCGTACAACATCTTTTTCGAACTTATGGTTCTCTTGGCAATACATGGGCGTTTTTATATCTTTTCGCTTCCATTGCTTATTATCAGCCCTTCTTTGTGGCTCAATTATGTGCACCCAGGTTTCATCACCTGTTAGCAGGTTAGAAATAACCCGACTATTACAGCCTTTGTATGTTTTTTTAAGTTCCCGGGCACATTTAAGGCGTTGTGTCTTTTGCTCCTCAGTGAGTAAATGAGGTACCCACCTAGCGCAAACCTTTCTCAGGTCCAAACGCTTTATCAGATGTGTTTGTACACTGCCTTCTGACATGCCAGTACAACTAGCTATATCTTTGACAGACAATCGCGCATCCTGTTCAACCACAATCTTTACAGCAGCGATGTTAGCCTTGGTAACAGATGTTTTAGGCCTTCCAGGACGGGTATCATCTTCAACAGAAAATTTCCCAGCTTTAAAAGCTTTAATCCACCTAAAAACTGTGCGCATTCAAATGGTCTGAGGTCCATATATACCACACAACTAATTAATTATCTGCTTTGAATCTATATTAAGCCTAACGCGGCATTTAATATAGCTACGAATTTCAGTCTTCTGGTCCATGTTCCAATGTAACAAGTAAATTGGTCAGTGTATATGACTGCATCTATTTCAGTTTGAAATAACTCGGTCAGTTGGAAAGCAATTTGCACGAAATAAACGGGTATCGTTAGCTATTCAACACACCATTCAAGTGCAATGAAACATTTTAAAATATACCAGGGATAAAGCTAAGGAAGCTTATTAGTGACAAAACTTTTTGCACGGCCCTTGTATTCCTCAAAAATAGATATTTTATTATGCAAGAAAGATTTAATAAATTGATATATGGTATTAAAAAAACCCATAAAATGTGATACCTGACAGCCCGTAAATTTCCGTTAGTCTCTCGTTTGAGAAATATGGAGTCTTTGAATTTCCAAATTGACTTTAACGAGGGTGAGTTAATTAGTAACAAGCCCAAGGATTTCTAATTGATCTTTTAGGCCACGATCCTCCTAATATTGTTATTGTTACACACGGTTAAGGCATGTGGAAAGATTTTACTAGTGCCGGTGTATCGGTGTACTTATTGATAATATAACGAATGTTAAACTTGGCAGGTGTACACTACCCAGGAAATAATGCCACATTCCGAAGCACAGTCCTGCCTGAGGCACCAAAAGGGGAGGAGAATGGGGCTCTAAAAAGGACAACTACTGGGGAGCTATAAAACCCGTTTTACTCACGCGAAATCTCGCCCTTAAAATTCAGATTGCAACAGAAAAAAACACATATATACATGTGTGTGTGTGTGTGTGTGTGTGTGTGTGTGTTTATGTGTGTGTGTGTGTGTTTGTTGGGGAAGGTGGCGGACGAGAAAGGTGGCGAGATGGGTGTGATTGGGTTGAAAATATAAAAGCATGCTTTTATGGGAGTGCAGGAACTCTTTCAAAATTATCTTGGTTCCCTTCAAAAAAGGGTTTACTCTAAAAGGAAATAATTTGCAGCACTGGGAGCAAATTTTTTCCTTATAGACTATGCCCTTTTTTAGAAGCCACAATCATTATCTAACAGCGGAAATGGCAAACAACCAATCAAGCACATCCATTCGTCTTAAATCTGTTTTTCAGTTTCAGACTATTATCCTCGAAAACGAGTAGAGCGAGGGATTTCCGCAGTAGGTAAGGCTTTTGTAAGATTGACACAACTCAATTATGATTATGATAATAAACTTGTTTGCTTCTCACTGATTCTAGCTCTAGTTACAATATCTGAGCAAAAAAGCAAATACGAATAAAATGTATATGAAAAAAAAAAAAAAAAAAAAAATTTACAGTGCAAGCCACAGTTACAAAGCGCAACACAAATCAGAAAGATTCCAAAATAGGTAAGCACAAGACAAAACAAGAGGCCCATGGGCCACAACCCTCACCTGAGTCAACTGCTGCAAGTTAATCAGGTCATTTTCTCGCCATTCCCTAACAGCCTGTCAAGTTTCAAGACAATGGCTTAAACAGTTTTTGAGATATCTTGCTTACAAGGTTAAAATGCTGAACTTTTCAAAGGGCCATACTTAGACAAAACAAGAAATTATATGGTTTATGGGTGGGGATCTGAACGGTTTCCAAGATATTATGCATTTTATGAAAAGAGTGGGTGGGGTATGCCCCGGGGGACCCGGGGATCCATGTCACTAAAAGCAACTTGTCACAAGGAACAACAATATATATGGTTAATGGGTGGGGATCTGAACAGTTTCTGAGATATATTTTATGAAATGAAGGGGTGGGGCATGCCCCGGGGGACCCCTCTGTGATCCATGGCCCATGTCACTTAATGCGCCTCATCATAAGGAACAAAAATATATATGGTCTATAGGTGGGGATCTGAACGGTTTCCAAGATATTTAGCATTTTGTGAAATGAAGGGTGTGGGGCATGCACCCGGGGGACACCTAGGGGTCCCAAGATCCATGTCACTAAATGCGCCTTATCTTTAGGAACAAGAATATATATGGTTTATGGGTGGGGATCTGAACGGTTTCCGAGATATAACACATTTTATGAAATGAAGGGGTAGGGCCTGCCCCCGGGGGACCCCCTTGGGATCCATGGTCCATGTCACTAAATGCGCCTCATCATAAAAACAAGTATAATGGTTTATGGGTGGGGATCTGAATGTTTTCCAAGATATTATGCATTTTATGAAAAGAGCGGATGGGATGGTCCCCGGGGTACCCAGGTATCATGTCACTAAATGCGGCTTATCATAAGGAACAACAGTATATATGGTTTATGGGTGGGGATCTTAACGGTTTCCGAGATATAACACATTTTAAGAAATGAAAGGGGTGGGGCATGCCCCCCGGGGGACCCTTTTGGGATCCATTGTCCATGTTACTTAATGCGTATAATAAGGAACAAGAATATATATGATTTATCGGTGGGGATCTGAACGGTTTTCGAGATATTAAGCATTTTGTGAAAAGGGGTGGGGCATGCCCCCCCCCGGGGGACACCCAGGGGTCCCCATTGGGATCCATGTCACTAAATGCGCCTTATCTTAAGGAACAAGAATATATAGTTTATGGGTGGGGATCTGAACGGTTTCCAAGATATTATGCATTTTATGAAATGAAGGGGTGGGGCATGCCCCCCGGGGGACCCCCTGGGGTCCCAAGATCCATGTCACTTAATGTGCCTTATCATAAGGAACAAGAATATATATGGTTTAGGGAGGGTATTCTGAACCCTAAGTAAGTTATTATGCATTTTCACTTTTACGCATACAAATGCCAATGCAACCAAATTTGACCTTGGCCTAAAATAGGTCAAGGTCATACCAGGATCACCATTTACGCAATTTATGATGGGCTCAAGTCCCAGATGCTACATACCAAGTTTCATGCAAATTGGCCGAACGGTCCGGAGGAGAATTTTTTTGAAGGGTTTTTACCATATATGAGAATGGCGGCCAGCTTGGTCATATGACATGGGCCACCTAGGGATCCCAAGATTTATGTCACTAAATGCGCCTTATCTTAAGGAACAAGAATATATATGGTTTCTGGGTGGGGATCTGAACGGTTTCCAAGATATTATGCATTTTATGAAATGAAGGGGGTAAGGCATGCCCCCCCCCCGGGGGACCCCTGGGGTCCCAAGATCCATGTCACTTAATGTGCCTTATCATAAGGAACAAGAATATATATGGTTTAGGGGAGGGTGTACTGAACCCTAAGTAAGTTATTTTGCATTTTCACTTTTTCGCATACAAATGCCTATGCGACCAAATTTGGCCTTGGCCTAAAATAGGTCAAGGTCATCCAAGGGTCACCATTTATGCAATTTATAATGGGCCTACGTCTCAGATGCTACATACCAAGTTTCATGCAAATCGGCCTAGCGATTTCAGAGAAGAAGATTTTTGAAGGGTTTTTACCATATATGGGCATGGCGGCCACCTTGGTCATGTGACCTAGACCACCCAGGGTTCCCAAGATCCATGTTACTAAATGCGCCTTATCTTAAGGAACAAGAATATATATGGTTTATGGGCGGGGATCTGAACGGTTTCCAAGATATTATGCATTTTATGAAATGATGGGGGTGGGGCATGCCCCAGGGGACCCCCTTGGGTCCCAAGAGCCATACCACTTAATGTGCCTTATCATAAGGAACAAGAATATATATAGGGAGGTTATTCTGAACCCTAAGTAAGTTATTATGCATTTCTCCTTTTCCCATACAAATGCCTATGCGACCAAATTTGACCTTGGCCCAAAATGGGTCGAGGTCATCCAAGGGTCACCATTTATGCAATTTATAATTGGCCCACGTCCATAATGCTACATACCAAGTTTAATGCAAATCGGCCCAGCCGTTTCGGAGAAGAAAATTTTTGAAGGGTTTTTACTATATATGGGCATGGCGGCCATCTTTGTCATGTGACCTGGACTCCATATGCAAACTTTCGTTCCTCCATCCCATGGAGGCTCCACATGAAATTTGACTTCAATCGGCCCTGTGGTTCCAGAGGAGACGACGTTTGAAAATGTGAACACAGACAGACAGACAGACAACAGCCTTGCCCTATGATAAGCTCACCAATGAGCCTTCGGCTCAGGTGAGCTAAAACTATAGATGCATAAGAAGAGACAAAACAAATTGAGAGGTCATTCATTCCTCAAAATACATTTGTAGACAAGCACAACCTCTCCACGAATAAGGATGCAAAACGAAAATTTGGAAATACCTAGGAAAGACCACCATCGCAGAACACAACTCTCCAAAAGCATCGGATCAGGAATGAATGACAGAAAATGGCATCACGACACATTGCCGGAAACAGGAAGAAGAAGGAAAAAGAGCAATTACACTGCTTCCTTTGCTGCTCTCTTTCCATTTTCGTTTCTTATCTGTTGGGTAGTGCTTCAATGTTGTCTTTTTTTATATACGAGTATAAACCAGCGCACGACAAAACCTGCAATAAGACATGTGCGACCAGGGAAGACTAAGGTCAGGCTGTGCATCCACATAGTCTAATCAGAGTATTCGCTGATCGCACGCGCCTTCGATAAGATATGATCAATCAGAACAAATTATTTTCCTTTGAAATAAAGCATGAAGTAAAAACGTCTTTCCGAGTGAGGACGAAGTGGCAGTAGAGGTATTGCATATCAGATTAACTGTGCACGTAAAAACCACATGCTGGTGCAGGCGGAATATGGCTGCTCAGAAATGGAAATTTAAGTATGCGAAAGTTGAAGTCATCCGATTTATCGTCAATCGTAGCAGATGTTTCTTTAATTTGACAACGCGCAAACAAAGAAAAAATGCAAGAAAAGAACTGCCTTGAAACGGTCGGCAGCAAAATTACCGGGGGCTTAAAAACCTACTAGGGGTTTAACTTCAGCTTCATTCGCGGGAAGCCTCACTCTTACTTCTGAGGCAGCTCCAAATCACAATTATGATCCGTCAACACAGCTCATCTATGAAACAACACAGTGAAACACATATACACACAAACACCGTGCTAAAAAAGGCAAAGGGCTTAATGGCGATCTGAAGCCAAAACAGTACAGAAAATCAACAAATGTACAACACAACGGTACCGCGACATATGAAGACTAAGCCAAAACTGCAAACATCCCAGTGGGCACATGGCGTTTATACAACAATGTTGCGGCGACATTCATGCGACGTTGTATAAACATCATGTGCCCCGCTTGGATGTAACCTGAAAACGCAAACAGTAGTTAGAGAATCATCACCAACCTCGGATCTGTAACTGGGCATACAGGAAATTTCTTGATGAATGATATTACGGTACACGATAAATGATCAAAAAAATACTGAACCTAGAAGCAATACCCCTCTCGTTGAACCATATTTTATTTCGGTTTAATTATATTTAAGCCGAGTGCGCCCGGCGAAAACTTAGATTAAACTGCTTATTTGCAGTTCACCAGAAGAACCTTGACTACAGAAATTCTTGCGAAAAGTCTGATCAGACTGTGCGTATGCGCAGGCTGATCTGAGTCTTCGCGGGGCGCACATGTAATCTTGTTCCAAATGCTGTGTCGCTGGCTGATTGTAATAATGTTTTTTTTTTATGTTTTTTTTTGTTTCTTTTTGCTAATACAGTTGCCCTCATC
Source organism: Anodontia alba (assembly GCA_964016985.1). Taxonomy (NCBI): domain Eukaryota; kingdom Metazoa; phylum Mollusca; class Bivalvia; order Lucinida; family Lucinidae; genus Anodontia; species Anodontia alba. The sequence continues at coordinate 70,271,730 of OZ024827.1, read as the reverse complement.
AAAAGTGCTAGACTGGTATCACTTGGAAAAAATTTTAGACTGTATCGGAAGAGAGGAGGAAGGAAACAAGCCTACAAGGACTTCCGATCGCTGAAGCCCACATCGATCGGACATGGTGACGTAAGTTTCAGACTGGTATACTTAGGTGAATATATACAATTTTGGGGAACCAGCTCTATAAAATTGATTTCTCTTCTAACGAAAACGGGTCAATTCTGAAAGGTTTGACTTTGCCCCATTGAGAGCAAATTATTTCCGTTTCGAGTAGATCCCTCTTCATAAGGGGCTTGGTGTGTAAATACCGGCAAAAACACTATGCTCCCATTCCCTTTAATATATGTTGATTCTCTGCCTGTTAATCATAATTTCTAAATAAAAAAGTACGTTGATCTATCGTCAACCCTCTTTACCGACACTCGATATAAGGACAAAATTCAATAAAATGATACGAAACCTTCGCCTCAAATGCGACAGCAAACTATGCAAGAACATGGCATTTAATACTTTAAGAAAGACGTTTTGGATATTTATAGCTCCCTAATATGATCAAACAAATATCTAAAACATATTTTTATATGAGGAAATAGGGATAAAACAATGTCTATCTTACAAATCATTTCGCTCATTAAGGATTCTTTACAACCGGAAATTCATGTTTTTATGGCAACATCGTTGGGAACAAATGCTAACGTTGTGATGAGGTTCACTGAATTATCTGTGGTGTGTCAGTGGTCCTTTCTGTAATTGTGATTACCTCACTGGGGAAGAGCTATCTATTTGATTTGCATTTTGTTGGTTTGTGACATGAGTGTTGTCTGTCCTAGTGTGTGCTCCTCCTCAGGGCGCCATTACTAGGCCATGTTTGATTGCATAGTACGGCCAAATTGAACTGAGATCATCACGAAAACACGCCTATTCAAATATTTAGAAAATTTCACCTCCACAAACTGAAAATTTTCAAAAACTCTGATATTTTTCATATATCTGCTCAAAACAAAGATTGTGGGTACTCGTTAGAACCGCCTCGGTGAGGCGGTTCTAACGAGTACCCACAATCTATGTTTTTGAGCAAAACTAAGATAAATAATGACTGCCCCTATAAACCCCAGTTTTACTATATAAAAGTGGGATTTAAGAGGGTCAACATTATATAGGCTTGTTTTCGAGATGATTGGCATATTCCGTGAACTCCATTCGGTTATCATCGGTTTCCGACTAAAAAAGATAGCCGTACATTGCGGTAAACCAATAGATAGGAATGTGTTAGGTAACAGTTACCCAGTTAGTCTAATGGATTTAGGCTTAATCTTAGTGCTTTTCGTGCGTTTGTTCGATTTGTGCCTTTTTGGATTTGTCGGTTTCCTCTTCCTCTGGGGTCTAGGAAGGGCTGCGGTTTGTGATTGTGGCACTCCCTGGACTTTTCTCTTACCTTTTTTTTCATAATATAATTCGGCCTGTAATCGGCATACATTTATAGATGGCGTTCTTCCTGCGGTCGGATTCTAACAATTTAAACTAATCTAAACAGACACTCTTCTAAACAAGCTTTGTATTCTGTAGAAGCAGATGGTTGCTTACGAGTAATGGATGCTGAAAGTAATACAGAAAGCTTCCAGAAGAACTTTCGGCATTATTCCCACCCTACATTAAGCAGCCGTCTGTCTTAAAGTCCACATGGAATAATTTTTGAGTGGCCACTAAAGAGAGGTATAATTAGGAAACTACAGACCTCCAATAGGTCTTTACAAAGCTTAATTAATTTAAGAATTTTTGAACTCGAAGTTGAGTTTGCTCTTAAAGCCCTACATGTACTATGCTGTTTCAGATTTAATAATATGACTTATCTTTTTAGCCGTTTAAATACCAAGGCAATGCATACCATTTTGACGCAGATTACCATCATGGATTGACATGTCGTTTAACTTGAACTAACTGTCATCATCATTTTCACCATCATAACCATCATCATCATCATCATATCATCATCATTATTATCATCATCATCATCGCCATCAGATTTAATAACGTGATAGAAACTACTGAGAAAGCCATTGCGGAGTTTAGAGTGGACAGGAACGAACCTTCGACCATGTAGAAAACATGATATATCAGATGAAAGCTACAGATCTCGACACTGGGGAACAAGGTGAACGTTTCGTGATCTACATGTACGTGACGGGCTCTGATGACAGCGACACGGACACTGCTGAAGAGGGCAGTAGCACCGACATATTGAGTATATGACATTCAGAGGCGTTTCACTGAAACGATTGTATTGTTTGAAATAGGCAACTATTTAAAAATGTATGTAGAAAAATGTAGAAAGAAAAAAAAAGGAAATGAAAATCCTATAATATTAATAATAAAAATAATAGTAATTGTCATTATTATTATTATAATAGCAAAGATTAGTATACTAAAATAAAACAGAAATTTTAACATAAAAAGTCTGCTTTGATTGGGGTTCGAGCCATAGACACCGAGTTTTCAAAAGGTAGGTCTTAGCATTACACCATAGACTCACTTGATGAACTGCAATGAACAATCATACACGTATAATGAAATCCGATCGCAGTTATAACGCGAACCTACGAAGACATTGCCGGAAACTAATTGTCCCTGTTTGATTTGCCGTACTATAGCATTTCCTGTTGTTGTTTTTTATTGGGTTGATTGTTTACAATCGGGCCATAGTATACATACTAAAATTTCCCTAAGTTGTTGTCCACGTGATTATCATTGACCGCGCGTTTATTTAGCCATGCTATTCTTGTCACTGTGACGTCAGATTATCTTTTAAACAGGGTGGACTGGGACATTGGCAAACAGTGCAGGCCCAGATCAGACACCGCCGAACGCGGCGTCTGATCAGGGTCTGCACTGTTTGCTTTAAGTACAGGCAGTTAAAGGTTAAAATTAATAAAAAAGGTCTTAAGTCCCCATCCAGGACCATTTTCCAAGCCTACACTCAGAGGTAATCGGCCCACCAGTGCTGTCAGTGCTTTGATTTTCGTCAATAAATCCTTATTCGGTGCTTTTAGAGGGCTGTGATGCGTGATTATGGTATCTCCTCTGTATAAGTTAGCTCCATAATCAGAATTAAGGGAGAGGAAAACTTATTCAACACCCCCCCCCCACCCTGTGCTCCTGTAGTTTATACTACTGTGCTGTCCGTTCCGAGGCGGATATTCCGATGCTGGTCATTTTTATTGTGGTTCCAGCTTTGTGGTCACCCGCTATACGGTTACCCTCTTTGCTTACTGTATTTCTTAGTGTGATGCTAGCATTATGGTCATCTTCTTCAATAGCTGCCCATGTTTCTTTCTACAGTTGACTCTCGTTATTCTGATGCTGGTCATTTTTATTGTTATTCCAGCTTTGTGGTCACCCGCTATACGGTTACCCTCTTTGTTTACTGTATTTAATATTGCGATGCTAGCATCCTGGTAATCTTCCTCAATGGCTGCCCACTTTTCTCTCTACAGTTGACTCTCGTTATTCTGATGCTGGTCATTTTTATTGTTATTCCAGCTTTGTGGTCACCCGCTATACGGTTGCCCTCTTTGTTTACTGTATTTAATATTGCGATGCTAGCATCCTGGTAATCTTCCTCAATGGCTGCCCACTTTTCTTTCTACAGTTGACTCTCGTTATTCTGAGGCTGGTCATTTTTATTGTAATTCCAGCTTTGTGGTCACCCGCTTTACGGTTACCCTCTTTGCTTACTGTATTCAATATTGTGATGCTAGCATCATGGTCATCTTCTTCAATGGCTGCCCACTTTTCTTTCTACAGTTGACTCTCGTTATTCTGATGCTGGTCATTTTTATTGTAATTCAAGCTTTGTGGTCACCCGCTATACGGTTACCCTCTTTGCTTACTGTATTTAATATTGTGATGCTGGCATCATGGTCATCTTCTTCAATTGCTGCCCACTTTTCTTTCTACAGTTGACTCTCGTTATCTCGACCTCGCTTATCTCGACGCGAAAATCTGGCCCCTGGGTTAACATGAAAATCTAAGAACAAGTAATAAAATATTGTGGAAAAGAGGAGAAATTGCTCCTAAGGAGCAATTTCTCCTCTTTTCCACAATATTTTCAATATATCTCAAACTTCAGGAGTCAAATTACATACACGTTTGTTAAATGTGGTTGCTCGATTTATTTTTTCCTAAATTCTGCAAATCTGATATGTCAAGGTACGGATATCTCGAAGTACTTCAGAGAGTCCCTTGGAATTTGAGATAACGAAAGTCGACTGTATTTTCTTTCTGGCGCTATGCCTTCATGTATGTTGGGGAAGAGGGGCTTGCTGCTGTGTTTCCCTTGGTTTGTAAAGTGCGTGCTCTTCATCGTAGTTTGTTTACTCTGCATGTATTTTGTACAATGGGTATTTTACCCCCTGCTTTAAAGCTTATTATTGCATAAAAAGCAGTGTCACATGTTATCAGCAGCCATGCATTAACCGGCGAAAAGCCGTGTATTAACAAGGCAATTCACGCGCTGTTAATACACGGCTACGCAGCTTTCAATATGATCGTACCGGGGCCACATATTTGTTGCCGTTACAAGATATGTACTGCCTGGCCCTAGAACGAGCATAGTCGGTGGAAATTGCGTTCGTGAGACATCATTGAAAAGGCAAAACAAAATAGTGCAAGAAATAACGCGAAATGTAGCAAATGTTTTCGGTTTTTATGCAATAATAGCGATCGAACATGGTTTTTTCAATGCATTAACATTCGCCAGGTCCCGTGGGAGGTGTTGAAAACCGCGGCCTCCCAATTAAATAGAGCAAATTCTTCCGATACCGAGGCACCTTTTATGGATTTGAATCTATGTATATCTAATGGTACAGTTTCCACCAAAATTTATGATAAACGGGATGATTTTGATATAGTCAATTTCCCTTTTCTGGATAGAGATGTCCCCCGGCGTACTTCATATGGGGTATACATATCTCAACTTATCAGATTCGCCAGAGCTTTTTCAAATCTTAGTGACTTTAACCACCGTAATAAAGCCCTTACTGCCAAACTTTTTAGGCAGGGCTATCGTTATTTTAAACTTCGTAAGGCGTTTTCGAAATTTTATCGCAGACACAGTGCCTTGGTAGAAACATATAGCGTCAGTCTGAAAACACTTCTGCAACAATGCATATCGGAACCAGAATTTTACGGTGACTTAGGGTACAGATTTAGAAAAAAAATGTAGGAAAATCTAACTTTTCGGAGCAATTCAGAAAACTTAACCGTTATAAAATAATTCGCTGTAGCCTTGATATTATGCGGCAGACTGCATGCCTAGTTGTCAACCCAATCATTGTTGATGGCTATGCTTCACTCTTTAATTGCATGACGGCGGTTCGGGCCTCAGACTCAATGACGGCCTCTTCGTAAAACTTTAACCGGTGGGTTGGGGCTTGACGATATGTCTTTGGCTTGGCCCGCCGTGGTTCAACTATTGGTTTTCATTTACTCAGGCATACAGTAGAATTTTCCATGAGTACTCGTCTTTATTTATTATAGTGATTTCGCTTTGATGCATTGACTGATTTGGAAGCCTTTATGCGAACCGAATTTTTATGTATTTCTGTATTAAGAGTAGCATCGGAACCCAGGGTGAAGTTGGCTAGCTGTAAAAGTGCTTTAAAGCCCCCGGTGGTTTACTCTACTGACCGTTCCGGCAGTGGTCCCGGTGTTAGTCTTACTCTTTGTTGCTTTGTGGTTTATTCTACGAGGCGATTTGTTTTATGTCTTACCTTGTATCATTTTGTTCTTGTGTTTTTCAGCTCTTTTAGCATTGCGATTACCTTGCTTGGGGAAGAGAGAACTAATCTTAGTGCTTTTCGTACGTTTGTTCGATTTGTGCTTGTTTGGATTTGTCGGGTTTCCTCTTCCTCTTGGGGTCTGGAAAGAGCTGCGGTTTGTGATCGTGGCACTCCCTGGACTTTTCTCTTAATTTTTTTTCAACACCTCCCTCGGGACCTGGAGAATGCTAATGCATGAAAAACCATGTTTGATCCCTATAATGCTTAAATGCGATGCTTAACTTTTAAAGCACCAAGCATAAGTACTAGTGTTGCATACAAAACGCTAACTTTTTCAGAGAAAAACAAAGTTTGGCATTTTATTTGAACTGAGTGCTAAGCAGACAATTCACCTGAAATTCCAAGCATTATTTTATCTCAAAAAAGAAAACAAAAACGCCTAGCAATGCCCACTTTTGCCCTCATTGGTGCTTTAAGGGTTAAACCCTTTCTGATCTAGTGTACTGCTACTGCTCACAAAAGAATCAATGTGAAGGAAAATTACTTTATCTTAAAAGATATAAAGTTCACTAAAAATTTTTACTCCTAATCATGCAACATATTTGACCATTAAAATTTGCACAAATCCCGGAATGGGCTCGAATGCCACAAAGGACAAGACCATATAAACCACACATTTGTGAACTATGGTGAGACTTATCACCAGTAATAGATTCTTAAAGAATATCTAGCGTTGCGATCCCAGCTAGCATTCTACGTAAATCTACATCGGGCCGTCTTCGGCCCGTCAGCTACCCTGGCGGGCCGATGACGGCCCGATATAGATTTACGTAGAATGCTGACTGGGATTGGGCTAGTTACAGAAATATTCTATAGTGCAATTATGTTGCTTCTGGAACCGTTCCTTTGGTAAATACTTAGGTTTTGTCTTACTGATGGAACCGGCTTTTAAATGGAGTAAAGATATTCAAATCAAAATTATCCCAATGATATATGAGTCAACGTAAGATAAAACCTACAATAAGACCTGTGTAACCAGCAAAGATTAAGATCAGCCTGTACATCCACCTAGTATGGCAAGGGTTCTCGTGTATCCCCCCTTAGGATAGCCTGGAGGTTGTCGAAGGCACATGCGGTCAGCGAAGACTCTGCTCAGACTGCGCGGATGCAGAAAACTTATTGTAGGTATTGTCGTGCGATTCCTTATATATATATATATATATATATATATATATATATATATATATATATATATATATATATATATATATATATATTTATACTACAAGTTTAACAGTTTTATATATCTGTATACAAGTTTGATAGTTTAGAATATTTGAAAGAAAAGAGCGAAGCAGTGCATTTCGTTCAATTCATGAACAATTTTAGAACAAAATTAGTGCAACCTTTCTGCGTGGCAAAATATTGGAGTCGCAACGTTAGAAACCATACCTTCGGATATATGCGTCCATCGAAAATTCACATCACGGAAAAACGCCTATACAATTTTGACCCCCTTAAACCCCACTTTTATATAACAAAACTAGCGTTTACATGGTTAAACATTATTTTCTTATTTTTGCTCAAAAACATAAATTGTTTCTACCCGTTAGAACGGCCTCGCCGAGGCGGACCTAACGAGTACCCACAATCTATGTTTTGAGCAGAAATATGAAAAATATCAGAGTTATTTGTCTGAAAATTTTCAGTTTTTAGTGGAGAATTTTTCTATATATTTGAATAGGCGTATTTACGTAATGAGATTAGGCGCAATCTGGATAGCCAAGGATGCAAAACTGTTTCATGCAAATAACGAAAACTCTGATCAGACTGCGCGGATGCACAGACTGATTTGAGTCTTCGGTGGCGCACATATCAGCAGGTACGTATTCTCACACTGCGGCTCATTGAATAGAGGTACTTTTTCACATGGTACAAGACCCATTATATCTACATATATAAGTTATATTAGTATATTAGTTAACATTTTATAAATCGATTGTGTTAAAGGCTCCATATTCCTCCAAAAATATACAGGGCGGTTTAATATATTGACATATGGTACTAATACAATCAAAAATGTACCACCGGACAGCTTGTAAAATTTCAGTTAGTCTCTCATTTTTGAAATAAAAAGATTTTTATCGTATCTCTGAATTAATGTTGCCCACATTAATTCAGAGATAAATTAAAAATCATTTCATATTTGATCTAGTTCAAGAACGAGAGACTAACTGAAATTTTACAGGCTGTCAAACGCCTCGTTTTATGATCGAATTAATATATATATTTATAAAACCTTTCTTGAATAAAAATATGTTTATTTTTTAGGAATTTGGAGCCTTTAATGTATTGTGTGATCACTTTTAAAGCTTTTGTTTTCTGAATTTTGTATATTTTCAAATATTGGGCCTCAGTGTGGGGAAACGTACCTCATCACGAAAACATGCCTATATAATTTTGACGCCCTTAAACCCCACTTTTATATAGTGAAACTGGAGTTTACAGGGTATGCATTATTTTTCTTATTTCTGCTCAAAAACATAGATTGTTGGTACTCGTAAGAACCGCCTCGGCGAGGCGGTTCTAACGAGTACCACAATCTATGTTTTGAGTAGAAATTTGAAAAATATCAGAATTTTTTTTATCTGAAAGTTTTTTGGGGTAAAAAATTCAATATATTTGAACAGGCATGTTTTCGTAATATATGACATGTGCGCCGCATGAAGACTCAAATCAGCCTGCGCATCCACGCAGTCTGATTAGAGTCTTCCATGTCAGCATGTAGAAACACGCATCCACGCAGTCTGATTAGAGTCTTCCATGTCAGCATGTAGAAACACGCATCCACGCAGTTTGATTAGAGTCTTCCATGTCAGCATGTAGAAACACGCATCCCCGTATTCTGATTAGAGTCTTCGTTGTCAGCATAAAGACACATCCCAGTAAGCATTCTACATAAATCTATAGCGGGCCGTTAGCGGCCCGTCAGGGTAGATGACGGGCCGCTGACGGCCCGCTGTAGATTTATGTAGAATGCCATCTGGGATTGCAGCCTTGGCTATCCAAAATGCGACCCTTGAAGATTCTGATAAGACTGCGAATGCGCAGGCTGATCTGATTCTTTGCTGGACACACATGTCTAAAGGTATGTTTTCTTACGTTTTCATTTCTTTTATTCCACAACAGGCCAAAAGGGGTTTCGAAAAAAAGGTGGGGTTGGTGGACAATCACGAAGTGGAAGTGAGAACAGAACCAGGGATGAAAGGTCTAGCAGAAATAAACATTTATTCAATAAAAAGGAATCCGAATGGTTCATTTAGACATGTGCAACGTCGAATTGAATATAGCAACTAGTTCCCAGAAATGAGAATGTGTCGTGATACGTTAATTCTTATCTCTGCCTGGGCTTGATTCCATTTGTGACCGATTCGCTGGTGTTTGCACATTACGAAAACAAGCCTATTCAAAAATACTGATATACTTATATATCTCCAAAAAATGAAAATTTTCAGATAAAATTTCTGATATTTTTCATACGTCACTTCAAAACATAGATTGTTTCTCGTTAGAATCGCCTCGCCGAGGCGGTTCTAACGAGTACCCACAATCTATGTTTTTGAGCAGAAATAAGAAAAAAATCATGTATACCCCTGTAAACCCCAGGTTTAGTACATAGAAGTGGGGTTTAAGGGGTTCAACATTATATGGGCATGTTTCGTGATGACATCGATGAAATCCATAAAAAGAAAATTCATTTCTCATAACTCCATCTAGTACATGGTAACGTATAAATATGGATAAATAGAATAGATTTGTTTAGACATGAGCGCAAAAAATATAGTTTCGGGATTCCTGCCTATTGGATTTATCAATGTAAAAATGCCGTTTTTAAATTGCTGTTGACCAATCGGATTGCATAGAATGAGGGTACGTCTGTTGGGTTGGAATTATTTTGAATTTATTTTTTTCATTACGAAAACACGCCTATTCAAATATATTCGAAATTTCACCTCCAAAAAGTGAAAATTTTCAGATAAAAACTCTTGATTTTTTTTTTCACATTTCTGCTCAAAAACATAGATTGTGGGTACTCGTTAGAACCGCCTCGTCGAGGCGGTTCTAAAGAGTACCCACAATCTATGTTTTGAGCAGAAATAAGAAAAATAATGTATACCCCTGTAAACCCCAGTTTTACTATATAAAAGTGAGGTTTAAGGGGACCAAAATTATATAGGCGTATTTTCGGGATGTTTTTTTTTTTATACCCCGCCACAGGATAGTGGCAGTGTATTCTGTTTTCACATTGATCGTCCGTATGTTCGTCAGTCTGTCATATTGTACACATAAGGGCGGTCAAAACCGACAGAGGGTGACTTTCTATTTGACTAAGTTCCAGATTGGGTGACACCTGACTGTATCACCACAAAGAGACTCTAACAATGTTAGAATTGTTTATGATAATTTTTCACATATACTATTTACAACAAATTATAATACACTAAACATTTAACAGCAACACAAACTGAAATTCTCTTCGCGTCGGCCTGGACAAAGGACACAACGCGATCGGAGACTATACCGGTGTACCAGTTTATCTTGCCCCTATGGGCAGATTGCCCCCACTCCCACCCTCCACCCCCACCTCAGAAAACCTGACAAATTCTGTTCAAAATGATATTTATTATTTTTAATGTCAAATTCATGCTGCACAGATATTAGAACTTTATTAATATATGCTTTTACCTATTTTTCCCTTTATGGGAAGGTGTTGGGGCCAAAATACTGTGACCTGAGCATTTTTTCTCCGACTCTCAGAAATTCTTGCAGACACAGTTCAGAAAGATAGTTTATCGTTTTTTTTTTTTTTTTTTTTTTTTTTTTTAGAATTTCCCACAGGACAGGTCATTAGGGTAATTCCAGTATTTATTATTACCTAATATATTTCTTCTTTGGACAAGAATGAGTTTAGTATAAGATACTCTGACCTGGGTAGCTTGCAGTCTCATTTCCTCCCATTCAGCCAAATATATATTTTGGCACAAAAACAGTTTAACCATGTTTCTATTATAATGATTTTTTTTTATTTAAAGTGACTAAAATATCTTTCCGAACTGAGTTTTGTCATATTTAATTTGTGGGTGGCGGTGGTGGAGGGGCGGGGTGGGTGGGGTCAAGCTGTCCAGGCCAGGATATCTTCAACCCCGTGGGGTGAGGGGCAAGCTACTCAGGTCACTGTATCTTGTCCCACCCCTGCAACCCCTCTCATTCAGAGAAAAATAGGCAATGGCAGATATAATATTCTAATGACTCTTTAATAGGAAAATCTATTAAAAGTGATAAAGTAGTTTTTTAATTGTCTACCAGGTTTTTTGAGGTAGGGGCAAGTTTTAAAAGGCCATGGTACATGGACCCGCCCAGCAGACACATGACGTCTATACAACGTCGCCTTAACGTCGATGCAACGTCATGACGTTGCATCGACGTTGAGACGACGTTGTATAAACGTCATGTGCCCGCTGGGCGGATTTCTTGCCATCCGGCCAAATGTGTTTTTTTGGCATATACATTTAGTTATACCATGTTTCCATTATAAAAAATAAAATAAAAAAAAACAAACAAACAAAAAAAAAAACAAAACAAAAAATACAAACAAACAAACAAACAAACAAACACTTTATTTAAAGGATTGTCAGATTCCATTGGTGAGGGCCAAGCTTCCCCCAAAAGGTAAGAGAAAAGTCCAGGGAGTGCCACAATCACAAGTCGCAGCCCTTCCCAGACACCAAGAGGAAGAGAAAACAGACAAAACCAAACAAGCGCAAACCGAACAAACGTACGAAAAGCAGTAAGATTAGCTCTCTCTACCCCAAGCGAGGTAATCGCAATGCTAAAAGGATAGAAAAACTCAAGAACAAAATAACACAAGACAAGACTTAAAAAAAAATCGCCTCGTAAAATAAACCACAAAGCAACAAAGAGTAAGACTAACACCGAGACCACCGCCTTCGAACGGTCAGTAGAATAAACCACCGGGGGGACTTAAAGGATTTTTACAGGCGATAACTTCACCCTGGGTCCCGATGCCACTCTTAATCAGAACTAGTAAAACAGAAAGCAAAATTGACAGCTTATGAAGGTGACCAAAATGCTAGCATCACAACACAACTAGTGAAACAGAAAGCAAAGTGGGCAGCTATTGAAGACGGTGACCATAACGCTAGCATCACAACGCATATAGAAAAAAAACAAAAAAAAACAACAGAAATCAATGCGGGAACTACAAAGCTAAATAGCTAAGTACGAGGGTCCTGTAAAAAGTTTTGTCACTGGGTTCGGATTACTTCAGTGCTACGTTTTATCAAACATATTTTTATTACAAACCTTCAAAGTATTCCCCCTTTACTGAAACACGTTTTTGTAACCTTTTTTACCCAGTCGCGAAAAGCAGATAAATAGTCTTCTTTTGGTATCTGTTGGAGACACTGATAAATAGCGCTGCCAAGAGAACTTCTAGACGTATACTTATTTCCAGAAAGCATTTTCTTAAGCCTTGGAAATAAAAATAAGTCACAGGGACTCAGGTCAGGTGAATAAGGTGGATGGTTTAAAACTTTCACCTTTTCAGAAGCCAAAAAAAGACTTAACAACCTCACACTTATGAGAGGAGGCGTTGTCATGTAAAAGGTGGACTCCTGACCATCCTTTTGCTTGGTCCATGTTCCAATGTAACAAGTAAATTGGTCAGTGTATATGACTGCATCTATTTCAATTTGAAATAACTCGGTCAGTTGGAAAGCAATTTGCACGAAATAAAGGGGTATCATTAGCTATTCAACACACCATTCAAGTGCAGTGAAGCATTTTAAAATATACCTGGGATAAAACCAAGGAAGCCTATTAGTGACAGAACATTTTGCAGGACCCTCGTACTCATAGCTCATTCTACTGTGTGTAAATGAATACCAATAGTTGAACCTATCTTGCCCTACCCCAACCCCTTCCCATTCAGAGAAAAAAAAAGATAATTTTAGATTTGAATATTCTAATGACTGTTCAATAGGAACATCTATTAAAAGTGACATATATATTTTTGGAATCGAGTCTTCCAGGTTTTTTGAGGTAGGTGCAAGCTTTAATAATTCATGATACCTGGGCCTCGATTTCCTCCCATCCAGCCATATGTATATATGGGTATATAAAAATCAATTTACTAATGTTTCTGTAATAACGTTTTTTTTATTTTTTATTTAAAGTCATTAAAATGTCTTTCTGGACTGCGTTTTGTCAGATTTCATTGCTCACCGCAGCGGGTAGGGAGGGGTGGGTGGGCGGCTAACGGGGGTGCGGCGGGCGGGGAAAGCTGCCTAGGCCGGCCATGGTATCTTAACCCCAACCGTCCCATTTAGAGAAAAAATGGGTAATGGTAGATATGAATATTCTAATAACTGTTCAATAGGAAAGCCTATTAAAAGTGATAAAGTATTTTTGTTGGAATTATGTCTATCAGATTTTCTGAGGTGCAAGCTTTAAAAGGCAATGATACCTGGGCCTCGATTTCCTCCCATCCATCCATATGTGTATATTGGCATATAAAATCAGTTTGCCCATGTTTCTATTATAATTTGTTCTATTCAAAGTGATTGGAACTATCTTTTTAAACTGAGATCTATCAGATTCCTTCGGTGGGGGCAAGCTGCCAGGGTATCTTCAGCCCCGAGGGTGGGGGGCAAGCTACCCAATATATTTTCATCCCTGTCGCGTGTGTGGGGGGAGGGGGCGGGGACCAAGTTGGCAATAGACAGCTTCACCCCCCCCCCACTGGGAGAGCGAGACTGGGGGATGACAAGCTGGCCAGGGTGCCATATAGACCGGTGCACCAGTTTATAATTTGATAATTCTGACGATTAATTTTTTTGGACCGGTATAATCCCCATCGAGTGCGGTGAGCTTTATCGTGCAGATGTGAAGAGAATGCACCTTTCACTACACAAACAACAGTGTGTCACTACGTTTTCTTTCTTACCAATTTCTAGGATAACCTTTTATTACCTCTTTCTTTTATCAATTTATAATTTTATGGTGCACCATATAAATTGAATCATTAAGACTCTATTTTATCATATATCGAATGCGTTTGGCATATAATGTTCGCGAGGAATATACTCTAAGAACAACGAGAGTTGGTTGCTTTACGATAAGCGGCTTTTCTTTTCTATTCAGTTGCTGGCACTAAGGCTGAGAATAGAAGTTCAATCCGTATTTTTTTTCATGGCGAAGATTTGATGCTGTCATGACAGATCGTAAGGAGTGGTTAGTCGCCCATGGAGTATTCTTCCCTGAGGCTATTACATTCAAGCTCTCTCCAGAGGAAGCACGTTGGTGAGAGGGCCTAAACCTAAAATAAATCAACAAGAAAACATTGATGCAAAGCATCAATACGCCGGAAAACTAATCTATCATGCATTACTTAGCTCCCTATAGATCGTAGTATAGTAAAAAAAAAAATGTTATAATTTATGAAAGGTTGAAATTATATAAATTATCGCAATACTCAATGATAAAAACATTATAGACGTTATCAGAGCGATGTAAAAAAATCAACTATGATCGTCTGTTTTCTAGCCCGCATACATAATTACATGTGGTCATCCATAGCCTAGGCCGAACATACTATATCCGAAATCATCTATAAGGGGAAATGGGGGTGGGGGTGGGGGCGATACTCTAATTTTGACTGCTACATAGACTGGGCCCTAGCAGTTAGTATTCATTACGAAAACACGCCTATTCAAATATATTGAAAATTTTACCACCAAACATTGAAAGGTTTCAGATGAAAAATTCTGATATTTTTCCTATTTCTGCTCAAAACAAAGATTGTGGGTACACGTTAGAACCGCCTCGCCGAGGCGGTTCTAACGAGTACCCTCAATCTATGTTTTGAACAGAAATAGGAAAAATAATGTTTACCCCTGTAAACCCCAGTTTTACTATATAAAAGTGGGGTTTACGAGGGTCAAAATTACATAGGCGTGTTTTCTTGATGTAGAAAGATCTGCGAAATAAAATGTTTCAAAACATGGCTGTACTAAATAAGCATTCATTTGAGTCTACAAAGGAGCAGGTCATCAAACTAATGGCATCTATAGACGATACTATTTTGAAATTCATTGCATTTTTTGTGAGCGAATGTAATATCATAGCATGTCATCAAGGCTATATATATATGTGTGTGTATTTGTATGTGTATGTACATTTTTTTCTCTTTTTTCAATCAAATGATGATAAAATTACTTTCATATCATTGTATAATGTATTATGTCACGTTTGTATTTGCTTGCCTTTAACCCTTATAGGGTATTGTTGTGCAGTAAATAAAATACTATTCTATTCTATTCTGTTCTATGTAGCAGTGTTTTGTTCTTTTCTCCACTCATAACGTTTTCTTTCGGCCCAAATCTTTCCATGGTTGAATATCAAATTAAACTGTATTATTAAACCAGCTTATAATCCGTTCGATTTGAGAATGCATATTTCCAATCGTAAACAAAGAAAAATATCTTTTGTTTCTTCTTCGCATAGTACGACGAAAAAAAACAACGAAATGAATAAATTCAAACGTGTACGAATATTGACAGCAACAAGTTCATGTCAGGTCGAATGGTCAAATTGGGGCTCCTTCGGGAAAACTGCCCATTTCTCTTTTAAATGAGCAAAACCCATACTGCTACATTCATTCTACACAGTACTTCCCATTTTTTATTTCACTATGTTACCAACAGCACAGTTCTCTGCTGCAAAAGTGTGACTTTGAATAAAAAAATGGGGGATGAATATTTATATATAACCCCACTAAGAACCCCATAAAACTGGAAGAAAACCGATGTTCTCCAAATGCATACACATTTTACAAAAACAACCTCAAATAGATACGCCGGGCTGGAGCCCGGCGTAAATAAACACACTCTAACTATACACATTCTACAATACTATCAGATACGCCTGCTGTTATGTGACTCTATACTATTATTCTGCAATGACGACGTACGTCACCAAGTAGAGTGAGTGACCGTCATTAACATCCCTGCGGAATCACCGACGTCATGAGTAATTTATCACTGATATCGACATGACTCCTCCGTGACTGACTTCTCGTTTGTCGACATTGGCGCCGTCGACAGTGAGCAATCCATTGACTGTAGACACCGTCGCCGGACCTCAATATCATACGCAAGCTTCATTTTTCAATAAGACGAACCACAATATATTTCCTAATGCCTGGATAATAAAAAAAAGGGCTATGACATTCCAAATGTAGTGAAGACACTACCTTTTTCTAGCTGTAACAGCTTAGCATTGTAACCCATTTAATACATAATATAATTTATTGGATTTGGTTACAAGTCTAAGGGATGGTACTCTAAGATCAACTTCAAATCTGACAAAACTGAGTGTTCTGATTTGTAATTTAGCAGACAACTTATTTACCTAAGCACGGGCATAAACTTATTACAGGAACTACGCACACACGTATGTCCTCAGTCGCCTAAATGCACATGTCTGAGGGTATGTGCGTGCCTGTATTTTCGTGCGTATATGTGTCCACGATTCCTAAATTTATATGAAGCCGGTGCGATCCCCTGTGGTACTGCCACTTCCATGTTTTAATCAGCAAGTTTGATTCTGCACTTTTCTTATTTCTACCAAAACTACACTTTGCGCCTACGGCAGAGACCATCATAAGAGTGCACCTAGCCAGTGCAGATTATCGATAATAACTACACCCTGAATGGGGAAATTCCGATTAGATCGTACAAAGCCAGCGCAGCCTGTTTTGTACTCCCGACAATACTCCGGTAACGTATGCAGAATTGACTCAAACTGCACACACTATTTAGACTCTTCAAATAATAATTTGGAGGTTTTCATTTATCAGTCTCGCTACGCAATCCTGTGCAGTCTGAATATAATTATTAGGTACCAAATGACACCTTTAAACTTGCAGGACGAAAATGGACTTAGGCAGTGAGGAAGGGACCTCACGTATATATAACAAAACTTTACAATGTGTTCAGCCTGCTCTGTATCGTAACACGTACGTTCCGACCGTATTTTTGATTTCGAACGATAAATTTAGTAAATGTGAATGGGGTTTCACCAAACTTGGTATGTGATTGACATTGTGGAGATCTGGTTTGAGATTTCTAAATGGCAATTTCGTCAATTTTTGATAGTTATCTGCCTTCCAAACGTCCGTACTTTGGTTTCCGGACCATAACTCGAGAAAATATAAACGGATTTGCACCAGACTTGGTATGTGCATTGTCTGGTTTGGATCGTTAATTGGCAAATTTCGTCAGTTTTGGTCAGAGTAGTCTGCCCGCCACATGATAGTAGCAGCATATTATCTTTCTACGTTTTTTGAGTTTCCATTTAATAGGCTTTGACATTTCATGCACAATGAGGCGGGTTGCATATGATTTCAAAGCATATTTTCAGGGCGAAATAAGAAAAATAATATCGATTGGTCGTCTCCTGAATCAACAAAGAGAGTGGTAAAAGTTTAAGTGAATATACAAGTTAATCAGTCGCTCAGTCATGTTGGACACAATTATATTTTACAACGTTTTATCTGTCTGCATTTGCCCTGGCTGACAACTACTTGGTAATTAAATCACTGTTAAAAAGCTGCTCCAATGGTGCTATGTAAGCACCCTTGTTTTCAATAATTCCCAGAAGGCCACCTGATAGGGTAACAATTCACTTGTTCCCCGTTAAACGAGAAAAAAAAATGTGTGTGACCATTAGCGACAGCTGTATCGGGAGAAAGAACCAGTATAGCGTAAATGATGACTTTATTGTGTCTGTTAACCCTTCTCTTGCTGAACACGACATGCCCTGTCTTAGCAAACAGTGTAGATCCAGATCAGTTGGCTTCTGAAGAAGCCAACTGATCTGGATCTGCACTGTTTGTCATTAAATAGATGAATTTCTACCTAAAAACCCTGATCAAGTAATCTGATTGGCTGAAAATTAGAAGTAGGCGTGGCATCTTAATTTATTCAGCATGACAAGGGTTAAGAATCAGAGGGATGTACATATGCATTATAGGTTATTACCCTTACCACCACTCTCTGGTCAAACTAAGCAGACGACACATTGATAGTATATTTTCTTATTTTTCCCAGAAAATAGTATTTGATATTTCATGCAAATTGTCTCCCCAGGTTTTGCATGAAATGTCAAAGTCTGTTTTCTGGAGAAATAAGAAACATTTTAAAATGTCGTCATGTGAAACTTTCATCCGGCATGTTAAGCGCTAATGTTTATTGACTTGCGCGTACGCGCGTAAGCCATTTAGAATGGAAAGCTCGTTCCGGTTTTAGTCTTTATTTGTCCTCGTTTTTATGGTTCAGTCATCTTTAGAAAAAAGAACAGTAGGAAAACCCGTCTACTGTCGTCAAAAGCCATTGATATGGCGGCCGTATATATTCACTGCCGGGTGTATAAGGTGTCGAACAACCGGCAGACGGGTGAATAACAAGCGGCTGCTATCACGGCGGCCGTATATGAAACATAAATTTTGACCAATAGCTCGATAAATATACGGAATATTTTGATAAAGATGTATAGAATATTTTAAGTTGCATATTCTGGTCTTTGAGTTATCTGCCATTGATGTATGTGAAAAAAAATCAGTTTTGGCCAAAGTTCTTTTATAGAATATCTTAACGGAATTTTACGCTGTAAAGAATACAAAGGCCAAGGGCCACTACTCTGGTCATTTAAGTTCTTATCTGCCCTTAATAATATTTTTTTTTCCTGTAGGTTTTATCAAATACTTCAAGCATTTAAACAAAGATGAATGTACTATCAGCAATGCCTTTGTACAACATGATGTTTCGTGTTATACTATTTCTTGTTCTCGTTGTTTTTCTGTTCCATAATTATTTTCATTACATAGTGTGTCCGTTTATCATGTTTACAGTAGTAAAACACATTACTCAATCTGAGAATGGGTCGCCTAGAAAGCATGCTAATGGAAAAAGGAGAGTAGAGCCGGGGAATATCGGCTACGAGTCGATAAAACAGAGCCTTTACGTAATATTTTCAAGGTCTCGATGAGCTACACCATTGTAAAGATAATTCGATTGCACCTGAAGAGACAAAGTTTCGATAACTGTTATAACCAAGAGCCGGTATATTGGCTAATTTTAACGTGACGGTCGTTGTGGGGTGTATCGGATAGTCAAACAGATTCATTCGTCGGTATAAAATATCTCGACTTGGACTTAATGTATGGATGAATTTCCGTCCTTTAGCAATACAAGTGATTCATTTACCTATTTGCTATTCCCAGTATACCCAAAATAATAACAAAGACATGATTTAAAAACAAACATAGATGCTCAAGAATGACACAAATGAAATTCTCCTCGTCGACCAGCCTGGTAACGACAAGCTTTGTCGCATAAGGACACTACTGGATGCAGTTTCTAAGGTCAAGTTTACATAACGACGGGCCTCCGACATAGAGAGCAGTCAGCTTACGAAAGAATTATAGCATTTAAGGGAAGATTTATGTTCAAGTAGTATCTACGGCAAAACCGGCAACATTTGGAATTAACGTGTAGGAAGGAGCCATTGCGCAAAATGGCTGTGTGCATAAAGTTCAGAGTTATACTGGCAAACACGGGGGAGCAGAACGGATGCTCAAGTGGTACAAGATCTGACAAACAAATAGAAAGGGGGAAAATATGTATATGGATCTTTTTTTTTTTTCTTTTCGAGTCCTGCTTTGTTTGAAAGCCTTCTCGGTGATCAGATTTACTATATTTGCACTGTACATAGAAGTAGGAAAGGGATGCCACAAGCTGTAAAATCTATCAGACTCAGAAATACGGTTTGTGGTTTAATCATGCAGAGGGGAAATCGTATTGCAGTTGAATGGAAAGATGGGACCATTTCAAGCCTTTCCTTTTGAAAGGAAACTTTATACCATTTAAGATCATAACACCATGTTTACAAACTTATGTAAAGTGTATTAAAGTACAAAATGTATATAGGTATAAATATAACCCTGATTGGTGAACTTTGACATCTGGTTTCAATCTTATATTTGACGTAATACAGCTGGGTACCAGAAGCCTCAGAATCACCGCACTAGGTTGTATTGTTTCCTAGAGCTCTTATGCCTAGCTCTCTACAAGCGAAGTTTTGGGTCGACTGTTTACCATCGAATTATAGTATACAAACGCCAAAAATTCTTAAGGTGGTTGTCCACGTGATCATCATTGACCAATGACCAGGGTGCTGTTGAAAGAGGGTAATTTGTAAAAGCTGGACTGGGACATTCAGGACATTGGTAAACAGTACAGACCTAGATCAGACGCCGAATAACGTCTGATCAAGATCTGCTCTGTTTGATTAAATTACAGGAAGATAAAGATTAAACGAAACAGTCTTTAATCCCCGTTCAGGACCATTTTGCCAGCCTACACGCAGACAATCGACCCACCAGTGCTGTCAGTGCTTTGGTTAAACAAATATATTGATATGACTGTTCCTTAATTCACAAAATTATGTTGTGGGAAGTTATCAGAAGTAAAAATATTGTCTTGATACTCTCCCCAGCAGGCACATGACGTACAGTGTATATACAACGTTGCATCAACGTCCATGCGACGTCATGACGTCGCATGGACGTTGATGCGACGTTGTCTCAACGTTGTATGCATGCTGGGTCTTATCTAGAGCTTTGTAAGCCAAGATATTTTTGTCTCATAATATAAAAAATGTGGAAGATTTGGTCATTAAGCCTCTTTCAAATGGAACACGGAAACAAAAATCGGATTAAGCAGATGTTAATTCCGAACACTATTTCCCAGAATATTTGTCTTATTGCTCCCTGAAAATAGACTTCGACATTTCATGCAAGTGGTCTCCTAACCAGCAGGTATAACTTAACGCGGTCCATATTGGGTAAATGTCCAACATATGACATTTTGAAATATTTGTTTCATTGTTCCCTGAAAAAAGGCTTTGGCATTACATGCAAATGGTCTCCTATCTAGCAAATATGCGTTGGGATTTTATGCACTTTGTCTCCTAAGGAGGCAATTTGCATAAAATGTCAAAGGATGTCGCGGATTCAATCCCGCCGCCACGCCGGGTCCGGCAATTTTCTTTCGTGGAGACTGATCATAGTCATAGTCATTCACTCCTTTCATAATAGCAGTTATCAGTTTTTGGCGAAATGTTGGACACAAGTACGGGTTTATCGCTTTAGAAACTAAGCTTGCCCAGCAAAAGTGTGGTTAGGTAAACTGACCTGCTCGACATGCCCTTCATAGTGTTGACTGGGCCGGAAAACACTGACTGAAATCAAAAGATCAAGATCAGACGCTGCATATGCGGCGTCTGATCAGTTTTTACACTGATTGTAACACAGTCCAGCAGCTGTAGACACACCAAGAGGTAGAAAGATGGACTTGTCTGAGATTTATGACAAGTATGGTAAGGAGTTTATTTCAGTGCTGTGTGTTAGTATGTCTTATACCGTATGTACCCTATCTTTCTACTATATAGTTGCATTACGTGAATATTTTTCTGCTCAAAACATAGATTGTGGTACTCGTTAGAACCGTCTCGACGGTTCTAACGAGTACACACAATCTATGTTTTTGAGCAGAAATAAGAAAACTAATGTATACCCCTGTAAACCCCAGTTTTACAGTAAAAAAGTAAGGTTTAAGGGGGTCAAAATTATATAGGTATGTTTTCGTGATTAGAGCAGTTTAATGATCAGTTGCTTCTTTGTTTCATTTGACATATATTACCTTATATTAGCGTTTTTAGCACTTTGTTTGATACAACAACAACACAATAACAAAATAAACGAATAATGATGATAATAATAAAATGATGTACAACTCTTTTAGTTAAGAGTTTTTTGTTGTTGTTTTTTTCAAGCCGACTTCTCTAAAGATATCGACTTTCATACGTCTGTATATTTCGTTACTTTCATATAGATGTAACAAAGTAAATATATTCAAAATTAAATTTCTAAAAATATGAACTTGAGTTTGTCAGTCACCCAATAAAAATCTAAATAGACCTGTATGGACCCTGAGCATATTTGTTTACGCCAGACAATCTTAGAGTTTGCATTTGCTACTAATGCATTTTATGACAGATCAAAGAATGGTCCAATGCTATATTCTACGGACTGATAAACGTTATTATAACCAAGTATTAGCTTTCACAAAAACCTTGCTCTACACAATACGTCACCTTGGTCCTGCTGAAACCGGATATGCTCTTCCTTTGAAAACAGGCGAAAAAGCCGATCGACCTGGATCAGCACTATGTGTTATTCAGTATGTGAGCTGACATCAACAATTTGGATGAAGTAATCTGACTGGCCGACAAATAATAGTGGGCGTGTCATCTTAATTTATTCGGAATTCTAAGTGTTAGGTAACGGTCAATGTGACTGATATTTAATGGTCAGTATATTTAGAGACTAATTGAATGACTAACAAGAAACTAAACATTTTTCTGTCAATCTTCAGTCAGCCTTCACATTTATTGTGTGCTTAGCGTAGACCAAGCATTTTATGAAAGCTAATACTTGTAAAAGTGCACTTGTATGACTTTGTATGGAAGAATAAATGATAGACTATAGATGTTTCGGCTAACCTAATTGACCTGTCGCATTGGCCTCTGGGTTATAATATTTATAGACACAGCATTGCGTTAATTGCTTTACAAGCAGGTTGTACCGGTACAGGTGAGCGCCCAGTGGGCACGCGACGTCGAAACAACGTTGAAGCTTGGTTGAAATTTCGTCGTGTTGATTCAACGTTGAATATCTGATGTTGAAAAGATGTTGTATTTCAACGTTGTTTCAACGTTGAATATTGATCAGTCTTCAACGTTGCAGCACACTCGATTTTCATACAATGAATAAACGTTGAAAGAAGGTTAGAGCTTCCTTAATATCAACTAGAGTTGACACGGGAAAACGCTTCGTCAGGATTATGCGACCAGTAAAAAGACGCCAGTGCATCCGTGCAGTCTTAGTATATATATATATATATATATGTATATATATATATATATTATATATATATATATATATATATATATATATATATATATATATATATATATATATATATATATAAATCCCCCGAAAAGGTTGTCAAAGAAAAGGTCCCTACCACCCAGAAAAAAAAAAAAAAAATACAAAAAAATGGGGAACTACACTTACAGAATCCTTCCCCCTCCCCACCGGAAAGGATTCTGGATTCTGTTTGTGAAGTCCTTTTTTTTTTTTTTTTTTTTTTTGTTTTAAAATCAGAGAATCCCCACTTTTGTCCAGGAGAAACCTGGATAGTAACTCTCCAGTTAGTTGGAGAAATTAACATTGGGTACATTTCACAGAATTACTGGCTTTAAATATGCACCGTATATTAATATTAAATGGTTTTCGGCATCGTGTATTAAAATTAAATGGTTTTCGTGTAGGTGATGATGTAACAGTTATCCTCTAATATGCCCTATCAGACACAGTTTTCTTAAATAGAAACAGACTAATAGAAAAGGATTGTCTATTACTATCTGAATATTAGTACCGTAAATGTTGGATTGAATCTGATGACAAGTTTTTACGCCTTTTTCATCAGAGACGACCGACCGAGCGGTTTAAAACGACTATTTGTCTCCCTTTATCAAACCATTTACTTAGTCAGGTTATATAAACAAAATAATAAACACAAATTACTTAGAGCACGATGGTCGAATGGATATTTACTATTTTTAAAGACTACACAGGTCTCATCGTGTGGGTTCGAATCCTTACTTCGGCATTTTTTTTTTATCTATATACATATATTCTTTATTCTTAGATTGTGTTAGTTTTCATTGTAGTTATTTTTTGTTTTGTTTCAGTTAACGTTACCAGCGTAAATATTCGTATTAATAGTATCACAGCCTTTGTCTGAGTTTGAAAAAATTATGAAGAAAAAAAAAATAAAGATTACTGATTGCTTTTCATATTTATAGAGCCTAACGTACATCTCCTTTCCTTGGTATCACAGTATTGTTTCATTGAAAGCGCGCGTGGCTCGCTCATTGCACCTAATGAATCTACAGCACCAAAATTGTAATAGTACGCTGCAGCGTTAATTCGGTAGTTCCCAACGCTGTCCTTCTACATTTACAAAAACTGAATCCGTGTATAGAGGTTCAAGCATGCTAGACTCTTAAACTGTCTATAGCATGGATGCAGGAAGGCGTGTATCAAAACATGTTGTCTTAACGAAGCGTTACATAATCAGGAAAGCAAAAAAAAAAAAAAAAAAAAAAAAAAAAAAAAAAAAGAAGAAAGTCTCGGCTAAAATGTGCCATTTACTCGTGCGCCCACTATTGTTATTAGTTGTCGGATCGTAAGAAAATATCATTGCCCAATATGCTCATATGCCAATAGCCTTGAGACCCGGATAGTTATATGCTTCCGCACAGGCTCTAATCAAGGTTTCTCTGTTCGTCAATATTTGATACCATTTCTAACCGCTGAATTCGAAGCGAAGGACCTGTTTCGACTGCATGTGTGCAGCTAATCTGTGCCTTCGTTGTTCGCGTAAGACATTTGAAGCCTACCATATGCGTGGTTCAACGACTTCGGACAGTTACTGCAATACAGCAACAAATACCAGTTGTTTATTTTTTTCTTGTTCAAGTAGGTGTACAATTCTCATCGCGGTCTCTCAACTTCTGTATTTACCGTAAATATTCAGACACATTAGTGCCTTGCTCTACCTAATCAGATATTTGGACAGAATAAAACTGTTCAGGAAGAACAACTATCACAGAACATATTATTATTATTATTATTATCATTATTATGTATAAGAACAAAAGAAAATATCAATATGTTATATGCTCATAGAGTTGGCACAGGAAACCGTAAGCACTGTCTGGTCAGGTGTTGTAAATATTTTTCTGTAACTTCCAACAAATCTTTAAGTGGACAGAGTAAGATACTGATTCGACTGGGCGCACTCTGGGGTGCGGGCTTATCCTCATCTTCGTTCGCCGCCTATGCGAAAAGACCCTTTTTTGCATGTTGTTATTTTATTATAATTTCAAAAAGGTGAAAAAAATTATGTCGTATGCGAACAGTGGAGATTCAGATCATTGTGCGCAACAAACACGTGAAAGTATGTATAAAAGAGCACGTGTGTCAAATAGCAATAGTAGAGACCAAGGTCATAATGCGCATCCGCGTAGTCAGATCATGGTCTTCTTTGTCCGCCAACTTATTTACATGTACAAATGTAGCATGTTTTACTGTATTCAAAAATTCTGTCAGCGGACAACTAAACCTCTGATCAGGCTGCGTGGCTGCACTGACCAGTCTGTGCAAGCGTCGGACTTATTAGTAAAGTGAAAAAAAGTATGTACGGAAATGCTCGTGAACAAAGTAGAAATATATTCAATATTTAGCTGGTAATAATCAATTTTCTTCTCGACCGACAAATGTTCTTTATGCTTACTTGTGTTTGAATGCGGAGAGTGAAGACTAGCAATTACATGCATGAAACGGAGCAAATTCCGAATACATAGTACATACGAATTAGTGTTCAATACTTGACACAACATATGAGTCTAGTACATGCTTATCTACGTCAAACCGATAATCTGTTGAATATATCAGGAAGCTAAATAAGAGAGGAGTTGCGTTTCAAATGAATTCATCAGGAAAATCCACAATCAGAATTCACAGCCATCCCGAGCCACTGAAATAAGAAATGAGAAATGCATAATGACAAAACACAACGGCACAGTTGAAGTAACCGGCATACAACGAAAGAAAAACTGCAACAGAATAACCGAATTAGATTGGTTTATAGAAATAGCTACTAGAGGTCTTAAACTAGTTTTTCTCGATGGAAACTTCACCTCTAATTCTAATGCAGCTGAACAAGTAAAATATGTATGTCCTATCCGCGCAGGGTCTGGAATTGTTCTACTCCCTGATCAATGAAACATCACATTAAAACATTAATAATAACAAAAACTGCAACGAAACCATATAGATGACTTAGTGGCAATTTGAAGCAAAAGCAAAAGATGCCATGCTGAACCACGATGACATCACGAAAACACTACTTTATAATTTTGACCCCCTTAAACCCACACTTTTATATAGTAAAATTGGGGTTTACAGGGATATACATTATTTTTCTTTAAAAAAAAAAAAACGTTGCTTGTGGGACCGAGGCGGTTCTAACGAGTACCCACAATCTATGTTTGAAGCAGAAATATGGAAAATATCAAGGTTTTTTTTTTATCTGAAAAGTTTCAGTTTGTTTAGGTGAAATTTTCTATATATTTGAATAGGCGTGTTTTCGTAATGGGCCCGACCACAAACAACATTTATCAAGCGTCAGTCTTCTGAACACACACAGACGAAACAAATAGCTGGCATTCAGTCTCAGACCTATCTCTTTGAGACGATTGGCAATCTTTTGTAATTGTTCCTAAGTTTCAGGATTACAAACAATCCTTCTGTCATCAGAAGTGTTTCAAGCCAATGTGATATTTGAAAATTAAATCAGGATGACTGCGTTAAGACTATAGCGGAAGTTTATCATAACGATCTCCTTGTGTTAGAAGTTTAGCAGTCTGCAGTTTATTCCGATTATTAAAGTAACAGACTTGAGTAGATGCTTTAGTGAAACGAATATATTGAGGAATATATACAGCATGGTATGCAACACGAGGAACGTCGCCATCGAAAGAGAATAACAATAACAATACCACATCCTCAGCAATCCAGTTTGGCATTTATTTTCGTAGACATTGTATCATTAGATAATGATAAAGGGGGTGTCCATAAGGCCCTTTTCCTGCCCCGTAACAAAAGTCTTCATTTTTTGCTGATGCATTACCCATAATGTCCCATTTACTAAAACACATCACGAAAACACTACCATATAATTTTGATCCCCTTAAACCCCACTTTTATATAGTAAAACTAGGGTTTACAGGGGTATACATTAATTTTCTTATTTGTGCACAAAACATAGATTGTGGGTACTCGTTAGAACCGCCTCACCGAGGCGGTTCTAGCGAGTACCCACAATATATGTTTTGAGCAGAAATATGAAAAAATGTCAGAATTTTTTTATCTGAATATTTTCCTTGTGTAGTTTTTAAATTCTGAATATATTTGAATAGGTGTGTTTTCGTAATGAGTATTGATTTTGCAACGTAAACCCTAGTTTGAGAGTAACATGATCATGAAAATGGGTGGGTAATTCAGTATGCACCCGAGGTACCATATTTTAAACACCATTTCCCTTTTAAAATATACCGCACCCCGTTATACTTTTTGTTTGTTAGATAAATACCTTAGGTAATATCCTATCTCATTAACCTCTCTGTAAAGAAAAACGTTACATCTACAGCAGCTTTTTTTATGAAAATCTTCAATTTTTGTTAATTTTGCATCTTGGAATTCATCAAAATGTAGCATTTTACCTGGAATTGAACTGTGAATTATTTTGAAACTTACCTGAATACAACATTGGGATAGAGCAAAGAGATGACTAAGTTTTGGTTACCTTGAAAATAAGGTCAAGGTCACCAAAACTTAGTCATCTCTTTGCTCTATCCCAATATTGTATTCAGGTAAGTTTCAAAATAATAATTCACCGTTCAGTTCCGGGTAAAAGGCTACATTACCTGACTGTCTATATAACTCTCTACGAAAATCGATAAAATTGTTCCATACTAATGAACATAATGGCCACCAGAGCTAACAAAATAGAAAAAAAAAATCTTTCAATGATAACTCCTCCTACACCATCGAGCCAATTTCAATCAAACTTTACAGGAATGTTGCCTAGGTGACTCACTTCTAAAATAGCTAAAATGCTTTTGTTCCAATGAACAAGATAGCTACCAGAGCTAAAAGCGGAAAAATCTATGAATGACAACTTCTCCTATATCATTGAGCCAATTTCAATCAAACTTCACAGGCATATGGCCTAGGTGTCTTTCTTCCAAACTAGCTGAAGTAGTTTTGCTCCAATGAACAAGACAGCTGCCAGAGTTAAAATAGACAAACACTTTAAGTCAACTCCTCCCATATCATTGGGCTAATTTAATCAAACTTCACAAGAATGTTGCTAAGGTGTCTCTCTACTAAAGAAGCTAAAACGGTTTCACTCCAATGAACAAGATGGCCACCAGAGCTAAAAAAAAAAAAAAAAAAAAAAAAAAAAAAAAATCATTACCAGTTCTCAGTGTGGAGCGCTGTGGTGCAGTGGTAAAGCGTCGGACTCGAGATCGATAGGTACCCCACTAACAGCAAGTGTTGTTTCCTTGAGCAAGAGACTTTATCCACATTGCTTAGTACTGGTTTCTACCCAGGAAAAAAGAGGGCCACATGGAAGATTAGTACTTGATTACTAAATGTGTTACCCTCTATAAATAAGGTCGATTATTATTATTATTATTATTATTATTATTATTATTATTATTATTATTATTATCCTAAACATTTTGCCTATTTTCAATCAAACTTTGCAAGAATATTCTAACTCAAACTGCACAAGAATGTTGCTAGGTGACTCTCTACCAAAATAGCTAAAGCAGCTCCGCTCCAATGAACATGATGGAAACCAGAGCTAAAAATAGAAAAAAAAATCTTTAAATGACAACTCCACCTAAACCCTTTGGCCAATTTCAATTGAAAATGTAAAACAGGATACTAACTGAGGAATTAGTCCACCAAGTGGAAGTTGGTATACATGTAACTGGATGTGGCAAAATTTTAAAAAGACACACAGTTTATATAGGCTTTAGGTTCATAATTTTTGTATGATACTTTAGGTTCTTACTGAATTACCCCACCTGTTTTCAAGATAATGCTACTCCAGATCTGTAACTTACGCTGTACAACCAGAATGCTTCTAGTAAATGAGAGGGCTAATGTAGCCCTAATCACTCACCAAAGTTTCACGAGCTGACTCCAAATGAACGTTATTAAGCTGTATAAAGACATCAAGTGTTTGACTGAAATTGGTCCAAGGGTGTGGCAGTAGTTGCCTTTTAAAGATTGTCTGGTTTGCGCTCTGTGGCTTTCTTGTTCACTGTACCAGAACAATTTCATCTGTTTGGTAGAGAGTCATCTAGGCAATATTCTTGTCAAGTTTGCTCGCAATTGGCCAAAGGGTTTTAGAGTTGTCTTTTAAAGATGTTTCTCTTATAGCTCTGGTGGCCTTCTTGTTCATTAGAGCAAAATCATTTTAGCTCTTTTGGTAGAGAGACGCAAAGGCAACATGCCTTCAATTTTGATTCAAATTGATCTAATGATTAAGAAGGAGCTGTCATTTAAAGATTTCTTTTCTATTTTTAGCCAGCTTGTTCATTGATGTGGAACAATTTTGGCTATTTTGGTAGTGAGACGCATAGGCAACATGCCTGTCAAGTTTGATTCAAACTGCCTCTATGATATAGGAGGAGCTGTCATTTAAAGATGTTTTCTATTTTTAGCTCTGGCGGCCATCTTGTTCATTGATCCGGAACAATTTTAACTATTTTGGTAGTGAGACGCATAGGTAACATGCCTGTCAAGTTAAATTCAAACTGGCCCTATGATATAGGAGGAGCTGTCATTTAAAGGTATTTTTCTATTTTTAGCTCTGGTGGCCATTTTGTTTATTGATGTGGGACAATTTTAACGTCACCTAGGCAACATTCCTGTGAAGTTTGATTGAAATTGGCGCAGGAGTTTAGGAGAAGTTGTCATTTATAGCAAATTGATGACACATCATGAGGCACGACGGACAACGGACGACGGACATTGACCGGTCACAATAGCTCACAATGAGCACTTTGTCCTCTGGTGAGCTAAAAAGATATTATAGGCAATACATTAGGAGAAAATGAAGACTTTTGTTAAGTAACATAAAAATAGTCAAATAGGCACCTGCCTTTTTGGCAATCCCACAAAGCCAATGTGACCTTGAAAATAAGGTCAAGGCCACCAAAACTTAGGTCATCTCTTTGCACTGTCCCAATGTTGTATTTGGGTAAGTTTCGAAATAATTCACCTTTTACTTCCTGAGAAAGGCTAGATTTTAGTGAATTACAAGATGCAAAATTAACAAAAAAAAAAAAAAAAAAAAAAATGAATATTTTTTTTTATAAAAGAGATGCTGCAGATGTAATTTTTATTTTTTAAGGGGGGTTTGTGAGATAGGATATTACCTAAGGCATTTGTCTAAAAAACAAAATAAGTTAGAACTAGATTTGATATATTTTAAAACAGAAATGGTGTTAAAAATATGGTACCTCACTGAATTACCCACCCACTTTCATGATCATGTTACTCCAAAACTAGGGCTTACGTTGCAAAATCAATACTGTTTTAGTAATTGGGACACTGTAAGAAATGTATCAGCCAAACAATGAAGACTTTTTGTACGGGGCAGAAAAAGGGCCTTATGGACACCCAGCCCCTTTAAATACTAAAGCAGTGCCTCTGCATCAACACGATAAGATAAATACATGTATACACAATACTATCAAAGACGGATGTGTTTTGCCTCCTCACTTCCAGTATAAGTTATAACACATTATAACACAACAGCCTGACAACCGAGATGCATAAAATGCTCACAATACTTTTAAAAAATATTCTGTGGGAAAGAAGACACAATGCATATTACCTGATTGAAGAAGGAAAGCTACAACAGAATAAGTTGTTTTGTGCTGCTTGCACTCAACAAAACGCACATGTATAGGACGGGCCCAGACTGAATGTCGGCCGTTTCCCCAACCTGTTTAAGACGATTGGCGCCTGACTTTTGCTGCCTGTGATCAAGCACAGCATCCTGAATAGTTTCCGCCTTCTTGACAAGAGAGTAAATTTTATTTTTGTAGTTTCCTGCTCTGCTTCTCTGCACACACAATATTCCCTTCTGAAAATATATCTACTGTAAGAGGCAAATTTCACTCTTCCATTGTTGAGCAGACCAAGAGTGGGTCTTGGCAAAAGATGCCCGTTTTGTCATGCAAGTCCACGTAAAATAATGAGTTCAAAAGTGTCAGATCATTGTAATGTAAATGGTATGTGTAAATACGTTAGTCCAAACATACGAGATCCCATTAAACATACACCCAGCTGGCACACAAAGTTAAAACAACGTCGATTCAAAGGTGATTCAACGTCAAGACGTTGAATCAACATTGTTTCAACGTTGTGCGCCCGCTGGACAGGGGCTTAGATCTTTTATGCAGCTCTTTCACAGATTTATCTTTAATAGTGTTGATTAAGTGCAGTAGCGGCCGTAAAACGTCTCTCCGTGCTTCACAATAGTGAAGTTTATATTTCCTGGCCCTTTGTGATCATTTCTCCCAACTCGGCATTTTTGAAATGCTATATGAGAGTCACTGATGAGGCCTAATTGGCCGAACATCACGAAAACACGCCTATATAGTTTTGACCCCCTTAAACCCCACTTTTATATAGTAAAACTGGGGTTTATAGGGGTATACATTATTTTTCTTATTTTTGCTCGAAAACATAGATTGTGGTTACCCGTTAGAACCGCCTCGCCGAGGCGGTTCTAACGAGTACCCACAATCTATGTTTTGGGCAGAAATATGAAAGTATCAATTTGAAAGTTTTTTACCTAATTTTTTTCAGTTTGTGGAGGTGGAATTTTCGATATATTTGAATAGGCGTGTTTTCGTAATGAACTAGCTAGTCTGGCACAGAAATTTTGACGCATCAATGGGTGTGTTCATTGCTCTCAAAGGTCATTTTGTCGCCTGAGTCACCCATTCGCATAAGTTCAGCTGTATGATTTAAAACGAACTGAAGGTGTCTCCAGCAGGCACACAACGTTGAAACAACGTCGGTTCAACGTCTCACACAACGTTGATTCAACGCATTACATAACGTTGAAACAACGTCCTGACGTTGAATCAACGCTAAATCGACGTTGTTGTTTCACTGTTGAGTGCCTGCTGGGATTCATTTCCAGCAACATGCTCACTTGCACTTTAGGGAAATGGATAGATTTCCAGTGGAAATAAGTCTGATAGGGAAATGATAACCTCCCTTCTCAATAGCGGCTAAGAGCATATGGACTTTCTTAAATAATAGCTCCTAATTTTCGGCCTGCAAAATCTGTTTGTCATTGTTAAATAGAAGCAAAATGTTTTAGGTACAAATCAGTCTTTACCGTTTGTTATATAAACCGCAACGTTAGAAAACATACCTTAGGGCATATGCGCCCAGAGAATTCTCTCATTCTCTCAGTCTGATCTGAGTCTTCAATGGGTGCATTTTGGATAGCCAAGGATGTAAATGTTCTTGATGCGGGCATCGAAGACTCTTATCAGACTGCGCAGACGCACAGGTTGATTTGAGTATTCGTTGGGCGCACATGTCAGAAGGTTCATTTTTTTAAGTTGATACTCTTAGGTTTAGCTTGTCCCAGGTCTTTTTAATTAGATGGCAAAGGCTACAACCGTAAAAGATTAAATGTCATAATAACGTTTAGTGAAGTCACATATTTCATTTCGAAAGTCATCCGATGCTTCGGGGTATATTACAGATTAGGGCACTGACTACACTTGAAGCATTTTAAGCCACTGATTATAGATCTTTTATGAATTCCTGTTTGATTCCTGCAATGTCTGGTCAGGATCTGCATTGTTTGTCGTTCATTCAGCAGTCTTAAGACAACAAATAGTAAAATGTTTGTACGGTAAATGTTAAGGTATCCGTATATTTAGGGTAAATACAAAGCAACACCATCATAATGCTTTTCTGCCTTCTGAAAAGGCGTCGGTATTAAAAGGAAAGATTTCGCTCCCAACGATTCCGTTTTAGAGTAGACACCTTTTCAGGCATCGAGGTTATAAAACTTTTTTTCATGCTTAACTGAGCTGAGCATGAAGTTTTCTCTGGTAATAAATATGTAAATGCCAACAATAGTTTGCATTTTCATAATTATTAGCAGAGAGATTTTCATGCTCAGCTATGTTTAGCAAGAAATAATTTGCAATTGTTCGTAATTTGAGATTTATTAGTAGGAAAAAAAATCATGCTCAGCTGAGTTGAGCATGAAAATTTTTTTATAACCTCGGGGCAAGAATGGGTTTGGTGTACAGGAAAGAAAACAGGAACCCACAACAGTTATCTCTTTGCTAGAAATGGCTAAAAAACTTAAACGTACATTCGACGTTAAATGGCTTGCGCATCTTAAGGAACATGGAATTTGTTCTAGAAATGGCTTGTCCGACCTACTGAAGGTTTATCATAACCCCAGATCAGGAGGCAAATATGGATTACTTAGGGATGTCTTTTCGATCTTCTATTAAATAATGGTATATTGAGTGTACTCATTAGAATCGCATTGATGCGGCGATTCTAATGAGTACACACAACATACAATTGCATGAATAAGTAAGAGATTGTCCCTAAAATATCCCTGAGTACTATTTTTCTTGAGCTATCGGGAGGATTTCCTAGAGACACAAAAACGAGTTCGAATCAGCCGCGGTAAATGAGCCTTCGGTGTTCGAGTCAATGACGTTTTATTGTACAGTCGACTCTCGTTATCTCGAATTCCAAGGGAATCTCTGAAATACTTCGAGATATTCGTACCTCGACATATCGGATTTGCAGAATTGAGGAAAAAATAATTCGAACAACCACATTTAACAAATTTATATGTAATTGGACTCTTGAAGTCAGATATATAGTGAAAATATTGTGGAAAAGAGGAGGAGCCTTAGGAGCAATTTCTCCTCTTTTCCATAACATTTTTCACTTGTTGTTAGATTTTCATGTTTAGGCAGGGGCAAGATTTTCACTTCGAGATAAGCGGTTATTCGAGATAAGCGAGGTCGAGATAACGAGAGTCAACTGTATATCCAGTACCCTTAATATGAAGTAGTATTGCAAGAAAAAAAATGTTCATCAGTATAAAATGGAAGCAAAAGAGTTTGTCTTTTATCTTTCATTTATATGCTTAACATGTTACGGTTGTTTTTATTATAACCTGAAAGATTAAATAACATAATCGTTTAGATTAAGTTGCACATTCCATTTTCAAAGTCACCCGATGCTTCGGATAGTATTACAGACAATACATATGTTAGCCTTTATACGACATGCAGAGTATGTGAGGATAATACAAACAAAGGTAGGGTTGCTGGCGTTTCTTCTGTCTGTTGAAAATGAGGTACATATAAATATATATGCTTTCAGTAATATGCTCAGTGCCTTCAAATCAGGTATTTCGAACGAACTCTATTCAATTTATTGAGAATGAACATGCCTATTCAAATATACTGAAATTTTTACCACCAAAAAATGAAAATTTTCAGATGAAAAATTCTGATAATTTTCATATTTCTGCTCAAAACATTGATTGTGGGTACTCGTTAGAACCGCCTCGCCGAGGCGGTTCTAACGAGTACCCACAATCTATGTTTTTGAGCAGAAATAAGAAAACTAAAGTATACCCCTGTAAACCCCAGTTTTACTTTATAAAAGTTGGGTTTAAAGGGGTCAAAATTATATAGGCATGTTTTCGTGATGTCCTGACCAGGATCTCTGTGTTTTGTCATACACTGTTGAACTTTACATATTCTATAGTGACAAATTCCCAAGCAAATACATAAATGTAAGCAAGAAATGCGACAAGCACGAAACACAGCATTTCCATGGCACCAAACGAAGAAATGTAGAAACACAAGGACAACAAAAACACAACATATGAGGCCACGGACGTTCAAACAAAGAAGAAGAGCATAAAAACGAAATGACTTTTAACGAGCTCGTTAAGCTAACGACGCTTTGAACAACTGGGCCAAGACCATTACGTACAAGGCCCAGTTGTTCAAAGCGTCGTTAGCTTAACGAGCTCGTTAAAAGTCATTTCGTTAACTGTTTTAGCAGATTCAATATACAATATTCTGATATTTTTTGCTGAAAAAATGTGAGTAGCTTTTGCACTGCAAAACTGCAAAAGCTACTCACATTTTTTAGTAAAAAATCTCAGCATATTTGCGTATCACTCGATGTAAATTTTGACGAATCGTTAATTAACGATGTCGTTAGCTTACAGTAACAGACAGTAAACTGTATTTGCTTTTTCAGTCATGCCACCAACGTTCGTTTGGAATGTTTGAATATAGTAACTCGACATCGAAGGTGGCTAAGGTAGTGTCAGATGTCATTTCAGCTAACTTTATCAAGGTCGTTCTTGAAAAGAGAGAACGCATAAAAGAACAAAACTCGTGATTGCATTGGGACTCTTGTCCCTTTCAGCCCTGCAGACGATAAATGTTTTTGCAAACAGTGTAGATCCTGATGAGACGGCTCGTAATAAGCCATCTCATCAGGATCTACATTGTTTGCCATTCTGTGAAGATTAGTGACTGAGACCTCGATTTGGAACAATGGCTCTGGCAAATTTCAATGAAGGAAGAGTCCACTTCAGAAACTCAGGATTGAAGGGTTAATATGAGAGCAATGTAGTTTGCAGAGCTGCATACCACCACCCCCGCCCACTCCCTAGTACGAACACCAATATTTGACTACTTGGTTATATGTCTTAGTTGCTGCTTAACTGACAAAAAAGTATATATTTTGACGAGACTTCTTTAGGATGAATTCAAGTGATCAGGATCTACACTATTTGCATAGACAGGTCTGTTTACTTAGGCATGTTTGTCCGAATATATACTGACTGAGATTTGATAGTACAATGATATGTTCACAACCTGTTTTTGCAGACACTAAGATGAGACCTTCTGTTAGAATATGTATACTATTCATGCTCGTACCAGCTCTGACGTGCATACACGTCCAAAGAAATCCGAATAACAGTGGAAATGACATCACTGGTATGTAGATTTAGTTGCATAAATCGTATGATTCTATTGCGATAAACATTGAATAAATAGATTGTGCGATAAATTCCGAGAAATAATCGTGCAGATACTATTCGATATCGGCAAGCTTACTTGATATTACAAGCTTACTCTGATAAAATAGCTGTTGACAATGTCCAAGAATAGCCAAAACCACACATAAAAGCCTACCAATGACATCGCGAGTAAGGAATAAGCTCCCTTTTACAATCTTGGTGATCGCAATGCTAGAAAGGATCCTTTAAACAAAAAAACAAAAAAAAAAAAAAACAAAAAAAAAACAAAAAAAAAAAAAAAAAAAAAAAAATACGACAGCAAACAGTACATAAATAAATAAATAAATAAATAAATAAACAAATAAAAGATAAAAAAATAAATAAATAAAAATAACTGTAATAAAAAATAGATGCCCTGCAGTGAACCCATGTAGGCACATGACGTTATTACAACGTTGCATCGACGTTGAAGCGACGTTGTATAAACGCCATGTGCTCGCTGGGACAGCTTCAAGGCCACATAAAGAATAATCAACACCAGGGCCCAGTTGTTCAAAGCGTCGTTAGCTTAACGACATCGTTAAGGGTCATTTCGTTAACTGTTTTAGCTGATCCAATACACTATATTCTGATATTTTTTGCTGAAAAAATGTGAGTAGCTTTTGCACTGCAAAAGCTACTCACATTTTTTCAGCAAAAAATTTCAGAATATTTGCATATCACTCGATGTAAATTTTAACGAATCGTTAACTAACGACGTCGTTAGCTTTGAACAACTGGGCCCAGAACTATCGCCTTAGAACGAGCGGAAGTAAAACCTACCATGGGGTTAAATTCGATTTTACTGGTATATCTCTGATTGTGACAATTCCTGGAAATTTTCAATATTTTTGGCTATATTTGGTAGATTTCACAAATTCATTTTTCATTTTTATGAAGCCGTCTGTTCATTAAGTAACTACGATAAACCAAAAACATTTCTGATGGTATCAAGTCGTATGTAATATCTATAAGCCGAATATAAGCACGATTTTTATTATTTATGGGCATGACAGCAGAAAACTGTACAGGTATCAAAGCGCGATAAACACATCCAGATTTCATCGCTGTATTTTAAATCCAAATGCAATACGCAAATACTGGAGCGAAGAAGAACAAGAAAAATACTTTCTAAAGTGAAGCAAAACAGGAAGTCATTTTTGGCGGGAAAAATCTGACAATTTTCACACTTTGTCCCCATTCTGCATCCGTTTACGTTTGCGCATGAGCTCTGAAACATCTCTTGGACCTGAAAGATCTTTCATCACACCGGCATTATTTTACAATGGCGATAACTTTTGTGACCTACTGCTTGTTCATGTGCACACCGAGCCCTTTCTGTAAAGTGGTCTACTCTAAAAAGGAAAGCATTTGCTCTGAAGAACCCTTTTCAGAGTGTGACTACTTTTTAGACAAGTTTGACACAATTTCCTCCCCTGAAAGTGTGACGGGTCCCCTAACTCTATACAGCCCTGCAGACCAAACAAGATACCTTTACAAACAATGTACAGTTAACCCTTGTTACAACGACAGCATTTGTTTCCAAAGACGTAGCCATTAACTCTGTCACTGCCACAGGCGATAATAATAGGCTTTTGCAAACAGCATAGATCTAGATGAGCCATCTCATCTGGATCTACGCTGTTTGACAGTCAGTCTTTCAACTTTACCTATAAACGTCTTTCCAAACGATGGTTTTGTTAAAATAAAAAAGCTTTGGCGCCGAAAGAGTTAAAATGAATTTGCTACTGTACAGAATACTTCATGAGCAGACTGATATGTAAGAAATGTCTTGTTTTATTCTTATATCCTCACAAAACATGTTTAGGATATTTGTTAGAATCGCCTCCTTCAGGCAATTCTAACAAATATCCAAAACATATGTGTCTTTAAAGTATAAAGAACAATATTCTTGCATAAATTGTGACCTCTTAAGCAAAGGTTTCGTGACAGTCATTATAACGATTTTTGTCGTTGTATCGAGCGTCGATATAAAGAGGGTTTGTCGGTAGATACATGTGAAATGACTAGAAACAAACCGATTTTATCAGAATTGATACGATTTGCTCTTCTGGGTTTATATATATATATATATATATATATATATATATATATATATATATATATATATATATATATATATATATATATATATATATATATATATATATATTTTTTTTTTTTTTTTTCCTGACACCCCTGTTTGCATCAGTGGCGGTGCAATTATGAAATTCAGGGATGAAAGATTCTAAATGTAATGACACTCTCTAGTAATGAACATACAAATTTGAAAACACCATATTAAGTTTTCAAGGCCAGACTAGCTAGTTTCAGCATATTCGGCGGTATAAGTGACCCTGATATACTTTTTCCAAAAATCCAGGAATAGGTTCATTGATCACACCGCACTAAAACCGGCGGTAGTGAGGATAAACATAAATCACGCTATAGTGAAGCACGGGACAACGTTTTATGGCGCCACACGGCACAAACCTGGTTCGTTGAATGCCATTCTATGCCAGCATGTGCCGGCAAATAAAAAAAGAACTACATAAAGACATGTTTATATGCTATGACAAATGTTCCTAAAGATACTGTGTCAAATTATGCGACGTAAGTACGGCGCCAGAAATCTAATATAGTATGTCAACACAAATAATGTGAAATCCAATATTTTGACACAGCGCCTTATAATTCTATTAACGAGGCTATCAGCTCCCCAGTATAGGTGTGCAACATGTAGTGTGTGGGTTCCTGTCATCTGATCGGCTGCTGACTGAGAGGTTTATCAGAAATACAATCTAGTTGTCTTAGAGAAACTGGTATGATAATAGTTTTTACCTCTGCAGTACTTCATTTAATGTTTACAGAAATAATAATTACATATGCCAGTTGTACAGTCAAAGAAAAAACGTCAGCAGATGACATTTTTGAAATATGTTTTGTTTTCTGATTTGTTTCAGAAAACAGGGTTTGACATTTCATGCAAACTTTCTCCTAGGAGACTGTTTGCATGAAATGTCAAATCATGTTTTCTGGAAAAATATTATCAAGTTATTTGTTTAATTTGCCCTGAGCGTGGTAAAAATTTAAACGTGAAACCATTTCTTAATCTGATATAAATTTGGGGCAAGGGCTATAAAAACCCATTAATGCCAACCACTGCTGAAACCAGTTAGCCGTTGATACGGCACTTTCCTCCTGTAAGTCGTTTCGAGGGCCATAGCCCCGTTAGTAGAATTATAAGCTTCAGGTTGACACTAATTTAACATACACCGCAGCGTAAAAAAGTGTCCTTTCGAACATGTGCATCCGTTTAGACAAGCTCGGGCATCCGTGCAGCCAGATTAGTTTTCATTAGACGCTCTGTGGATAGCCAAGGCCCTAGTGACTCTTTAGGGAGACAGCGAAGACTCTGTTACACAGGCTGAACTGAATCTAAACCCATTTATGCAGACGGTGGACACTTCGACCTGAATTTTTTGGACCAGTCCAGTTCCGGTTTAAGGGGTGTCTGGTCAGTTATTATTATTACATTCTGCGGCGTCTGATCATGGTCTACACTGTTTGCCAATGTCTCATTTATGGGACGCTAGGCACAAATGGGTTAGGTATGTAAACATAGACGAAGGTGCATTTATGACGTTGCAGCACAGTTCATAAATAATTCGAAACATAAAACCTTTAAGTTATGCCATTTACCGTAGATATTAGCAAACATTCACTCCTTTAACCCTTTGTAGTCTATAGGACCTCCAAAGGGCAATTGCAAACAGTGGAGAGCAAAATCAGACACTGCAGAATGCGGTGTCTGATCAGGGTCTCACTTGTTTACAAATAGTTTAGCCAATTTATCTATGGATATCTAAAATCACATAGCGCGACAAACCTTTAAGTGAAATTCGACTCTGCAAATAATTATATGTGGGGAGTCTATTCAGTCTAAAATGGGTTCAATGTCTATACTGAAATTTGAACGAGACCATGTTGGTCTAGATCTACAAGATTGGCTCAAATGTTTTATCCAAGTACTTCGAGTGTTAAGAAAAATGACTTCCAGTCTTATTATTTAATGGGAATGAATACAATTTCAGGGGAGCAACTCTGGCAAGATTCTTTACCTCCCATCTGTAAATAGGCGTCCAAAACGAATTGATTGTGTTTTGGTTTAACAACACGTCAACCCTTGTGGGTCATTTTGTGTCGTCTCCCAGAGAAAGGGAGAAAGGAGATAGAAGAGATAGTTGAGGAGATGAAAGAGAGGGACAGGGAAGAAAGAGGAACAGGAATGAAAGGGAAGAAACAGAAGAATTAAAAACATTCCCCTCTACCCTTACCTGCTACAAGGACAGCAAACCTTGGCCAACTGTAAGCCAATATCAGTTGGACGCCCCGGTTACGTAAGATACACTACACCTTTGCCACACCGACCACGCCCCATAATCTAAAATGGAAGAATTTGCGCCCTGTGGGTGTATATTCTTTCATTTTGAGTAGGCCCTTTCTAGAAAGGGCCTCGGTGTGCATAAAAACAATCAGGAAGTCACAAATATTGTTTCCCTTGTTAAATATGGAGGAAAACCTACCGAGTGTATCAGTGTCGTTCCATAACATGATTGAATGTTCAGCATCCGATTAATGGACGATAGCTACATGTAGCAGTAATCATGGCAGTTATGTATTCCAAAGACAGCAATGCGCATACACACAGAACTGAAAAGAGCTAGCGCGTCAAATGTTTTGGGTCAGACCAGCTAATTTCGGCAAATTAGGCATCATCAGCGACACTTATATACTCAAACATGAAATGGAACAGTCTAACATTATGATCACAAAGGACCAGAAATATAACATAGACTATAGTGAAGTACGGGGAGATAATTTACGGCCACCACAGGCACTGTCACCAGCTTCGTTTAATTAAATAGAATAAATAGAGTGCACATGATTGAACACAGTTAAAGTGTCAAACTGTCAGGACCAGATTAGCTTGTTTCGGCATGGGCCCTCATATGGCCGCGCCGAGCCAAAAAGGTCCTTCAAACATGCGCAAAATGTGCGGATTCACATCATGCTGTGCAAGCAAAGGTCTCATGCAGGTCATTACTATATATTCTATAGTATCCCATAATGCTGAAAGCGGATATCATAAAGCTGAATGTGATTCATGGCCTTTTTTCAACAGAAGATGACCCCAGAAGATAATAATTGGCATTTATTGTCTGGTACACACATTCTCCCAGAGGAGCTAACAACACATGAGCTACTCTTAAAGGAAAGTATTCTTTTCTTGAGAGGAGCCCCTATTAGAAAGCATCCTGTTATTTCCTTAAAGAGCAAACCCTATTAGACGGCATCGCATTCTTTCCTTTAAGAAGATGGGTGTGTGTGTGGGGGTGGGGGGTGGGTGGGGGGGGGAGGGTCATCACAACCTGTAAAATAAAATCCTCTAACCAGGATTTGTGTGTGTGTGGGGGGGGGGGGGGGGGCGTGGGGGTATCAACAACTATACAGCTCTGCTCACGTCCTTTAGCCACAATTACTTGAAACGGGGTCAGTGATCCAACGGGACAAGAAAATATCATTGTCACAGCGATAGACAGATTATTATGTTTCTTTTAACAACAAATGCAGTCTTGGAGCATCATTCAGCAGATAACAGTTATGTTTTATGGTCGATTGTTTACAATCGGGGCATAAGTATACATACACAAAAAATCCTTATGGTTTATGTCTATGTGATTATTATAGACCAATCAAATCTAACTGCGAATTTGTACGAAATCCAGGTAATGGTTATTTACAACCACGCTGGCTTTGTCACTGGTAAGCAGACAGGAAAAAAATACATGTATAAGTAAGGATACCAAGGAAAGGTCACAATCATGAAAGCACCAAAAGAAGGAGAGATGAGGAACAAATCAGGACACAAAAATGCTACATATAAAACCACAGACGTGCAAACAAAAACACATCTAATGGCGTTGGGTTGGGGTTAAAACCAGTTTGCGTCGCGCGTAACCTCTCCCTTCATTCTTATGCGGCTCCAAATTACAAAATAGGTTTGGTTGGCACAGGTGTCCTCCACCTCATCCATAAAACTTCACAATGAAACGCATATTGTCAAAATTACTGTGATGAAACAAAGCAAAGAAGACATCAGTAGCAATCTAAAACCACAAGAAAACCGCAAACCATTACGAAAACACGCCTATACAAATATATTGAAAATTTCACCACGAAAAATAGAAAAAATTTCTGATAAAAATTCTGATATTTTCATATTTCTGCTCAAAAATAGATTGTGGGTACACGTTAGAACCGCCTCGGCGAGGCGGTTCTAACGTGTACCCACAATCTATTTTCTTAAACAGTACCCATAATCTATGTTCTTAAACAGAAATAAGAAAAATAACATATACCCTTGTAAACCCCAGTTTTACTATATAAAAGTGGGGTTTAAAGGGGTCAAAATTATATACGTATGTTTTCGTGATGAGGACCACGATGAGCCCGACCAGAGACACTGATAGTCAGACGCCGACCATCTGAAACAGATTTAGGAGGGAGTCATAATGCAATCTAAAACCCGACCCACCGTCGTGCAAGTTAAGTGGTAGCAAACCTATCAACCATAACTACTCGTAAGTTGATACTCTCGTACAAAGACGTGGAAAATCTACCAGGCCCAGAGGTAGTAAAAAGTTCTTCAAGCTCAACTCAGCTGAGCATGAAATTTTCCCTGCCAATGAATATGAAAATGTCAAAAATAGTTCTGCATTTTCATATTCATTAGCAGAGAAATTTTCATGCTTAGCAATATTTAGCGAGAAAGAATTTGCAGTTGTTAGTAATTTGAGGTTTATTAGCAGGACAAAAAAAAAAAAAAAAAAAAAAAAAAAAAAAATCATGCTCAGCTGATTTAAGTATGGAAAAAATTTTTTATAACATCGGGGACAGATTTATCCAGCGCTCTTAAACTGATATAACATTATTGCACTGTATGCGAAAACAACGTAGAAAGATACCTAATTACATGTAGAGCCCAGCGAATATCACATCAGCTTGTACACTAACTGTAGGCCGACGTGTGCCTTTTCAATTTATCAGTACTTTTAAGATTAGCTTGTGAGCAGCTATGAATGCCCCGTTCACGTGGGCTGGTGTGATTTGTACTGCTCGCATATGCCAAAGGGTCATATAGTGCATATTAATGCCGTAGCTCGAATGCTACAGCTGGAAATCTTACAGGCTGATCAGAGTTTCCGTAAATTCTACAGTAGCAATGAGTATATATATTATGAGGTGTCATTTTTGCATCGTATGTAGATCGATAGTTTCACTTTGATGTTTGGTTTGTACTTTGTTTTAAAATAAGCCGGGGCATAGCATTTCCTACAAAATTGCATATGCGCCCAGCCAAAACTCATAGCCTTCACATGAGACTCTGTGAGTAGCCCAGGATCCAAAGCGTCTTCAGGCCGACGGTGAAGACTCTGCTCAACCTGTACAGATGCGCGGCCTGATCTAGGTCTTCGCTGATCGCATATGCAGTCTTGTAGGTAAAAAAACCGTGCCTCGGCTCAAATGCTATATCATTTACTAAGTTTTTTTCAATTGATTATCTATGTAAGCAGTTTTGTTCATACTTTATGAACATTTTCTTTTTCTACACTTCAGGGTATTATCCAAGCAAACGAGTGGAGCGAGGAATTTCTGCAATAGGTAAGGATTGATACGTGAATCTTACTCTTTTCAAACAGAAGCAGAAGAACATATGAATTGCTCGATCCTGAAATCTCTAAATGAATAGGATGGAACATTTCGAAATGAATTTAAAAAAAAAAATAAAGCGCACGATAACAAAACATACATGTATAGAAAATGTCCAAAAAGATCCACAATCATAGAACACAGCCTGTCAGTGACATTAAGAGGTATTGTAAACAAAAACAGACATACAGTGCACAAGTCACAAACCAAAGAAAAACAAATCAACCAGCTCTCTCTTCCCAAGAAGGGTGATCACTATACTAGACAGGATCTATTTAATACAACAATAAGACAACGAAAGGTAAAAAGTCATGAAAGTGCCTTGCAGCAAAAATCCTAACTCAGAACAGTGAAACAGCACATAAACAGAATGTAAATCAAATTCTTCGGATACTGGCAGCCAGATGTAAAGAATACAACTA
The DNA here is from genome assembly GCA_964016985.1 of Anodontia alba. NCBI lineage: Eukaryota > Metazoa > Mollusca > Bivalvia > Lucinida > Lucinidae > Anodontia > Anodontia alba. The sequence continues at coordinate 70,227,750 of OZ024827.1, read as the reverse complement.
GTTGAACCACGGAGGGCACAAACAGAGCATAGCATCAGACGTCGCACGTTCATAGATTCTGATACCGACCCATCGTCATGCAGTAAAACTGTAAAGCTTAGCTAAATATATCAATTTTACAACCAAAAAAGGAAAATTTTCAGATAGAAAATTCTGACAATTATCATATTCCTGCTCAAAACATAGATTGTGGATACTCGTTAAAACCGCCTGGTTCTAACGCGTACACACAACTTATGTTTTTAGCAAAATGAGAAAAATAATGTATATCCCTGTTTATCCCGGTTTTACTATATAAAAGAGGGGTTTAAGGGGGTCAAACATATAGGTATGTTTTCGTGATGATAAATTTTAAAATGTTTTGTGACAGCAGTAACTGATGTTTACTTCTTACGTCGAGGCCGTAAAACGACGTCGCCCCCGTACTTCGATATATTGTTGACAACATTAGAGTGTCTGGTCTTTTGGAGCTATTGGGCTTGTACATTATAATTGGGCCGCGCCAAGCAAAACCCTGTCTTCAAGCATGCGATAAAATACACATACTCACATTCATCCCACGCATACACAGTCTTATCCGGGCATTTGCTCTCCATTGATACATTCTTCAGTGTCCAATGATTCTGCTAGCAGATAGCGAAGGCCCTGATCAGACTGTGCGGATGCACAGGCTGATCCGGGCTTTAGCTGTCCGCATTTGCCCGGTGACACGTTTTTGCATGGAGTGGCCCATATGTGAAAGAATTCCGCTCAAAGCTGCCCTGGGGCGTGAGGGATGTTGCAAGTTTCATTATTTCCTATGAACAGACACAATATAACCAAGTTTGCTGTTTCATGATTTTAATTTTATCTGTATTTCCAAAGAATAACTACTTCGAAATAGTTTGGCATGTCAATTGAATCCTTTGCTTGATGCTATCTTAAAGAAAATACACGACAAAAAATTATGCAATATGCTAAAATGGATATTGACACATTGTGTGTGTGTGTGTGTGTGTGTGTGTGTGTGTGTGTGTGTTTTAAAAAGCAAATGCATGAATTTAAGTTTTTAAGTTCACTTTTGGACATTGTTAGCCACAGTTCGGTTTTTAAAAAGCTTAATTATTGTAAAGATACACATGGTCTAAATATATGATTATAAAAGAGAAAAGGAAAATTAGACACCTCTTACACTCACCTAATAACTTATTAGACAAGAACTACTAAATTATACTGTTCCCTTTTAGATAGATCAGCTTCGGCGAGTTCTTGGGTTGTTTGGACAGCAAGGCAAGCTCCAAATGTCTAAAAAAAACATAGTGCCACAGAAGAAATCCTCATTAATAACACAGGTTCACCCATTCTAGTATTTCATTATTTCAAGGACAATTATCAGTGCTATATATACGTTTTCTCAGAAAGTTATATCAATGCTCCATGAAACTCTTATGGTATAATGAAATAGACACTCCCCATTATCTTTTTAGTCCTTTTTTCTACAATAAAAAAGGCACTTCAATATTGAAGCTCTGTCTTACAGACTTCTTGATAAACACTATCCTTGGCGGTTGTACTCAACTGATTATCTGCTTTGCACTGATAAAAGCGATGTACTGATTAACTGTAGCATTGCACCAATAAAAGTTTTTATCGGTGCTCTGTTAAAATTTAGCAATACAGCGGTATCGCTGATTTCCACCCGTTTGGAACACCATACTTTTATTTTATTCTTTTAGTTGCCGTCCTGAGAAGCGCAAAATTGATAGCAGCTGGAAAGATGTTCAGGTTGTACCGGAAATCCGGAGGAATGGCACAAGCCTACAAGGATTTCCTGTTTCTGCAGCCTAGAATCACCGGAGAGGGTCGTGTAAGTTTTATTCTAGTAGCTTAAATCAATTCACGTATGAGCTGTGTCACCAAAAAAAAAAGTTCTTTGGACTTTCCTTTGTTTTAATCCGTCGGTGTCACATTGATGCGCAGGCTCGCTTGAACTTTGGTTTTTCACATATGCTATAACAGTTCTTTTCCGATGATCACAAGAGATGCTTGAGCTATATGCGTTCTAGATAGAAGTGTGCTTTCCAGATGTACTTCCCAGTTAGAGAGAGAGAGAGAGAGAGAGAGAGAGAGAGAGAGAGAGAGGCGGGGGGGGGGGGGTGGGGCGGGGGAGGAACGTCCTCTGCTACATGTTTGAATGACACTTTGAAGATCAAACACTTTAAAGGTGCGAACGTATAATGCGTATATCGATTTGTTTTCAGAACGTCCACGTAAACAAGATATGGATCTGGGAAAATCAAAACTCATCCGAACTGGTTTGTTTTGGATAGGACTGTAAGAAACAATTTGAAACTTTTATCAGTCTTAAATAGATATGGTGGAAATCGATATCATGTTTATTTAGAAATAATAATAATAATAAAAAAAACATGGAAAACGTATTGAAAATCATTCACAAGTAAATTAAACGGTCAGGAAGAGCCGCAATTGATTGGCTTAATTATTAGGTATCAGCCTTGAGAACTGACACTAAATTCGCTGTGCTATTACTCGTGTATAAAAAAGTAGTTATATTCGAGAAGATCTCGTGAGGAGGTATTTCATATAACACTTTTGCTTAATTGTTCCGCTTATCACAGCTGTACGTTAATGTCAAATGCAATCTCTTTGATCAGCATTTCACAGCTGTTCCAAGTAAGCAGCAGGGTAAACTAGAAATTCTTTCTAAGATGGTTCATTATAAGATATTTTCAGATATAACCCAGGTCTTTTACTTGGAAACAGAATTCCAAATTAATTTTGGATTCTGTTGAAGAGTATGCACGACGCTGGGCCAAGAAAGAGGACGTGGTGGTTGACACCCTGTCTGAATGGGTTAAATCGGTAATGTCCTTGGTAAATAGACGTGTCTCAGTACTCAGCAGAACCATGTCTCGCCGACATGAATCGGTGTTTGATGATCCAGATGTTGCTGCTGAAATCCATGAGAAGTTTGTCGTTGTTCCAGCCGACAAGGCATCTAACAACATTGTGTTGTTTGCAAAACACACTGTATAAAGTGCTTAATAGAAGAGCTTGGTATGAGTACCGTGACCGGAAACCCTACATATAATCTTACTGCTATGTCCAAGGAAGAAATTCTACAAAACCACCATTCGACGATGCTGACATTCGGAATTTCCCTCCCAGAGGAAGATATTGACCTTCCCAAACTGTACTGGATTCCTAAACTTCACAAGAATCCGTACAAGCAGAGATATATTGCGGGTTCAGCTAAGTGCTCAATCAAGCCTCTTTCTCAGATTCTAACACGAATTCTAACCGCAGTAAAAGAAGGCCTTCAGAGGTATTGTGACACTGTATATGCCAGAAGTGGTGTTAATCAGATGTGGATCCTGAAAAACTCAAAAGAGCTTTAAGAAAACCTAAAGGCACAATCTCTTCATTTCCGTCAACAGTATAAAATCTTTCGATTGCTCTACTCTTTACACTACTATTCCTCATGATAAATTGAAATCTAAATTAAAGGAAAATTTCAATCATGTTTCTTCCACAAGAATGGTAACTGTTGATTTCAGTATGTTGTCATTGGCTAAAAAGACGCATACTTTGTTCGAGGTCACTCTGATGCGCCACAAAAATACTCAGATGCAGATGTCATAAAGATGCTGGAATATCTAATCGACAATTTTTTTGTGGAGTTCGGCGGACGGATATTTCAGCAAACAATCGGCATACCGATGGATACTAACTGTGCACCGTTACTTGCCGACTTGTTTTTATACTCGTATGAGACGGAGTTTGTACAAAGTCTCCTCCAAGCAGGCAAGAAACACCTCGCACAACAATTCAGTTTCACCTACAGATATATATATATATGATGTATTGTCTCCGAAAAACACAAAAATTGCAGACTATTTAGAATTCAGTATCCACCTGAACTTGAAATAAAGGAAACAACAGAGACTGCATCCTCCTCCTCATACGTGGATTGTTATCTCTACATTTACAATGGAAAGCTTACTACAAGGCTTTATAACAAACGGGATGACTTCAATTTTCCCATTGTTAACTTTCCATTCCTGAGCAGTAATATCCCTTCTGCACCAGCATACGACGTTTACGTTTCACAGTTAATCCGTTATGCCAGAGCCTATTCAAATTATCAGGACTTCATGGAGCGTGGGAAAGTGCTCACTACAAAATTGTTGAGCCAGGGATATAAAAAAAAAACAAACTGGTAGCAACACAAGAAGTTCTATGGGAGACATCATGATCTGGTCAATCCCTACAATGTGGCAGTTTCCAGAATTGCTTCTGATGTTTTTGCCAGTGACGCGCGATAAGTAGATTTCCAAAATCCCGGACATACGCTTCTACCGATATTTCCTTCGTTCAGGCCTATGGGCATGCTTGCTTACCAAGTAATGTTTACTATCCGCGGACGCCTGATTACACCCTTTATTCTGGGGTCCATGTCTGTTGGTCTGAACATTCTGATTCGTCATTAGTTTATGGATTTATGAGTTTGGATTACGGCTTAGGTACCATGACCGCAACTACATATAAGACGGTGTTAATATGGACCCCAGGAGTTTTATATCAACACCACCACCCCCACCCACCCCCCCCTCCCCCCCTAAAAAAAAAATATATATAAAATAAAAAAAAATTGCAGATTATATAGAAAAATGACCATTTATGTATAATATATACGTTTTTGTTTAGATACAAAACGTTTGTAAGTCAAACACGGTTGTTTGTTTCGGTTGCCAGCATTAGTGTTACTAAGAGGCTGTGGTGTTATAACAAATTCTAGGCGTATGCTCATGTCTGCTGTTCAAATATGATGATTTGCCTTGCATAGTCAAGAAAAGCAAAATTGGATTTCTCATTTGACAGATACATGTGCACATTGCTCAACATCTTTTTAAATGCATTCTTTATAAAATAAGTCGACTCTCGTTATCTCGAATTCCAAGGGACTATTAAATACTTCGAGATATCCGTACCTCGACATATAAGATTTGCAGAATTGAGGAAAACATTATTCGAACAACCACATTTCACAAATATATATGTAATTGGACTCTTGAAGTTAGAGATATATTAAAACTATTGTGGAAAAATGGAGGAATTTGGAGCAATTTCTCCTCTTTTCTACAATATTTTTTTGCCTGTTGTTAGATGTTCATATTTTGGCAGGGACCAGATTTTCAATTCGAGATAATCGGTTATTCGAGATAATCGAGTTCGAGATAACGAGAGTCAACTGTACCAGCAAAATACCCAGCAGGATTAATCCAAAGAATTCATTTGATCATATCCAAAGAATAATTCACTTTCTGTGACAGTTTTGTTTCTCTTCGAAACCATCATCGGACCGTAACATTGATGTCACGGGACTTGAACTGCTTACCACTATACTGGTTACTAGTTGGCACAAAACAAAATGATCCTTACCTCTACTAGTAACCAGTCTAGTAGTAAGCAGTCCAAATGGAGAGTGGTAAGCAGTCACGAGTTCAAGGTCACATTTCGATAATAGGTCTCGATGAGAACTGAAACTGTCACAGTAGGTGAACATTTTTCAGTGGATATGATAAAAATAATTCTTTGGATTAATGTGATAATCTACCCTTATGTACCTATAAAGAGTAATAACCGCCATGGTGGTTTAGCAATCATTAACTGTTGTGTCTATTTGTGCCGGTTTAGAATCAGCGGGTTTCTACAATGAACAAAGTACACCTAAAGCTACAGTTCAAAGGGACAGTTTCATGTTTTTGTATTAGAAGAATAATACATGGAAACTGCTTTGATATTGATGTTACATGGTCTTTTTCCTGGGAGGCACTATTAATGTCATAACGTGAAAATCTGTATATATTATTATACACTAATTGTCAATAACCCTTTTATGGGACACTAAATATTAATAGGTAACTGATAAACACATTGATTTTGCTGCCTGTCGATGATGCTTCTTAAGACTGCTGGATGGGGGATGGGAGATTGGGGTGGGGAGTGGGGGGGGATAGTATAGTCCCTGATCAGATGTTATATTCCATGCCGCCTGAACGTGGTCAGCATGGGCTATTTAGACATATCCACGCAATAATAACGGTTATTATGATTAAAAAAAAAAAAAAAACAAACAAAAAAAAAAAAAAAAAAAAAACATGCATGTGTTATCCAGACATGAGAATAATCCAGACATGAGAATAAGATATATTATCTCAAACATTGCTAGCACCGATAAATCAAACTAAATTTTGGATAATGTTGATTGAATGTTTTGCTGTAAGTGTTTTTACATTTCTGCTCCTGTTATTTCAAACTACTGATATCTCAGACAGAAAAAGCTGGTCCATTGGAGTCAGAGATCATGAGAGTTTATTGAATAAAACAGTTTCAATTTGCTTTTGGCATGCTGAGTAAATACAAATGACCAACATTAACAATCTTACTGTAAGGTTGACCGAAAAGGAGGATGAAACAGTCGTTACCATTCTGAAAAAAAAAAAAAAAAAAAAAAAAAAAAAAAATTTAAACGTGTCTCTCAAGAATTAAAACATGAGTTATGGTTGTTACATAGCATCTAAGATCAAAGCTACAGAATCACATGTTGGAAGCTATTTTGTGAACAAGTTTAAACTGGGAGTCGTAAGATTATATTAGCACAAAAAAAAAAACACAACAAAAAACAAAAAAAAAAAAAAAAAAAAAAAGGGTCCTACATGAATTTTGGCACACATTCGTAAGCAGACAGATGCATTTATGCTGCATTTGATGAAATAGATGAAACGTTTCTAGTGTGTAATCGTAAAATTGTGATTTTTTTAATTCATTTCCCCGACATTCTGAAAGGTCCGAATGAATCATTGTTAACATATAAATATGACAAAGATGTCTGAAGAAGAACGTTTTCTTTTATTTCTATGAAAGAAGTCATTGGTGCATTTTTTTTCATTTTCTGTCCATCTTTAAAAGCTTTATAATTAAGCGTATTTAGAGAACTGGATGCCGATATTGCGAGTCAGTAGGAAGCATTTGTACCGAATTATGTTTCCACCGAATCGACGCACGATCATTTTGTTTTAACCTTACATCCCACAAGACTAGTTGCTTTTGCTGACCGTTCCAAGGCGATTCTTCTGTTACAGCTCTTTTTTGTATTAATGTCAGTTATTGCAATTGTGTCGTAGAGCCTGTCATTGTTTGTTTCTCATCTCGTCTTCCTCCGGTGCCTTGAGTACATCAGGCTCTGCTTCTTAGTCGTAGCATTTACCTGGTATCTTCATTCAATTTTGTAATTGTTTTACTGCGAAATATATACATTGAAAGTTGGTAACAGTCTGTAATGTATTCTGAATCTCAAATACTTACTTATATAGTTATTACATATTGTATGCAATATTTGATTTAGCAAGCTGCATATGATGCACAGTGTCGAAAAAAGGCCCTTATGTCATATGTGAACATTGAAGGATTATACGTTAGAAGGCAGAAGCAGTGTTGCAAACTTCATTACTGCTTATGAATAGTCCCAGTAAAACCGAGACAACATTTTCTAATCCGTAGTGTGTTATTTGTTTCCAAAGGCAATCTTTTTTATGTTTATTTTACCACACTGCAGCTGGTGTTAATGCCGTGTGGCGGCGGTAGAACGTCTCCCCGTACATCAACGTAGTGCAGATTATATTTCATTTCTTTTGGGATCATTAAACCCATTGTGGTATATTTGAAAATAGAGTTCTGCTTATGTATACGCTAGAGGGCGTAAGCAGTGTTGAAAAATTCCTTACTGCTTATGAAGAGTCTCAATAAAACTGATACTTCCATTTCCTGATCCGTAGTGTGGCGGCGGTAGAACGTCTCCCCGTACATCACCGTAGTGCAGATTAGATTACATTTCCTTTGGGATCAATTGGCCCGTTGTGGTATATTTGAAAATGGAGTTCTTCACATGTATACGTTAGAGGGCGTAAGCAGGGTTTCAACCTTCATTACTGCTAATGAAGAGTTTCAATAAAACCGAGACTCCCATTTGTAATCTGTAGAGTGTTCTTTGTATCCAAAGGCAATCATTTTGAGTTTATTAGATAAGCGTACGCATCCGTGTAATCTGATCTGGACATTCTGTGTTGGTTGCCATATACTATAATATCCATTGATTCTGTAAGAGGGCAACAAAGGCCCTGATCAGCATGCGCGAACGCGCATGCTGATCAGGGCCTGCGTTGCCTGCAAACTGCATAAAAGCCATTTTCCTGCTTTGTGTGTCATATGTTTCAAACAAGAAGAGTTTTATTGTAATCTTAGAAGCCTCTTATAGCTGCCCCATTTGTTGTTTATTGCTGGCTGTTCCAAGATGGCTGATCTATTGCAGTGCTTCTTTATTTGTACCTGTACTCGTATGTATGTCGGTTATTGCAACCCTGCATTATGTCCTGTCGTTGTCTGTCATTTCTTCTCTCGGTGCCTTGGTAAGGTCATCCTTCGTAATTGGGCATTTCCAGTTACTTCATCGATATGTTTACAGATGAATAACTCTTTAGCTACAGGCCATTGATTCTGTAGGTGGACAACAAAGGCCTGCGCATGCTTATCAGGGCCTGCGTTGCATGTAAATTGCATAAAAACATTTTCCTGCTTTGCGTGTCATATGTTTTAAACAAGAAGAGTTTTATTGTAACCTTAGAAGCCTCTTATAGCTGCCTCCTTTGTTGTTTATTGCTGGCCGTTCCAATTGCACTATTGTAGTGCTTCTTTATTTGTACCAGTACCCGTACGTCGGTTATTGCAACTCTGCATTATGTCTTGTCATTGTCTGTCATTTCTTCTCTCGGTGTTTGGTAAAGTTATCCTTCGTAACTGGGGCCTTTCCAGTAACTTCATCTATATGTTTATAGATGAATAACGCTTTAGCTTTAGGCCACAAAGTAAGGCAAAGAAGAACAAATATCAGAACCACCGCTTTTCAACGGTTCGCGGTTTAAACAAATACCTGGGCCCAGTTGTTCAAAGCGTCGTTAGCTTAACGAGCTCGTTAAGGGTTATTTCGTTAATTGTTTTAGCGGATTCAATACATAATATTCTGATATTTTTTGCTGAAAAAATGTGAATAGCTTAAAAGCTACTCACATTTTTTTCATCAAAACGTTTCAGCATATTTGCGTATCACTCGATGTAAATTTTAACGAATCGTTTACTAACGACATCGTTAGTTTTGAACAACTGGGCCCAGGAGTTTAAACCGGTTTAACAGTATAAAAATCCAAAAGGTAGCCTTTAGAAACAAGGAACATACAAAAAGAACAAAAATCAGAGTCTCGGTTTTATAAAGCCTTTTCATATGCAACAATGTACAATGTAGTTTTATATGAGTTTTCGAGGCTGCTTACGCCCTAGACTTGCCAAAGTCCCTACATCTATATTTACTTCCTTGTTTTTGGAAATGTCTATTTAGAGCAAAATATTGTAACAAACCCTTTAGTTTTTATCTCTGAATGTGTGTTCATTTCAGTAACATCACATTATAGACATAGCACTTGATTTTTTTATATTATTATTTTTAATAATTATACAAACAGGAAATCAATGAACAGACTTGGGCTGTTCATTTCAATAACATCACATTATAGATATCGGACATGATTTTTTTTAATCATTATTTTTAATAACTACACAAAAAAGGAAATCAATGAACAGACTTGGGGATGTCTACTTACGCCCCTTAGCACCCGCGAAGTCTGATAAGAGTATTTGAAGATGGTTAGAGTCTTTAGCTATCAGTAGAACATAAGTAGAGATTCTGATCAGCATGCGTATCCGCACAGGATGAACTAAGTCTTCGCTGGACGCACATGCAGAAGTGAAAGAAATGTTGTGCCCCGGTTCCAATGAAGATATTTTGGAAAGATAATAAATCTGAATATGGTTCGACGCCTGTACAGTTTGAAATATGTATTCACTGAGGGCAACGAATCTGCGACATGGCATCGTGTTTGTACCCAGTAGCTGCCATGTTTTTTGGCCTCTTTGGTATGGTGCGTAACGCACGAAAAGGATCCTTATACATTGTGCGGACAAAGTAGATCCAGATCAACGTGTGCATCTTAACAGTCTTATATTGGCATTTTCTGTTCGTCGACATATACTACAGTATCCACTGATTCTATGAGCAGACAACGAAGGCCCTGATCAGTCTGCGCGTATCAGGGCCTGCGTTGTCCGCAAATGGCATAAGGACCCCGTTTCGTGCGTTGCGCATCATATATCGTTTTTGAGACCAAATGCTATGTCATAAGAGGATCTGATTTGCTTAGTGCACACATCATCAAAAACATACAGCAAACCCCGATGCCTCAAACACCGATGGCGGACAACAAAGGCCCTGATCAGTCTGTGCGTATCAGGGCCTTCGTTGTCCGCAAATGGCACAAGGACCCCGCTTCGTGCCTTACGCATCATATATCCTTTTTAGACCAAATGTTATGTCATAAGAGGATTCATCACGAAAACAAGCCTATATAATTTTGACCCCCTCAAACTCCACTTTTATATAGTAAAACTGGGGTTTACAGGGATATACACTATTTTTTCTTATTTCTACTCAAAAACATAGATTATGGGTTCTTGTTAGAACCGCCTCGGCAAGGCGGTTCTAACAAGTACCCACAATCTATGTTTTGAGCAGAAATAAGAAAAAATATCAGAATTTTTATCCGAAAATTTTCAGTTTTTGATGGTGAGATTTTCAATATATTTGAATAGGCGTGTTTTCGTTATGTGATTTGCTTAGTGCACACATCACCAAGAGCATAGTCGTAAAACAATATTCTGACAGATTCGCAGGTATGTGTTCATTAAACGTACCTTTTGACATATGCGCCCAACGACGACTCAAATTAAATTACATTTCCACACAGTCTGCTCAGTTTTCGTTTTCCACAGGAAGAAGCTTAGCACCCTCTGCTATCTACAATGCGCCCAGGGTAGATTGTGATCAGTCTGCGCTAATGCATAAGCTGATCGGAATCTGCGCTGGACGAAAAAGTTCGAGGGTACGTTTTTGACTTCGCGGCTCTTTTTTTATATTTCACAGTACTCAAAATGGGGCTTTGTGGGTGATCATGAGGTAGAAGTCATAAGTGAAGTGAAGGAGTTAACTATAGTGACCGTTAAAAAAAACCCGGATGGAACACATAGAACTATTCGTCGTCGGATTGAATATGTAGACTAGATACATGAATTCGTAACAAACGTTTGGACTGTGTTACAATTTGTGTTTGTGTTTAAGGTGGATAGTTACACTTTCAGGGGAGGTAAATAGATTCTAAAAGAAATGACCATTAAAAGCAATCGACACAAAAAACTTAATGCATCTGAAGTGTCAAGTTTTCTGGATCAGACTAGCTGGTTTCACTCTAAGGCATCATCAGTGACCCTAATATAACTCTATCTAACGTAACACTGTCACACGTGAAAAGAGATCTGTACTAAAAGAAAAGAATTTGCTTCCCTTGGGAGCAAAATCTGTCCTTTTAGAGTAGCCCCGTTTTCAGTCAAAAGGGGTTTGGTGTGCAGTATTATAAAAATTGTCTGTTAAATATGGCAGAAAAAATAACAAATGTATCTAGTCGCCGTATTGATATTTTGCTTGATAGAGATGAGCCATCTCATGACAAAACCAACAAAATGGCATGTGCACTCAGCGAAGACTCATATCAGCCTGAGCATCCGCCCAGTCTGATCAGAGACTTTGCTGGCGCTTAATGGGTAGCTAAGGACTTAAGGTTTCTTCATGCAGACAGTGAAGACCGATCAGACTGGGCGGATACCAGGCTGATCAGAGTCTTTGCTGGGCGCACATGCCATTTTGTTGATTTTTTAAGATAGTTTTAGTAATTCGGTAAACAACGAGTCCACAAGCCGATTAAAAGTTTTCTATATACATGTATTTGCCTCAAAGAGGAACGAAGACTCTTACGTCATAGATCAACAGCAAAGATCTAAGATCAGCATATGCACTCTAATTCGAACCTTCATAGGTCCTCTATATCAGAAGAACTAACTATTCTATCATGATCTAGGTAATATGTTTTTGCCGCATAAATCAGCTATTTATATGCCAACAGCCTTTGGTTTTCAAGGTACCTGTTTTAAATCTCAAAAAATTGAATATCATGTGTTACAAATGTAATGATGGTGTAATCATTTCATTTGATCATTTTGAACATAAACTGTTCAGTTGTGTCACACTCTCTAAGTACTGGCATATTTTTAGCTCACCTGAGCTCGAAGTGCTCATTGTGAGCTGTTGTGATCAGTCAGTGACCGTCGTCCGTCTTGCGTCGTTCGTCGTCCATCGTGCGGCGTCAACAGTTGCTTTAAAAGCCTACTCCTCCTCCTCCAACTCTGGGCCTATTGACTCGAACATTAGTAGAAAGCATTGGGGTGACTTGTAGATAAAAAAAAGAGAGTGCCACAATTACAAACCGCAGCCCTTCACAGACACCAAGAGGAAGAGGAAGCCGACAAATCCAAACAGGCACAAATCGAACAAACGTACGAAAAGCACTAAGAGTAGCTTTCTCTTCCCCTAGCGAGTAATCGCAATGCTAAAATGACTGAAAAACACAAGAACAAAATGACACAAGGTAAGACATAAAACAAATCGCCTCGTAGAATAAACCACAAAGGAACAAAGAGCAAGACCAACACCGGGACCACCGCCTTTAAACGGTCAGCAGAGTAAGCCACTGGGAGGTTTAAAGCACTTTTACAGCTAGCCAACTTCACCCTGGGTCTTGATGTCACTCTCACAACTAGTAAAACAGAAAGCAAAATGTGCAGCTGTTGAAGGTGACCAAAATGCTAGCATCACAATACAACTAGTAAAACAGAAAGCAAAGTGGGAAGCTAATGAAGATGGTGTCCACAATGCTAGCATCACAACACATAGAAAAAACAGTACAAAGATTAAGAACAACACAAGAACAACTGTCTTAGAACGGTCAGAAGAATAAACTATAGGGGGGTTTAAAACACTTTTACAGCTAGCCAACTTCTCCTTGGGTCCCGATGCTACTCTTAATACAGAAATACATAAAAAAAATCGGTTCGCATAAAGGCTCCCAACTCAGTCAATGCATCAAAGCGAAAACATAAAAATCAAATTAATCACTATAGTAAACAAAGACGAGTAATCATGGCTAATTCTACTGTATGGCAGAGTAAATGAAAACTAATAATTGAACCACGGCGGGCCAAGCCAAAGAGATATCGTCAAGCCCCAAACCAATGGTTTAGGTTTTACGAAGAGGTTGTCATTGAGTCTGAGGCCCGAACCGCCGTCTTGCAATTAAAGAGTGAAGCATAGCCGTCAATTGATAGAGTTGACAACTAGGCATGGATTCTGCTGCATAATATCCAGGCTATAGCCAGTTCTTTTATGACGGTTAATAAATTTTCTGAATTGCTCCGAAAAGTTAGATTTTTCTACAATTTTTCTAAATCTGTACACTAAGTCACCGTAAAATTCTGGTTCCGATATACTTTGTTGCAGAAGTGTTTTCAGACTGACGCTATATTTTCTACCAAGGCACTGTGTCTGCGATAAAATTTCGAAAACGCCTTACGAAGTTTAAAATAACGATTGGCCTGCCTAAGAAGTTTGGCAGTAAGGGCTTTATTACGGTAGTTAAAGTCACTAAGATTTGAAGAAGCTCTGACGAATCTAATAAGTTGAGATATGTATACCCCACATGAGGTACGCCGGGGGACATCGCCATCCAGAAAAGGGAAATTGACTATATCAAAAATCAAAATCGTCCCGTTTATCATAAATTATGTTGAAACTGTACCATTAGGTATACATAGATTCAAATCCAAAAAAGTGCCTCGGTATCGGAAGAATTTGCTCTATTTAATCGGAATTCTGTAGGGTATATGCGGTCCACCATTTGGTCACAGTAAATATTGTCAATATTTAATAAAACATCAAGGTATCTTGAAGTTGAATTGAAAGCCTCAATAATGTCAGCCTGATTTTCGCGTGATAGAGACTTCATGAAATCTCTCTCATAACAAAAAAGAAATAAATCTGCAACAAGAGGAGCACAATTTGTTCCCATCGGAATACTAATAGTTTGCCTATAAAGTTGAGTTCCAAATCTAATAAAAATATTATCCAAAAGATAAACTAGGGCATCACAGACTTTTTGACACGACCATAAATTGTGATTTTTGTATACATCAGAAGTGAAAAAAGCACATTCTTCGCGTAAGCCAAATATTGGATATTCTCATAAACGTGCGGTTAATTAAATCAATAATTTTATCTTTTATAAGATAATGGGGTAATTTAGTATAAAGTGTAGAAAAATCATATTTAGACAATTTAGAAGCCTGAAAAATTTTATATTTAGATTTATTGAGAACATCAATGGAATTTTTAATTGACCAAAAATAGTTAATTCCGTCCCTTTCGTAAACAGTATCATAGTATCTTATCCCATGTTTTTTAACAGCAGTAAGGCATGAAGTTAGCAGTTTGGACAAAACAGTAGTCGTACATGAACTAGAATTAGCAATGAAACGTGCTTTATAAGGTCGTTGATGAAGGTTCTTTAATACTGAAGGTTCTTTTATTGCTGCAAATTTAGAAGTAATATCGATAGAATGGGTATTAACAATAGATCTCTCGTCAGTAGAAATCCGTTCAAATGTTTTGGTACTACCAAGTTCTTGTATTAGAGTATTGATATAATAATGTCGTCACACAACAACAACATTATATGCAGCAGATTTACAAAAACATGACATGTTATCCAGACATGCGAATAAGATATATTATCTCAAACACTGCTAACACCGATAAATCAAATTGTTATATCAAACTAAATTTTGGATACTGTTGATTGAGTTTTTTGCTTTGTGCTTTTACATTTCTACTCCTGATATTTCAGACTACTGATATCTTAAACAGAAAAAAGCTGGTCCATTGGAGTCAGAGATAATGAGAGTTTATTGTATAAAAAAGTTTCAATTTTGCCTTAGGCATGCTGAGTAAAAACAAATGATCAACAATTTTACTGTAAGGTTGACCGAAAAGGAGGATTAAACAGTCGTAACCATTTTGATAAAACAATTTAAAAGTGTCTCTCAAGAATTAAAACATGCGTTATGGTTGTTATAGAGCATCAAAGATCAAAGCTACAGAATCACATGTTGAAAACTGTCTTGTGAACACAAAGGGTAAGAGAAAAGTCCAGGGAATGACACATTCGCAAACCGCAGCCCTTCCCAGACACCAAGAGGAAGAGGAAACCGACAAAACCAGACAAGCACAAATCGAACAAACGTACGAAAAGCACTAAGATTAGCTCTCTGTTCCCCAAGCGAGGTAATCGCAACGCTAAAAGGACTGAAAAACACAAGAACAAAATAACACAAGGTAAGACATAAAACAAATCGCCTCGTAGAATAACCCACAAAGCAACAAAGAGGAAGACTAACAGCGGGACCACCACCTCAGAACGGTCAGTAGAGTAAACCACTGGGAGTTTAAAGCACTTTTACAGCTAGCTAACACGTTTAGACGTGGGGTCGTTAGATTATGTTGACACAAAAAAGGTCCTATTTGAATTTTGGTACACATTCGTAAGCAGACAGATGCATTTACGCCGCGTTTGATGAAATAGATGAAACGTTTCCAGTGTATTCGTAAAACTGTGATTTTTTTAATTCACTTCCCCTACATTCTGAAAGGTCCGTAATAAATCATTGTCAACATATAAATATGACAAAGCTGTCCGTAGAATAACGTTTTCTTTTATTTCCATGAAAAAAGCCGTGGGTGCGTGTTTTTTTTTTATATTTTCTGTCTATCTTTAAAAGTTTTATAATTAAGCGTATTTAGAGAACTGGATGCCGATATTGCGAGTCAGTAGGAAGCATTAGTACCGAATTATGTTTCCATCGAATCGACGCACGATAATTTTGTTTTATCTCTTACATCCCACAAGACTAGTTGTTTTTTGCTGACCGTTCCAAGGCAATTCTTCTGTTACAGCTCTTTTTTGTATTAATGTCAGTTATTGCAGTAGTGTCGTAGAGTCTGCCATTGTTTGTTTCTCATCTCGTCTTCCTTCGGTGCCTTGAGTACATCAGGCTCTGCTTCGTAGTCGTAGCATTTACCTGGTATCTTCATTCAATTTTGTAATTGTTTCACTGCGAAATATATAAATTGAAAGTTGCTAACAGTCTGTCATGTATTCTGAATCTCAGATACTTACTTATATTGTTATTACATATTGTATGCAATATTTGATTTAGCAAGAAATACATATGATGCACAGTGTGGAAAAAAGCCCTTATGCCATATGTGAACATTGAAGGTTTACACGTTAGAAGGCAGAAGCAGTGTTGCAAACCTCATTACTGCTTATGAAGAGTCTAAATAAAACTGAGACTCCCATTTTCTGATCCGTAGTGTGTTCTCTGTTTCCAAAGACAATCTTTTTTTTTTTCAATTATCTTTTCAGCTCTGATTAGCCAGCTTTGTATCATCTGATTCTGTGAGCGGACAACGAAGGCCCTGATCAATATGCGCGTATCAGGTCCTTTGTTGTCCGCCAAATGCATAAGGACCCCGTTTCGTGCGTTGCGCATCATATATACTTCTTGGGAACAAATGTTATGTCATAAGAGGATCTGATTTGCTTAGTGCTCACATCATCAAGAACATACGGCAAAACCCCGATGCCTCAAACACCGATGGCTCGTTTACCTTGGATGATTCGAACACAAATTGAGTCCCTACGAAATTCTTACGATACCTCAAGAAAACAAAATTTAGGGATTTTTCCTTATTTTGTCATAAAAAATGTATGTTATGTGTACTCATTAGAATAGCCTCATCGAGGCGAATCTAATGAGTACACTCAACAAACCATTACTGTATAGAAGATCAAAAAGACTATACTAAATTAGCATCATTTGTTTTCTGACCTGGCGCCATGATTAACCCTCAGTGGCTCGAACTACCCATGTCTCGAATGAATTTCCATGGTCCCAAAGGTGTTCGAGCCACTGAGGTTCTAATGTAGTCGAAAAAAAATATATTCTGACAGATTCGCAGATATGTGTTCATTGACCGTACCTTCTGACATCTGCGCCCAACGACGACTCAAATTAGAATGCATTTCCACACAGTCTGCTAAGGGTTCGTTTCAGAAGCTTAGCATCCTCTTCTATCTACAATGCGCCCAGAGAATATTCTGATCAGTCTGCGCTAATGCATAGGCTGATCGGAATCTGCGCTGGACGAAAAAGTCCGAAGGTACGTTTTTGACTTCGCGGCTCTTTTTTATATTTCACAGTACTCAAAATGGGGCCTTGTAGATGATCACGAGATAGAAGTCATAAGGGAACTGAAGGAGTTAACTATAGTGACCGTAAAAAAAAACCGGATGGAACACATAGAACTATTCGTCGTCGGATTGAATATGTAGACTAGATACATGAATATAGTTCCGGTTAGTGGAAGAGTATAACAACATTAAGATACGTTGTTACGGAGACATGTATTGGTATCAAACGTTTGTACTGTGTTACAATTTGTGTTTGTGTTTAAGGTGGATGGTTACACTTTCAGGGGAGGTAAATAGATTTTAAAAGGAATGACCATTAAAAGCAACTGACACACAAAACTAAATACATCTGAAGTGTCAAGTTTTCTGGATCACACTAGCTGGTTTCGCCCTAAGGCAGCATCAGTGACCCTAGTATAACTCTATCAAATGTAACACTGTCACACGTGAAAAGGGATCTGTGCTAAAAGAAAAGAATTTGCTTCCCTTGGGAGCAAAATCTGTCTTTTTACAGTAGCCCCGTTTTCAGTCAAAAGGGGTATGGTGTGCTGTATTACAAATATTGTCTGTTAAATATCGCAGAAAAAAAAATTAGATGTATCTAGTCGCCGTATTGACATTTTGCTTGATAGAGATGAACCAACTGATGACAAAACCAACAAAATGGCATGTGCACCCAGCGAAGATTCAGATCAGCCTGATCATTGGCCCAGTCTGATCAGAGTCTTTGCTGGCGCTTAATGGGTAGCTAAAGACCCAAGTTTTCTTCATGCAGACAGTGAAGACCGATCAGACTGGACTGATACCAGGCTGATCAGAGTCTTTGCTGGGCGCACATGCCATTTTGTTGGTTTTGTCATGAAGTGGCTAAGATAGTTTTAGTAATTCGGTAAACAACGAGTCCGCAGGACGATTAAATGTTTTCCATATACATGTATTTGCCTCAACGAGGAACGAGTGCTCTTATGTCATAGATCAATAGCAAAGATCTAAGATCAGCATATGCACTCAAGTCCTAACCCTCATAGGTCATCTACATCAGAAGAACTAACTATTCTATCATGATCTGGGTAATATGTTTTTGCCGTATGAATCAGCCATTTATATGCCAACAGCCTTTAGTTTTCAGGATACCTCTTTTAAATCTCAAACAATTGAATATCATGTGCTAATGATAATGTAATCATTTCAAATGATCATTTTGAAAATAAATTGTTCAGTTGTGTCACACTGTCTAAGTACTGGCATGTTTTTAGCTCACCTGAGCACGAAGTGCTCAAGGTGAGCTGTTGTGATCAGTCAATGACCGTCGTCCGTCTTGCGTCGTTCGTCGTCCATCGTGCGGCGTCAGAAGTTGCTTTAAAAGCCTACTCCTCCTCCACCCCTGGGCCTATTGACTCAACATTAGTAGAAAGCATTGAGGTGACTTGTAGATAAGCTAAAATTGTTCAGATAGGAAATCCAAGATGGCCGCCATTTCAAAATATTTTTTTCGCTTCTTCTCCTGAAACAAAATGCAAATTGAATCAAAACTTGTCAGGAAGCATCGGGGTGACTTGTAGATCAAAAATAGTTAAATTGTACCGATCGGTAATCCAAGATGGCCGCAATGACGGCCATCTTGAAAATCTGTTTTTCGCTTTTTCTCCTCAACCAAAACACCAATTGTCTTGAAACTCGGTAGGAAGCAAGGGGTGAGTTGAAGATCAAATATAGCTCAAATCGTTCCAATCGGAAATCCAAGAGGGCAGCCATGGCGGCCATTTTGAAAAGCTATTTTTCTCTTCTTCTCCTAAACCAAAAGGCCATTTGACTTGAAACTTTTTAGGAAGCATCGGGGTGACTTGTAGATCAAAATAGCTGAAATCGTTCGATTGGAAATCCAAGATTGCTGCCGTGGCCAATTGACTGGAAATTTAGTAGGGGGCATCGGGGTGACTTGTAGATAAAAAGAAGAAGAAGAAGGAAAAAAAAAAAAAAAAAAAAAAAAAAAAAAAAAAAAAAAGCTAAAATCATTCCAATTGGAAATCATAGGGGGCCGCCATGGCCGCCGTCCTGAACATCTATTCTGCGCCTCTTCTCCTGAACCAAAAGGCCAATTTACTTGAAATTTGGTAGGAAGCATAATGGTGACTTGTATAAAAATTAGCTAAAATCGTTCCAATCGGAAATACATGCTGGCCGCCGTGGCCAATTGACTGGAAACATAGTAGGAGGCATCGGAGTTATTTGTAGATAAAACATAGCTAAAATCGTTCCAATAGGAAAACATAGATGGCCGCCATAGCCGCCATCTTGAAAATCTTTTTTTTATCGCCTTTTCTCCTGAACTGAAAGGCCAATTTACTTGAAACTTGGTAGGAAGCATTAGGGTAACTTGTAGAAAATAGCTAAAATCGTTCCGATCGGAAATCCATGATGGCCGCCGTGGCCAATTGACTTGAAACTTAGTAGGAGGCATCAGGGTGACTTGTAGATAAAAATAGCTAAAATCGTTTCGATCGGAAATCCAAGATGGCTGCCGTGGCAAATTGACATGAAACTTAGTAGGAGGCGTCGAGTTGACGTGTAGATAATAAAGCTAAAATCATTCCAATAGGAAATCAGAAATGGTTGTCATCTTGAAAATCTATTTTACGCCTCTTCTCCTGAACCAAAAGGCTAATTTACTTGAAATTTGGTAGGACGCATTTGGGTGACTTGTATAAAAATAGCTAAAATCGTTCCGATCGGAAATCCATCTTGAAAATCTATTTTTTCGCTTTTTCTCCTTAACCAAAAGGACAATTGTCTTGAAACTCAATAGGAAGCATCAGGACAACTTGTAGATCATAAACAGCTTAAATCGTTTCGATCAAAATTCAAAGATGGCTGCCACGGCCGCCATCTTGAAAATCTATTTTCACTTCTTGATTGACTTGAAACTTGGTAGGAAGCAGCGGGCTGACTTGTAGATCAAAGAAAGGCTAAAATGTCCGATCAAAAATCCAAGATGGCCGCCATGGCTGCCATCCTGAAAATCTATTTTTTGCTTCTTCTCCTGAACAGAAAGGCCAATTGACTTGAACGGTATAAAGCATCGGGGTGACTTGTACATCAAAAGTAGCTCAAATTGTTCCTATCAAAAGTCCAAGATGGCAGCCATGGCCGCCATCTTTAAAATCTATTTTTCTTATTTTCTCCTGAACTGAAAGGCCATTTGACTTAAATTTTGGTAGAAAGCATCGGGGTGACTTGCAGATCAAAACTCCGAAATCCAAGATGGCCGCCATGGCCGAAACCTTGAATTTTTGTTTTTGCTTTTTCTCCTGAAACGAAAGGCCAATTGACTTGAAACTTGAAAGGAAGCATCGGGGAGACTTGTAGATCAAAAATAGTTAAAATCGTTACGATGGGAAATCCAAGATGGACGCCATGGCAGCCATCTTCAAAATCTAGTTTTCGCTTCTACTCCTGAACAGAAATGCCAACTGTCTTGAAATTTGATCGGAAGCATCAGGGCGACTTGTAAATAACAAATAGCCATGGCAGCCATCTTGAAAATATATTTTTCGCTTCTTCTCCTGAACCGAAAGGCCAGTTGACTCGAAACTTGGTAGGATGCATCAAGGTGACATGTAGATAAAAAAGAGCTAAAATTGTTCCGATCGGAAATCCAAGATGACAGCCATGACAACTATCTCGGGAATCTATTTTGCGCTTCTTCTCTTGAACCAAATATATTTTGCGCTTCTTCTCCTGAACCGAAAGGCGAACTTACTCGAAACTTGGGCTTTAGGGCGACTTGCAGATTGAAAATAGCTAAAAGTCTTTCGATCTGAAATCCAAGATGGACACCATAGCCACTATCTTAGAAATCTATTTTGCACTTCGTCTACTGAACCGAAAGGCTAATTTACTCAAAACTTGGTAGGATGTATCTGGGTGACTTGTTGATCAAAAATAGTAGGTCATTCTGATCAGACATCTAAGATGGTTGCCCTAGCAGTCATGTTTAAAATCCATTGTGAATTCGTTTTACCTTGAACTATAAGGCCATTTGACTCAAAACTTCATAGGAAGTATCGAGGTGAATCGTAGATAAAAAGTAGTGAAAATCATTCTGATTTGAAATCAAGATGGCCGCTAACTTAAAAATCTATAACTTCTTCTCTTGAACAGAAAAGCCAATTGAGTCGATCCTTGTCTGGCAATCAGGTGAGTGATACAGGGCCATCTTGATCCTCTTGTATATGAATATACTTGTCGAAACCTTATCTATACACACGGATTATAATATGAACGCAACGAAGCGTCTATTTAGATGGTCTTATTTTACTTCTAACTGTGTCGTGTACATCCCATTGGACACATGACGTTTATACACGTCTATGCAACGTCATGACGTTGCATCGACGTTATTGTGACGTTGTATAAACGTCGTTTGTCACTGGAATGCATCTTACGATTTCGGTCGAATTCACATCTCAGTCCTAACTGTTCCTACAGATACATATTTTGTAAGGATGGATCCTTCGGAAGCAAGGAACTCAGAAAAAAGCTACGTCTTATTGAGTTTGTTCATGAGCAGTACCAAAATATACCACGCAGCTCACGCAGTCTAGCGCTGGCTTAAGCCGTACTCTATTTTTAGAATTACTTAAAATATACTTAGTAACCGTGATCACAAAGGACAAAAAAAAAAAAAAAAAAATAAAAAAAAAAAAAAAAAAAAATAATAGTTTATTCTTTGAGTTTTCCATTGCATGATAAATTGATACTGTGCAAGACCATATTTTTTAACCCTTGTCCTGCTGAATAAATTAAGATGCCACGCCCATTTCTAATTTTCAGCAAATCAGATTATTTGAAGCCAACAGATCTGAATCTACACTGTTTGCAAAGGCAGGGCATATCCGGGTTCAGCAGGACAAGGGTTAAGGTCTCTCATTGTTGTATACTCATTAGAGCAGATATTTAAGACCCATACTGTATATTCAGGCGGAAACGGTACACGAAATTCTGTCATTTCATAGTAGATTCGTTTTCGTTATGGTCTTGGGCTGCTGTAAAAGGAAAACAACCCAGCAGGCACACAACGTTAAAATGACGTCGTATCGACGTCGATGCGACGTGATCACGTCGCATCGACGTTGATACTACGTCATTTTAACGTTGCGTGCCTGCTGGGAATGCTCTCCTTTGGAGCAAGTTCTTTCTTTTTATAGTAGATCATTTTTCACAAGGGTCTCGGTGGACAATAAGGCAAACAGGAAGTCACAAAAACGTTCTCCCAAAAATGATGAAACATCTGCCAAGTGTATCCGCTTCCATTCAAAGGGTTTTTCTAAAACAGGATTTAATCACTATCTGTCGTTGTCCTACCAGACCTTTATTTTAATATAAATTATTTCTGTTGTAATTGGCCTCGTTGTATTTGTTCTCCCTGTCCTGGATACAGAAACCCCATTTCTTGATTTAAAGTATCAAGGTCTAATGATACAGATCTAATCTCTACAAAATTGCTGACAAACGGGGTTCTTTTGACTCTGATATTGTTAGTTGTTTTCTTTGGTGAATTGCAACACCCCTGGAGCTACATTGTATGTACAGTCGACTCTCGTTATCTCGATGTCCAATGGACTCTACGGAACACTTCGAGATATCCGTACTTCGACATATCAGTTTTGCGGAACTGAGGAAAAATTAATCGAACAACCACCTTTAACGGGATGAATATGTAATTTGACTCCTAAGTTAGAGATCTATTAAAATATTGTGGAAAAGAGGAGAAATTGCTCCTTAGGACCAATTTCTCCTCTTTTCCACAATATTTTGTTGCCTGTTGGTAGATCTCTGTGTTAAAACAGGGACCAGATTCTCACTTCGAGATAAGCGGTTATTCGAGATAAGCGAGGTCGAGATTACTGATCTGGATCTACACTGTTTGCAAAGACAGGGTATATCCGGTTTCAGCAGGACAAGGGTTAATTTCCAAGCACAACTATAAAGATTTTATTTGTAACGAGCCGCCTCCTGTCTGATTAGAAAATTACAGTGTTTCCAATCCTTCATCGTTTTATTGCTGAGAGCCCACTTAAAAACGCCATATCTATGAGCCGGGTCCTATCAGGACCTACAAGATTGCATGTGCGCCCAGCGAAGACGCAGATCACCCTGTGCATCCGCGCAAGCTGTACAGAATCTTCACAGGGCTCTCCCTGAGCATCCGCGCAGTCTGATCAGTCTTCGCAGGGCGTTATGTGTAGAATCCAAAGCATTATAAGGCGAACAGCGAGGACTCACATCAGCCTGCATGGAAGCGCAGGCTGATCCGAGCCGTAGCTGGGCGCACATGCAATTAAGTAGGAAATGCTGTGCTCGGCTCTGTAACTACGGAAATGTGTACTTCAGAAACTCAGGAGTCTGGCCATAGCTTTCTTTATCTGCTAAGAGTGTCAATGGATAATGAAGACTGTGATAACGAACAGAAAAGTATCTGGTCTGACAGCGCATTAGACTGGCATATTCGCTTGCTGCTTTATGCTTTGCCTTTGTGTGTATCGATTTTATAATTTACCGTAATATATTAAGGAACACTTGCACAAATGAGCCTGCATAGGTTATGAAACAACCCTTCTGTAATGAAGTTTTATCTTAAAACAAGACTAGTTTGAATGTTTTGTCTTTGTTTTGACCTGATTATCTCATCACAGTGCGAGCCGTAATAGCTGCTTGGAGTTAACTTAATGCCAGAATATGAAGAATGAAAAACACCTATCAGCTTGGTTCCAAACCCAACAGATGGCCTACTGTATAAAGTAAAACAAAATGCGGAAAATGTTGAAATCTAAGCTGGCATGATTTACAGTGTAGAAACTCTCCAGGAAGAACCACAATCACAAAAAAAAAACTCATCTTGCTAGCTACACCAAAAGGAAGAGTAAACAAATTATGGTGAAAGTGCACGTTCCACAAACCAAAAACCAAAAAAAAAAAAAAAAAAAAAAAAAAAAAAAAAGAATAAGCAAAGCAACTAGCTCCCTCTTCTCCAACGAAACGACCACAATACCAGGCACGAGCAGGCATATGGCCAGACAAAAAATAAATAACATCAGAATGGTCAGTAGTAAAACCTACCGAAGATTAAATCGATGTTACTAATACATTACCCTAAGTTAAATTGTTGTAAGAATACAAAGTGATTGCTCGGATTGCATAGCGTTCCCCTAACTTAATCAGTGAAACATCGGAGAAAAACCAAGAAGATTAAAATGTGTCAATCAAATAAAATCATTGTGATGAAACAAAGGTGAGAGCTCGTTGCAAGCCCCTCAGACACTGCCAACCAGGGCCTAGTTGTTCAAAGCATCATTAGATTAACGAGCTCATTATTTGTCAAAATATGAACCGTTCTAGAAAGTACAATATCTAATTCATATTTTTGCTGAAAAAATGTGAGTAGCTTTTGCCATCCCAAAAGCTACTAATATATTTTCAGCAACAATATCAGCGATTGCCAATATTCCAAATGTCCTAGTCCAGGTTTTACAGATAACCATGTTCCAAATTTTTCTTGGCCATGTTATTTTGATAACACTCTATGAACAGCACTCTGACGTCACAGCGACATGAAGAGCGCGTTTATAAATAACTGTTACCTTCATTTCGTCCAACACACGGTTCATTACATTTGTCAATGGTAATCACATGGACAGCTACTGTAAAGAAATTTTGGAGTTTGTATACAAGGCTCGATTGTAAACAATTCCCATTATAAAAAGTATGATATAATACGGATGTTGTGCGACAGACTGCATGCTTAGATTTAACACTTGACAACTACGCTTTGCTCCTGAATTTCATAACGGTGGGTTGGGTCTCAGACTCAATGAAGGCTTCGACCTTTCATTATCAGGCTGTTGCCCGATGTTATGTCTTTTGTTCGGGCTTCCGTAGTCATTCAAGTAGTGATTTTCTCTATGTCCGGTTACCATCGTCTGAGGTGTTTACCACGAGCCTTCATCCTTGTTTAATTACAATGATTTGATATAATTTACGTGTATTACTGCGATCTTTCACTGATAGAGCTCGACATACTTTGGGCGAAAAACAAGGTAAGAGAAAAGTCCAGGGAGTGCCACAATCACAAACCGCAGCCCTTCCCAGACCCCAAGAGGAAGAGGAAACCGACAAATCCAAACAAGCACAAATCGAACAAACGTACGAAAAGCACTAAGATTAGCTCTCTCTTCCCCAAGCGAGCTAATCGCAATGCTAAAAGGACTGAACAACACAAGAATATAATGAAACAAGGTAAGACATAAACAAATCGCCCCTTAGAATAAACCAGAAAGCAACAAAGAGTAAGACTAATACCGGGACCACGGCCTTAAGACGGTCAGTAGAATAAACAGCCGGGGGGTTTAAAGCACTTTTACAGCTAACCAATTTCACCCTGGGTCCCGATGCTACACTTAAAACAGAAATACATAAACATTCGGTTCGCATAAAGGCTCCCAACTCAGCCAATGCATCAAAGCGAAAACATAAAAATCAAATTAATCACTATAATAAACAACTGTGTGCCAGAGTAAATGAAACCAATAGTTGAACCACGGCGCGCAAAGCCAAAGACGTATCGTCAAGCCCCAACCCACTGGTTAAAGTTTTTTTTACGGAGAGGTCGTCATTGAGTCTGAGGCCCGAACCGCCGTCATGCAATTAAACAGTAAAGCATAGCCATCAACAATGATTGGGTTAACAACTAGGCATTGAGCACACACATTTGGTTAGGTTTAAACATATTTTATTGTAGCATAACTATCATTACAACATGATGCAAGTCATTACACAAATTGGGATTAGAACGAAAGCACTTGTAATTATATAGTTCTTCTCCCACAAACAATCGACATGTATACATAATGGCGAATTTCGAGCAAGATACATTGGAGCAAGTAACATTATGTAGTGATAATTAACAATAAGTGTTGTTTTTACATATTTGTGTGATAAAAATGATAAAAATCTGATGTAAAGTTTTACACCAAATAGTAATCATTTCATATAAAGCATTTTGAGGTTAGCAAAGGTTAAGAAAATGTAAACGGACAAACCAAGGGGCGGTGGGGGTGGATGGGTAGAAGTGGGGAGATGGGAAGGGGATAGGTGGGAAATTGGGATTGAGGGGTCGGGGCACCCGGCATCCAACATGGAATATAATACCATTTGCAATGGATAAATGTAGTAAAGCAATCGCATGACCATATCAGTATTTAAAACATCTCATGAAGAACGTTTACAATTCAATATAAACCGGTGAATGTTTTAAAAAATTAACATATTTACATCATATGATAAAGAGGATTCCCCATACAGAAGAAGATCAAGAGTAGGTCTATGATAGGTAGAAACCACATTTAGAAGCGCGTTTCTCTGCTGCTGATAGTAAGGACAGTGGAAAAAGAAGTGTTGTGAGTTCTCAATACTACCACATCTACACATAGGCGAGTCAGTTATACCTTTTAAAAATAGGTCCAGGTTCAATGAGCTACTGTTGGTTCGTAATCTAGTATGGAGAATTTGGGCTTTTCAATTTTTAGAATAATAATATTTGGGGGCAGGTGTTTTGTTTTTGTTAAAGCAGTATTTAAAAGAGTTTGTTGTTTATTATTGTTTCACTTCGGCCGGTAGACTATCCAAGCCCTCACAGTAGAGGGTAGAAAAGAATTATAGTAAAGATTTGTTCGTGAATCAATAGTCTGTAATCGGTCGGAGTTGCGAAGATTATATCGTGACATGTCACTGACTGATGGTGGTATAAGGGAGGATAAGTACAGAGGAGTTAGATGGGAAAACATTTTGAAAAATAAAGTCAATTTGTGGGTTTGTCTTCTCTGTTCAAGTGACTCCCATCCAACTTCTTTGTACAATGCGGTAATAGAGATAAGCTTGGTTGCCCCAGTAGCTATGCGCGCTGTGAAAATTTTATTAGCTTTACCTGATTTGCCTTGGAGTAGCCTCTTACAGTTATTGCGTGTAGTAATACTAGAATATAAGTGCTCGGTTTGCTGGACGGATATGAGCACTGAGAAACTATAACTATCATTCTGATATAAAGGCATAAATACAAAAGGTGTATGAAAAGATTAAACCTAAACATGCGATTGTAAGTCGGCATGATGGCTAGCGTATCTCTGCATACTATGTTTATCATGTGATTGTCGTTAGGAAGAGAAGAAACAGAGTAAGTGCCATCAGACCAACTCTATTATTGCTGAGTCTAACCAAGTAGAATGCCAAGGGTGACCCCGCCCCCCATCCATAGCCCAGGATGGACAAACGAAATGAAGACTAACCCCTGACTGGTACACTCTCTTGAAGACAGCCCCTCAACAGTTCAGTCAATCGTCTTAAACATATTTGAATTCTATAAGACTGGCTGACCAACCGACCGACTGACTGGCAGCTCGGCTTAAACTGACTGTTTGCCTGAACGCTTTAACGTGAAAATGAATACAATTCCATGATAAGCTGTAAGATCAAATTCAGTTTAAATGACTTGAAATAATAATAATAAGAAAATAAGAAAAAAAAACTGTTATGAGACAACCATTAATAAAGTCAGGCTGTATAATTCAATATAGATATATATGACGGCTTGTTTGACCGACCAACTGGCTAAAATATAATTTAGTAATATATTGACTAAACAATTAATTTGATATAGGAGAAAAAGGTCAGTCGGGAGACAGCTATTTATAAAGTGAATATGTTTAACTTAGTACATGCTTACTGTCTAACTGACTGACCGACCGACTGACTGACTGACTGACTTGCTGATTAACAGTTTAGCAAATATGCTGAGTGGTATTATAATAGTTGCATGTCTATACGGTATTTAGAGACAACAATAACAAGCGATCATCATGAACATTAGACAAACATAGGCAATGGCTAACTGGTTGGCGGGATGTTCACCCGTGTGAGAGCCTACCAGTTAAAGACAGAATAATAATATACTGACTGATAAAATGACAAAGCAGAAAGCGGACATTAATCCTACAGTAAATTCAGACAGTTATGTAAATATTATGTATCATGGGTATGTGTGTATGTGTGCGCGCGCACGCACGCACATGTGCGCACACCCGCACACATACACGCACTCTCGCACACATACGTGCTCTCACCCTCCAACGTACGCACACACGTTCGGACCCATACACTCACCCACAAAAGTACGCATGTAGGTGCCGTTGAATATAACATGAACCAGATGAGACATTGACAAGCTAAATAACAGAACAGAAAAAAATGATAAAGAACAGTCATTCACAATGCAGTAAATGGAACTGTTAAAATTTGTTTAACCAGCAGACTTACACCACCGAGTACCCGATGATAGACAACCAGCAAAAGCTTAGTATAGTTACATCGTAATTGCCTCCCTTGCACCGTACAGTAACCGCACTCGGGTATATGCACAACTTTGCACTAGCGAATTTTTCGGGTGAATCACCCTTATTACGAGGTTGGGCGAATCCCAGAAAGGAAAATCATATAATATTCCTGCATTAAGCAAGCACCTGTCTAAAGCAACCACCTTTTGGCTTTCTCTCAGGTGCCCGCCCAATACAGGTTTGTGGCTTACATTAATAGTTAAATATATTGTCTGACATTGTTGAAGAACTTTCAGAAAGTGATGACATGGAAGACGTTATCAAAGGTCCCGGATTTGGATGTATATCTCTGCAACAAAACAGCAAAATAGTTAACCAGAAGAGGAATTCAAAGCTGAAAAGGCATAAAAGAGTCAATGTAAAAAAGTTGGCATTTGCTGTCATAGTTTTGCCTGTTGTGATAGGTTTATACTGACATCTAATTACGACATTCAGAGCAAAACAGCTATTTACTTCTATTTGTTTAAGAACCGAATAAATCGATACTGGATTTCGAGATAAAGCTATGATGATGAGAATATGTAGAAAGAAAGTAAACTTAAACCTGCAACGATAGGTTGGCATGACTGTGAACTTGTTCTTATTAGATTGATATATCATGTAATAGTAATCAAAAGCAGCAAAAACAAATCAAGGACAGTCATACCAACAATCATATAGACGTCAAGGCCCAACCCAACAATCTGCAGTACCCAAATCCTCCTTATGTAATCCCAGCTGTTTAAATGGCAAACAAACAAGCAGAAAAATATTTGAAAAATCATAATTCAAATCGAAAAATGGAGGATTTTTCCTATTACCTGTTAATTGTTACGGAGAGTTATTCATTTTTTCTTTTAATATTCATATCTCATAGAGTATAAATTTTGTTCAGTAGTGGAGATAAAAACTTCAGTCAACAGCTTTACATTAGGCCCGGAAGAAATTAAACTAAAAGAAAAAATAATAAAAACAAAACAAAAAAAAAAAAAAAAACAAAAAAAAAACAACAAAAAAACAAAAAAAAACAAAAAAAAAAAAAAAAAACGTTAATTTGACTGGAGTAGTGAAATCACAGTTTGCCGGTCAGCTGCAAACAAATAATTAACTCGCGCTCAAAACATGCTCTAGCCTACAACTGACCCCCAAACAGCGACCATTGCTTAAGTAACCAGTTTATTATTTATAGCTTAGAGTACAAGTGAGCATTTTATGGCAGCAACGTTACACAACAATATATATTAGAACAAATTAAGACTACGGCTGTATATATAGCAAGCTTCATGTCATTTCGTATAATAAGACCACGAGTGCAATATTCTGTTTGTCACACGGCGCTTTCAATAATAAAAGTTTTCATTATCTCAACTATTTTCAAAACATTACGCACCAGCTACTAAGTGTTACCCAATGTGCGGTTAAACAACTTATACGTAATGTCGTTAGCAGCTGAAAGATAGCGACGTTATATATATATATATATATATATATATACATATATACATATACATATACACTCATACACACACACACACACACACACACACACACACACACACACATATATATATATATATATATATATATATATATATATATATATATATACGAGGGATGTTCGAAATGAATTGCTTATTTCTATCTGAAGACTTCAAATTTCAAGTTACCCCAAAAGTACTCATTTCATGCCCTCGAAGTACTCCCCGTGGCTAGAAATGCAAAGTTTCAGCCGATGTATCCACTTCTTGAAGGCGTCACGGTACGCTGATTTGGGCACAGTAATAAGGTACTGATGAATGGCAGATCCAAGTGCCTGTCGGGACTGGTATTTCCGCCCAGCAAGGAATGCTTTCAATTTCGGAAACAAAAAGAAATCACATGGGGCAAGGTCTGGGGAATACGGGGGGTGAGGCAAAACAGTTACTTTTTCTTTCTTCAAAAACGCCGTAACTATTGCGGAGGTATGAGCTGGGGCATTGTCATGTAGAAGACGGACATGTTTAAAACCAGTGGCAGGGCGTCGTTTCTGATAATATTTTTTCAGTTTCTTCAGTACTACGTCTTTGTAGTACTTTCCGGTGATGCTTTTCCCTTTTTCACTGGCACTTTTATTGCGACTCCTTCACCAGAGAAGAAGATTGCATACAAAACCTTCTTTGTACTCAAAGAACGTTTAGCAATTATTGGGCGTTTGCTGTGTTTAGTGGCCCAGATCTTATTGCTAACCTTTCTGACGGGCTCAAAATAATGGACCCAGGTTTCATCACCTGTGACCACATTGGCAAACTGCTTTTTGTCATATTTTGGAAACATTTGAAGCAGCTTTTTGGCCACTTTAACCCGTTGCCTCTTTTGCTCGTCAGTCAACAGATGTGGCACCCATTTAGCAGAAATCTTTCTGACTTTCAAATGCTTCTCCAAAATAAGGTGAACCGTTGAAAGTGATATGCCTACCTTTTGTGCAATATCACGAACTGTAAATCTGGCATCTCCTTCAATGATTTCCTTTATTTTGGAAACGATTTCTTTACGAGATGCAGAGTTTGGCCTACCTGATTTCGGTGCATTTTTGATGGACTCTACACCAGACTCAAATTTCTTTTCCACCGCCGAACTGTCATAAGACACACAAGAAGGTCCAAAAGCAGTAGAAATTTCAGTCTTCAGCTTCTTCAAAGAACAACCAAGTTTTGAGCCGGCTTTGATGTAAGCCCGTATTTCATCTTTTTAGTCGACGCTTCTACCAACCATTTTTACTGCAGTGGTCAATGACTGCGTGTATTCAAATGGCAAATTTTATGTCTTACACTTAGTCTAACATGTACATTTATACACCATTGTGTAGATATTGAATAACCCTATACAGGTATGTATCGCTTTTTATAGTGCCCCACGTGGATATCGAGCTAGAGGACAATAAGCAATTCATTTCGAACATCCCTCGTATATATATATATATATATATATATATATATATATATATATATATATATATACATGCATATATACATACACATATATACATAAACATATATGTATATGTATATACATACATATACATATACACATACACACATACACATAAACAAATACATATACACATATACACATACACATATACATACATATACATACACATATACACATACATATACATACACATATACATACACACATACATATACATATATATGTATACACATATACACACATTAATATATATATATATATATATATATATACATATATACACATATACATATATATATATTGAATGAACAACCAAAGAAAATATTTACTACATATATACATATAATGGATTGGTATAACGCATAGGACCAAGCCGATGTTACATTACGCCTAAGCAACGTCAAGATTCTCAACAATGGCGAACCAATGCCGTTCCAGAACAACTGTCCATTATGTTGCTGAAATTAATCTTATTCCGAGACATAATACAGTTCTGCATATAGGATCAGACGGACAGATGACATTTAGGACAATAGTAAACACGCGCAGGAACTGAAGATAATAGTGTCATAAATAAGTAAATAAAACGGTTATTCGGCACGTTAACAGTCCCATATAAAAACTAGCACCATGGGCCACAGCAATATTTAGCGTAGACGTGCTAAAACAATGGGAACTTTTACAGGCGTTTGTAAATAATCAGGGCAAATCAGACCAGATGAAACAATTCGCCTCCGATCGTTTGCACACGTTTTTCGTGTATAAAATGCACAACACATATTTTCATGCCAAGCAGTTCAGACCCGAATCAGACTGGTTCTAAAGAAACAGTCTGATTCGAGTCCACACCGCCTGCTAGAAAGTTTTCAGAGTAAAGCAGGGTAACACTAAAACCGGGAACCAGTATTATGTGTACAGTAACTTGACCAAACTACATTCCAGATTTAGATTGCTGGTGAATGTTGGATGAACTAACGTCGTTGGGCAATCCTGGCATAACTGCCCCTGACGGTCGCTAATCGTTGGTCCTTCATAACAGTAGCAGGTCCTGGGTCACTGGATTCGAACTTAACCAAATCAGAAGCACTACAGATACGAGATATACTGTCATTTTTGTCTTTGACAAGAATGATTCCGTTGGAAGACCATGCGCCCCTTATAAGTTTGGCTTTCAGTAATTTACGAGCGTTATATAATAGACCACTCCGTAATTTAGTCAGACCTTCATTAAGAAAAACTCCAGGATGTCCATTGACTTTTAAAGCTGTGCGCTGTTTGTAGAGTTTTTGGCGGTTTCTGTAAGTAGAAAATTTGACTATACTGTCCCTTGGTCTGTCACCTCTCCCTGCAGGTCTGCCAGTTCTGTGGCTTCTATCAATATCTGTAAGCTGCAAGTTACAACCAATGTCTGATGCCAATTTCATGACGATTTCGTTCGTATCTTTATTCTGTTGCTCCTTATAACCAGAAATTCGCAGGCAGTTCCTTCTGCTGTACTGCTCAGCCTGATCAGCCTGCTGCTCAAGAACCTCCACCCGTGAAGATAGAATCTCATTTTCACGTTTAAGATCTTCATTGGCTTTTTCTAAGAAATCGATTTTCTCGTTTAATCCTTTTACGACACCAGAGACGACAGAATCTACTAAGTTGTTTATTTCCCCTTTGAAAGTGTCCCTTAACAATTCATCGAGTTTCATCATTTCTGATGGCGGGATGGATATATGGTTCAACGTCAGGGGTGGGCGTAACTTCCATACCGTCTGATATTTCTGACGTCGATACTTCACTTGTATCTTTAAACTCAGATTCAGACTTGTCCAATTCCTGATCAGAATCCGGTGAGGCCGGTAACGGTATATGTATACTTTTGTTCTTTTTTAACTCGTCGTCAAACTCAGGCGAAGACAATTCTCTTTTCTTGCCAACTGATATAGGTGTTCCTTCGCCGCTCATTACTTATGGACATCCACTGTAGAAAGAGAAATTTTGGCGAGGACTGGTTTAACACAACCGCTAGCTACTCATGAAAGGTTAATAGGTAGTAATAGGTGGTAATAAGTGGTATTACATAAGAGATCGTATTATGTAAATATGACTTACAAAAATGTTTAAAAATCTTATATTCCGAACAAAATTTCCTGAATAACTATCGACACATCATAACAGTTTTACATCTGTCACAGTTTATCAAAAGTCCTCCATTTCTGATTCTCCAAAAATCACATTTTAATGTCAATTTTCACTTCCCTCCGAAAAATAGCGATAGTCTCCGCCGGTTTCAACACCTACCAAGGGACCTGGAGAATGTTAATGCATTGAAAAATCATGTTCGATCGCTATTATTGCATAAAAACTGAAAACATTTGCTACATTTTGCGTTATTTCTTGCACTAGTTTGTTTCGCCTCGCGAACGTAATTTCCACTGACTATGCTCGTTCTAGGGCCGGGCAGTACACATCTCGTAACGGCAGCAAATATGTGGCCCCGGTACGATCATATTGAAAGTTGCGTAGCCGTGCATTAACAGCGCGTGAATTGCCTTGTTAATACACGGCTTTTCGCCGGTTAATGTACGGCTGTTAATAACGTGCGACACTGCTTTTTACGCAATAATTTATATGTAAAATTGATTTGAGCCGCCACCCTTTAGGTGTTGCTGCTGACCGTTCTGGTTCGATAGAACAGGGCCTAGTTGTTGTAAGCTTCGTCGGCTTAACGAGCTCGTAAATGACAAACGCGTTAACTGTTGTAGCTAAGGTATTTCAAATACATTGATATGTTTGCTGCAAAATTGTGAGTAAAAGTTACTTACATTTTTGTCTTCAGCAATAAATATCAATGTATTTGCCCTATTTTAAGATAGAAATTAACGTCACGTTAGCTTACAATTTCTATACGTTTTGAACAACTGGTCCGAACATGCGTTTATGGCGTGGCCTGATCGGATTCAAGAATGAGGTTACGCAGATGTACTAAAACCCGCAATGCCCGTGACGGTACTGTCACGGGGTTTATTAATACCCTCCTCCACTTACACCTGTATGACATCAAGGACATTTTTAGAGGACGCGCTGGTCTTGGAAATTACAACCTCAAACCACAGCGCTTTTAAGCAAAAAATAGGTATTTCAGATATTGTTCGAATCGCAGTTTGCAAGCCGGAGGACATAGTGACTGCCATTTGAAAATATCAGTTTATTTCAGATTCAGTTCTGGTAGACAAGTATAGAGGAAAAAAAAAAAGAAAAGAAAAGTAGATGTACACATGTCCCGCGATGATGAACCTTTCAAATAATGACAGAATTGTATTTTCATCGAAATTAGGAGCTTTTACAATCAAGGGTACAGATGATCAACCAACAGTTGTAGTCCTATTGCCGGAAAGTTGTTCCTGTTCTTTATAAGCATGTTATCACATTCTGGCAGTCAATAAATCCCTCGTCGTGGAAATGAATCAGAAAACGATACCGAAACTTGACTGGTTTACACGCTGTAGACAAGAAACAGAATGCTTGCAGAAAACGTTCCAGAGGATTTTAACTATGTCTTAGAAGAAGCCACTGATGTTGAGAAAACCTGTGGATATCCTCCCTTGACTTG
The DNA here is from genome assembly GCA_964016985.1 of Anodontia alba. Classification (NCBI taxonomy): domain Eukaryota; kingdom Metazoa; phylum Mollusca; class Bivalvia; order Lucinida; family Lucinidae; genus Anodontia; species Anodontia alba. The sequence continues at coordinate 70,192,396 of OZ024827.1, read as the reverse complement.
ATAAACAAAATCTATGTGACGAAGGAAAACATCACAGATAAATTCGTCCGTGAGGAAGGAAGACGTCATGGGAGATTCCATCACGGATAATACAATTATAAGATCCGTGACAACGGAAAGTACGTCAGTTAGCAGACCAGACTGACTGATAGCTGAAATACCATTTTTGTAGGACAAAGAAAGACGTATCCTGTATCGCCCCACTGCAGAACGACATAATTATTACGCCGCCCAAAAGTTACCGAAATTTTAGTTTCTATATATGTCGGGACTAGATACCTGCCTGAAGGCAAGTAAACTTAAATTTAGAAAAAGGCAAGAAGAAACTTTATTCTAATCGAAAATGTGAATCCAGAAAAAGTTGGTTCAACTATTGGTTTAGCCATGTGTACTCGTCTTTGTTTATTATAGTGATTAATTTGATGTTTATGTTTTCGCTTTGATGCATTGACTGAGTTGGGAGCCTTTATGCAAACCCAATTTTTATGTATTTCTGTATTAAGAGTAGTATCGGGACCAGGGTAAAGTTGGTTAGCTGTAAAAGTGCTTTAAACCTCCCGGTGGTTTCTCAATAAATTTAAGTCTAAAAATGTTAAGGCTTCTAAATTGTCTACATATGATTTTTCTACACTGTATAATACGTTACCTCATCATCTTATAAAATATAAACTTATTGAATTAATTAACCGAACGTTTAATCGTGAGAATACCCAATATTTAGCTTGCAAAGAAGATGTGCTTTTTTCACTTCTGATGTATACAATAATCACAATTTATGGTCATGTCAAAAAGTCTGTGATGCCCTTGTTTATCTTTTGGATAATATTTTTATTAGATTTGGAACTAAACTTTATAGGCAAACTATTGGTATTCCGATGGGAACTAATTGTGCTCCTCTTATTGCAGATTTGTTTCATTTTTTTTTTTTTTTTTTTTTTTTTTTTTTTTTTTTTTTTTTGTTATGAGAGAGATTTCATGAAGTCTCTCTCACGTAAAAATCAGGTTGACATTATTGAGACTTTCAAATCAACTTCAAGATACCTTAATGATTTATTAAATATTGACAATATTTACTTTGTCAAAATGGTGGACCGCATATAACCCTACATAACTCCAATTAAATAGAGCAAATTCTTCTGATACCGAGGCACCTTTTTTGGATTTGAATCTATGTATATCTTTTGATACAGTTTTCACCTAAATTCACGATAAACGGAACGATTTTGATTTTGATATAGACAATTTCCCTTTTCTGGATGTCCCCCAGCGTACCTCATATGGGGTATACATATCTCAACTTATTAGATTTGCCAGAGCTTCTTCAAATCTTAGTGACTTTAACTGCCGTAATAAAGGCCTTACTGCCAAACGTCTTAGGCAGGGTTATCGTTATTTCAAACTTCGCAATGCGTTTTCGAAATTTTATCACAGACACAGTGCCTTGGTAGAAAAATATAGCGTCAGTCTGAAAACACTTCTACAACAAGGTATATCGGAACCAGAATTTTACGGTGACTTAGTGTACAGATTTAGCAAAATTGTAGGAAACTCTAACTTTTCGGAGCAATTCAGAAAACTTATTAACCGTTATAAAAGAATTGGCTATAGCCTGGATATTATGCGGCAGACTGCATGCCTAGTTGTCAACCCAATCATTGTTGATAACAATGCTTCACTCTTTAATTGCACGACGGCGGTTCGGGCCTCAGACTCAATGACGACCTCTTCGTAAAACTTTAATCATTGAGTTGGGGTTTGACGATATATTTTTCGCTTGGCCCGCCGTAGTTCAACTATTGGTTTTCATTCACTCTGGCATACAGTAGAATTAGCCATGTGTACTCGTTTTTGTTTATTATAGTGATAAATTGATTTTTATGTTTTCGCTTTTAGGCATTGTGAGCCTTTATGCGAACCGAGTTTTTATGTATTTCCGTATTAAGAGTAGCATCGGGACCCAGGGTGAAGTTGGCTAGCTGTATAAGTACTTTAACCCCCCCGCCCCCCCCCCCACCCCACACACACACACACACGCGGGTGATCCCGGTGTTGATTTTACTCTTTGTTGCTTTGTGGTTTGTTCTGCGAGGCGATTTGTTTTATGTCTTAACTTGTGTTATTTTGTTCTAGTGTTTTTCAGTCCTTTTAGGTTCGCTTAGGGAAGAGAGAGCTAATCTTAGTGCTTTTCGTACGTTTGTTCGATTTGCGTTGTTTTGTTTTGTCTGTTTCCTCTTCCTCTTGGCGTCCTGGAAGCACTGCGGTTTGTGATTGTGGCACTCCCTGGTGAGTTGTTTTATGTCCTAACTTGTGTTATTTTGCTCTTGTGTTTTTCAGTCCTTTTAGCATTGCGATTACCTCGCTTGGGGAAGATAGAGCTAATCTTAGTGCTTTTCGTACGTTTGTTCGATTTGTGCTTGTTTGATTTTGTTGGTTTCCTCCTCTTCTTGGTGTCTGTGAAGGGCTGTGGTTTGTGATTGTGGCACTCCCTGGACTTTTCTCTCACCTTTTTTTACTCTACTGACCGTTCTTAGGCGGTGGTTCGGTGTTAGTCTTACTCTTTGTTGCTTTGTGGTTTATTCTGCGGTGCGATTTGTTTTGTGTCTTAACTTGTGTTATTTTGTTATTGTGTTTTTCAATCCTTTTAGCATTGCGATTACCTCGCTTCGGGAAGAGAGAACTAATCTTAGTGTTTTTCGTACGTTTGTTTGATTTGCGCTTGTTTGGTTTTGTCTGTTTTCCCTTCCTCTTGGTGTCTGGGAAAGGCTGCGGTTTGTGATTGTGGCACTCCCTGGACTTTTCACTTACCTTTCTTTTCTGCATTGGTTGACATTTTCAACAATACAACTTTTATCATCCAACGAGGTAACACTAGCACGAGTTTTCCCACCTAACAAGCTATTTGCCAGTTGATTAGAGATTGTTCTTCCAAACAAAATGATAAAATCCTCTTAACGTTCATGGACTGTACATACCAAAACAACAATAATGATTGTGGTCTGTATGCAATAGCGAATACCGTTGCAGGTGCCTTAAGCCAGTTTTACGGGATCCCAACCCTAGTCCTCAGCTTCCATAGTGGTAAAAAAACATACATTTGTTCGGTCCGCGTGGAGGTCTTCTAACTCATTCATGAATCGTTACGGGCAACACGTGAAACAAAAATATCACTGATAAAAAGCCTATAATGAAGCCAAGACGAGGACAACAGAAATAACGCGCTGAGACACTTGGAGATACCTGTTTTGTTCAACACCACCACCGGCATACTAGAGCAAAAGAAAACCACCAGTTGAAACCCGGTAGGTTGAGACACTGACATATCAAATCCGGCCCGGACGATCTAATGAATAGTTTTTAAACGTGGACATCAACGAGTCTTAACCCGGAATCACCTGCGTGTTATTACTGAAGTATACAAAGTGGTCAACCATGAAATCAGAAAACCCGTGACGATAATGTCACGAAACATTTGCCCGTCACGGGAAGCAATGATAATGTTGAAGACCGTCATGTGTTTTATTTCGTCACGAGTTTTAGTTGATCACAAGGTTACGCGCCAGTAAAACTGTTTCAAAATCCCAGTAGATTCTTCGATTAAACAGCGACTGATACGAATTACGTGGCCCCAACACTTATATAAGGCGAGGCAAGACAATCATATGAAGGGCTAGGCAATCGATAGTTTCACTAAGACGTGATGAAGCGGCGCCTATAAACAGACGAGAAATTACTTAAATTTCGATTTACCTACGTTATTTACTTTTCGCACGCGCTTATAGATGCTTGTAGGCTTCCTTTCAAAAGTTGGTTGGCAGGTTTAAAAATACTAAACCCCGTATTACAGATTAAAGGTACTGAATGTGTCTCCTTCGGTATATAGCACCGGGTCCTTTTAGTTCACCTTAACAAAATTTCTTGCAATGTAAAAACACTCGGAAAATCACATTGTTTTCACCAAAATCTGTTGATGAGAATTAATTGGTTCCGTCGCTTATAAAGGGACTAAAATATGAAACAGTAAGGAATACTAACGATGTAAAATGTCCAGAAAAGACTTAAACAAATCTTGAAATATCCCATTTTCTTACCGTTATCTTCGTTAGTATTGTCTAGTAACAGAGAGGACTGAGATATGAATGCGACTGAAGTCGTAAGACGCATCCTAGTGAGCGCATGACGTTAATACAACGTCGCAAAAGCAATGCGATGTTCTATAAACATCGTGTGCCCATTGGGCTGTACACGACACAGTTAGCATTAAAAAAAGATCATCTATTTAGACGCTTCATTAAGTCTATATTATTATCCATGTGTATAGATAAGGTTTCAACTAGGACATTCATATATAACGTACTAGCACTAAGAAAGATAGAGTGACACAACTGAATAGTTTATGTTCAAAATAATCATTTGAAATGATTACATCTTCAGTAACATATATTATGATACTCAGTTGTTTGAGATTTAAAAGAGATAACTCAAACACTAAACGTTGCTGGCATATAAAAAATCGGCATACGGGAGAAAAAAAATGCCAATAAGCAGTACTTATTAGATACACCCCGCAAGGTAATGACTGTCTTGTGGATACCGAAGAGAAATGTATAAAAATGCATATTTGCTTCACGTTGTATGTGACTGGGAAAACCAATACAGACAGACATAGAAGGCGAAGTTAAAGTGGCAGTCATTTTGAGAAAATGATTTTTCCAGTAGCAATTTTTATCATACGACTGTTCAATATGTCTATAGTATATCTGCAAAGTATCAGAATTTGTTAACAAGTTCTTCGAGTCTTCACCATGCATGCACTATCTCAGCTGCACTATCTCAGAGCATACAAAACCCAGTAGTCATGACTTAGCAAACATGGCTAAGTGGAAAACAAACTGTTGTTTTGACGAAATTATTTTTTCAGCATTATACTTCTTCCTGCGCATGTTCAGTATGTCAGTAATGAGTCTGCAAAGTACCCGATTGCTTCAACAAATTCTTTGAGCTTAATTGATTTTACTTTGTTCATGCACTATTGTAATTCCAAAGCAACTTTTCAAGAAGAATAAAGGGAAATAATCATAAAGAAATGAGCCTATAAGCCCTTTTTTCTCTACATAACATCTCATCAGTATCAACATTTTTTGTAAAATATGAAAAAGATTATTTTAATTATTTATCAAGATAAGAAACAGAAACCAAAATGCCTTTCAAAGATAACGAAGGGAAATATGTCTAAAGAAATTAATCATAATGCCCTTATTTTTCTCTAAAAGAAACATCTCATCGATATCAACATTTATGCAAAATGTGAAAAGATAATCCTGAAATAATTTAGCAAGACAAGAATCAGAAAGCAAAACACCTTTTTTAAGAATAAGAAAGGGAAATAACTATTAAGACATTAACCATTAGCCTTTAATTTTCTCTGACAAATAAATGTCATCAAATCAACATTTTATGCAAAATATGAAAAGATTCCTGAAATTATTTAGCAAGATAAGAAACAGAAACTAAAACTCCTTTTTAAGAATTACAAAGGGAAATAACTCTGAAGAATTCACCTCTCAGCCCTTATTTTTGTTTAATACAAACACCTCCTCAATATCAACGTTTATGCAAAATGTGAAAAGGATTCCTGAAATTATTTAGTAAGATTTGAAACCAGGAATCAAAACTGCTTTTTAAGAATTACAAATGGAAATAACTATAAAGAAATTAACCCCTAGACCCTTATTTTGTCTAACAGCAACATCTCATCAGTATCCACTTTTATGCAAAACTTAAAAAAAAATCCTGAAGTTATTAAGCAAAATCAGAAAAATAAGCAGCACTAAAAGCGCCTTTTTTCAAGAATTAAAACGCGAAATAACTCTAACGGAATTAGACCCTAGGCCTTATGTTTTGTCTGACAGCAACATCTCATGAATATAAACGTTAACGAAAAATAGGAAAATATTCCTGATAATATTTAGCAAGATAAAAATTACACAGGGAGATAACTATAAATGAATTGACACCTATGCCCTTTTTTCTAACAGCAACATCTTATCAAAATCAATGTTTTTGTGCAAAAAGTAAAAAGATTCCAGAAATTATTTAACAAGATAAGAAGCAGAAACCAATAGAATAGAATAGTAAAGAAAACTAAGCCAAAACGCCTTTTCAAGAATTACTAAGGGAGAAATAACTCTCTGGGAATTAACACCCCAGGTTTTTGTCTTACAGCAACAACTCATCAATATGAACGTGTATGCAAAATCTGAAATTATTCCTGAAATTATTTAGCAGGATAAGAAGCAGAAACCAAAATGCCTTTTCAAGAATTACAACGGAAAAATCTCTAAAGGAATTAACCCCAAGCCCTAATTTTGTGTAACACAACATCTTATCGATATCAACATGTTTGCGTAATAGGCAAAGATTCCTTAAATTATTTAGCATGATAAAAATCAGAAACCAAAACAAACGGACAGACGGATTGACAGGCGGGCGGATGTCAGACGAATAACGTGAAGACAGTATACCCCTGCCCACCTTGTTTTTGTCTTACAGCAACAACTCATCAATATGAACGTGTATGCAAAATCTGAAATTATTCCTGAAATTATTTAGCAGGATAAGAAGCAGAAACCAAAATGCCTTTTCAAGAATTACAACGGAAAAATCTCTAAAGGAATTAACCCCAAGCCCTAATTTTGTGTAACACAACATCTTATCGATATCAACATGTTTGCGTAATATGCAAAGATTCCTTAAATTATTTAGCATGATAAAAATCAGAAACCAAAACAAACGGACAGACGGATTGACAGGCGGGCGGATGTCAGACGAATAACGTGAAGACAGTATACCCCCGCCCACCAAACACGGTTTGCGGGTGGTTTAAATATTACCCAGATTATGATAGAATGATTCTTCTGATAAAGATAGCCAACGAAGGCTCGGATTCGGATGCATACGCTGATCTAAGATCTTTGCTATAGATCTATGACATAAGAGCACTCTTCGCTCATTGAAGCCAATACATGTATATAGAAAACATTAAATCGTTCTACGGACTCGTTGCTTACCGAATAACTAAAACTATCTGAACCACCTAATAAAAAACAACAAAATGGCTTTTGCGCCCAGCGAAAACTTGGATCAGCACGCGCATCTTTTCAGTCTGATCAGAGTTTTCGGTGTCCGCATGAAGAAAGCTTTGGTCCTCAACTATCCATTGAGCCCAGGATGTCAAGGCTGACCTGCGTCTTCGCTGGGCGCACATGCTATTTTGTTGGTTTTGTCATAAGGTGGCTCATCTCTGTCAGGCGAAATGATAATATGGGGACTGGATACATTTGGTATTTTTTCTGCCATATTTAACAGACAACTTTTGTAACCTCCTGTTCGCTTAACTGCACAACAATTTTGAATGCAAACGGGCTACTCTAGCAGGACAGACTTTGCTCCAGAGTGTAGCAAATTCTTTACCTTAAAGCAGATCCCGTTTCACGCATGACAGTTACATTCAATAGAGTTATGGTACGGTCTCTGATGAGGCCTTAGAAGACGAAACCAGCTATTCTGATCCAGAAAACTTCACACTTCAGCTGTCTTCAGTTCTGTGTATTAATCGCTTTCAATGTCATTTCTTTTTAGATTCTATTTACCTCCCCTGAAAGTGTAACCATCTACCTTAAACACAAACACAAATTATAACAAAGTTTAACGTTTAATACAAATACATATCTCTTAAACAACGTATCATAATGTTGTTATACTCTTCCACTAACCGGAACTCCAGTCATGTAGCTAGTCTACATATTCAATCCGACGACGAATAGTTCTATTTGTTCCATCCGGGTTTTTTCTTACGGTCACTATAGTTAACTGCTTCAGTTCCCTTGTAACTTCTACCTCGTGTTCACCTATAAGACCCCATTTTGAGTTCTGTAAAATGTAGAAAAAAAAACAAACAAACAAAAACAGAAAACGCAACGTCAAAATACGTACTTTCGAACATTTTCGACCAGCGAAAATTCCGATCACCCTATGCGTCAGTGCAGTCTCATTTTAATCTTCCCTGGGCGCATTTTAGACAGCAGAGGCAAAGCTTCTTCATGTGGACAGAGAACACATCGTACTGTGCGAAAATGTGAGTAGTCGTTGGGCGCACATGACAGAAGGTACGTTCAATGAACACATATCAGCGAGTTTTTCAGAATATTGTTTTACAACGGGTTTTTGGTCAAGTGATATTATTTTGTCTTAAAAAGTATATATGATGCATAACACACGAAAAGGCCCATTATGCCGTTTGCCGAAAACGAAGGACTTGATCAGCCTGCGCAGGCTGATTGTGGCCTTTGTTGTTCGCTCACAGAATCAGTGGATACTGTAAGATATATCGACGAACAGAAAATGCCAAGAACAGACTGCACAGATGTGCATGCTGATCTGTACCTACGCTGTCCGCAAAAGTATAAGGGCCCATTTCGTGCGTTGCGCATCATATGAAAGAGGCCAAAAAGCATGACAACTACTGAATACGAATACGATGCCATGTTGGGGATTCTTTGACCTAAATGAAAACATATCGTAAGCTGAAAGGACGTCGAACCATATTTAGATTGATTGCCATCCCAAAATATCTTGTTTGATTTGGAAGACAACATTTCCTACACGATTGTATGTGCATCCAGTGAATACTCAGTTCATCCTGTGCGGATACGCATGCTGATCAGTCTTATCTTGCGTTCTATGGATAACTTAAGACTAAACATCTTTAAAAACTCTGATTAGACTTCGCTAATGTTAGGAGGCGTAATCAGCCTCGCAACCTAGATTGTTACATATGAAGAGATTTTATAAAACCGAGTCTCCGATTGTCGTTCTTTTGTGTGTTCTTTGTTTCTAAAGCCATATTTTTTTTATTTTTTTATTTTTTTTAAAGATTTTTATTCTGTAAATCCGGTTTAAACTCATGTTACAGTCGACTCTTGTTATCTCAGTTTCCAAGGGACTCTCTGAACTACTTCGAGATAGCTTTACCTCGACATATCAGATTTGCAGAATTGTGGAAAAAATAATTCGAACAACCACATTTAACAAATATATATGTAATTGGACTCTTGAAGTTAGAGATATGTTGAAAATATTGTAGAAAAGAGGAGCAATTGCTCCTGAGGATCAATTTCTCCTCTTTTCGTCATATTTTTTTACCTGTTGTTAGATTAATCATGCTTAGGCAGGGACCAGATTTTCACTTCGAGACAAGCAGTTATTCGAGATAACCGAGGTCGAGATAACGAGAGTCAACTTAATTCGTTTAAACCGCGGACCGTTGAAAGGCGGTGGTTCTGATATTGGTTCTTCTTTGCCTTACTTTTGGCTTCTAGCTTTAGAGTTGTGTATCTATAAACATGTAGATGAAGTTACTGGAAAGGCCACAATTACGAAAGATAACCTTACCAAGGCACCGAGAGAAGAAATGACAGACACTGACAAGACATATTGCAGAGTTGCAATAACCGACATACGGGTATTGGTACAAATAAAGGAGCACAGCAATTGGGCAACCGTCTTGGAATGACCACAATAAAAAAAAAAAAAAAAAAAAAAAAAAAAAAAAAGCACTCTGGGAGGCTTCTAAGATTAGAAGCTATTACGTTTTGGTTTAATTTCCAGGTCTAATGTACAGAGGCTTCAACAAAGAATTCATATTTAAAGGGATAAAAGTAATCTTGCAGAATAGCATTTTTTTTAACTTGATGGAGTGTTCTACAATTAAATATGAGGGACTGCCAAGGACTAAGTTCGCTCCGACACGCCACACTTGTATTCGGCTTCATTGAGAAACGTACGTACACCCTTTTAACATGTTCGCGCAAAGAATTATCAAAATATCTTCAAGAAAACGGGAAACGATTTCTAGATGTTTGTTCAATTTCATGGAAAGGCACCGTGGAAAAACTCACAGATTTTTACGACTATTAAAACAATTTACATCCAGAGATTTACTTTACTATACTAATAAAATAGGAGAAGAAAAAAAAACATCTTCCTTTCTTGGATGTATTACTAGAGAAAAATGGCACTGACCTTAGTACGGACATTTTCTTCAAGGAGACGGATACAAAACAATAATTAAATTTTCACTCTTGTCACCCCCCAAAAAAGCACGAAATTCGGTATGCCCTACAACTTGGCAAGACAGATTTGTACGGTTGTATCGGGTCCACTTAAGAGAAGTGCTTGCAAGAAGACGCTTGCAAGAATTTCGAAACTCCTTACTTTAAAGAGATTATCCTAAATATTAAATATTAATTGATGATTGAATAAGCAAAATTTAAGCTACTCGTATTTAAAGAGGAGAACTACTTTTTGTAAAAAGTAAAAAAAAAAAAAAAACAAAAAAACGAAATCATACCATATGCTTCCACCGAAGATCCCAAAAATCCAGTTTTATTTACATTATTACCAACAATCTCTGCTACATAAGACTAAATGTCTATATAGCTGTTAACAGAACCTGTGTAGCAATATCTAGGGAGATGGAACTCTCAAGCCCTGGTCGGCAATCCATCTAGGAGTTGGCAACTCCAAACAAAAATCTGCATACCTGGATTTGCCTGTTCCAGTTATGTAAAGTCTGCTTCGGCAGCTGGGGCGGAAGAAATCATTACTATGATTCAACGGCCCAAATGGCGATGCAGCAGAATGTTGTGGAGCATGGAGAGCATGACAAGGCACAAAAGAAGTCATGGTAATCCACTGCATCCGGGCTTAGCTCCAGATGTCCTGACACTGTCTTGCCTCTGGAGCCAGCTAGGTCAGGATGAGAAAGTGAGGTTGACTGCGCGCCTCTCCCTCGCTATAATCCAATTCACAGCGCATGTCATCTTAATCAGCAACACACATTCACAGCAAGCACATATATGCAAATCATACAAAAGCCCTGTGGCGATGGGCGAGCGGCGAAGCAGCAGGTGATGAAACACTGGAAGCTGTATTTGCGACCTGCACACAGGCGACTTGGTGAACACACAAATAATAATACATTCAGTAATGACAGACGAATACCAACAATCTACTATATCTTACAGCAGACAACGTAATGACAGAGATTCTGAAGAATACGAACATTATAAAACGTAACCGCCAGCCCCCAAATTTGAATAGGCTTTTGACTAGAACAGAATTTAAAAGTAATATCTTTATAAATATTGAATATAACTATCCAAATGTTATAGGTCAAACTGCAGATTATGTCAGCACATAACAGAAGGTAACAGTTACAATTTCATACGTTAAATATTTTTATGTTTATAAGTCTATGTCATGTGACGTTGAGAACGTCTTCACTGACATAACCTGTAATGGCTGTGGAAAGTATTACAAAGGTCAGACAGTGGGTAAATTAAGAACTTGGCGCACGGTGGATGCGCAACAGATAAGGGATCCGTCCGCAAGACAAATTCCGTTGAGTGGACATTTGGACACGTGTTGCTCAAACAATCCAAAATTTCAACTGTTCCGATTTTTCAAAATTAATTCTGAAAGTGTTTCAGCTAGGTTGTCGAAAGAAACGTAATTTATTTACGGTTTAAACCCCGATTTTAAAGCATTTCTTGTATATGTTTTTAAGGAAATTTCAAGATCATAACTTAGGTAAAATAAGAATCATTACAATTTCATTTTAAAATCTAAACATTACATAAGTCAACACATTGAATTTCATTATAATTTTGATTTTCTTAAAAATACTTTGTTTTTCTAAACATCCCAGGGAAATTGTCTGTTTTATCTAAAACCCGGACTATTTACCAGTAAAACATACCTTTTGTTAAAATGTGCATAACGTCAATCTTTACTTGTTTTTAGGACGTTTTACGCTAAAAAGGTCACGTGATATAATTATTAAGCAACAACGTCAGCAACGTTTCATTACTACATACTGAAAAACCATCGCGTTAGGTAAACACTTTCGAATAAACCATGTGTGACATATGCAGTCTTTATTCTTTTTATCTAGATTTTACATCTTGTGCCGTGACTTTTTTCTTATTTCTGGACAGCACACTTTTCTCTGGAACACACATATCTCAGACATCTCTCGTGATCGTCTTATCTGGGAACATTCATCTTACGTGCTAAAGAGCGTTCGATCTCGTTGCCATAATAATAATGTACCTGCCCCGTAGGAAAAGAACTGTTATAGCATATTCCAAAAACCAAGGTTCAGGCGAGCCTTCACGCATCTGTGCTTACATAAGCACATAAGCGTCAGGCCAGGGAAACACTCCAACCAAAGACCTAGACATGCGCACTGACAGATTGAATCGACAGAAAGTCCAAAGAGTTTTTTTTTTTTTTTCTTGTGACGCGGCTCATACGCGGCTTCATCTAAACCACTCTAATAAAACTTACAGGACCCTCTACGGTGACTTTAGGCGCCAGAAACTCGAAATCCTTGTATGCTTGTGCCTCTCCCCCGGATTTCCTATACAACCTGAACATCTTTCCAGTTGCTACTAGTTTTGCACTTCTCAGGATGGCAACTGCAATTATTATAAAAACAACGCCTTGGTGTACCAAAGAGGTCATAAGCAGCGATACCGCTGTATTGCTAAATTTTAACAGTGCACTGATGTTTTTTATCAGTGCAACGCTACATTTAATCAGTGCATCGGTTTTAGTCTTACTCTTTGTTGCTTTGTGATTTCTTCTACGAGACGATTTGTTGTATGTCTTTCCACGTGTCATTTTGTTCTTGTGTTTTTAGTCCTTTTAGTATTGCAATATTGCGATTACCTTGCTTGGCGAAGAGAGAGCTAATCTTAGTGCTTTTCATACGTTTGTTCGATTTGTGCTTGTTTGGATTGGTTGGTTTCCTCTTCCTCTTGGGGTCTGGGAAGGGCTGCGGTTTGTGATTGTGACACTCCCTGGACTTTTCTCTTACCTTTCTCATTTTTTTAGCAGTGCAAAACAAATAATACGTTGAATACAACCGCATGAATAGGGGTTTTCAAGCAGCTTGTTAGACAGAGCTTCAACATTAAGATGCTTTTTATTGTAGTAAAATAGTAAAAAAGACTAAAAGGCAATGAGTATAGTCTTTTTTATCATTATACTGTAAGACTTGAATGGCACATTGATATATATCTTCCTGGCAAATGTATATGGCACTGATAATGAACCGACAAATACTCAAACACTAGAATGGGCTATTATTATTATTATATATTTTTTTTTTTTTTTTTTTTTTTTTTTTGCGGGGTTGTGGTGGGGGGGGGGGGTGTGAGTGGGGGATGGGGGATTACTGGATTACTGTTTTCCTATTTATTTATTTTTTTTCCCAAAAAATGGAGCTGAAGAAACAAAACAGGAAATTGCAGAAACAGGTCTAGCAAAAGGCTATAGTTGGTTCAAGTAGTTATCCTCTTATAAGTTATTGGTCGAGCGTAAGAGGTGGTTGCTTTTCTTTTTCTCTTTATATATTTAGACCATTTGTAGCTTTACAAAAGTTAAGCCTTTTTAAAACACAAACTACAGGTAACTATTTTCATAGGTGAATTTAAAATCTTAAACTCATGCATTTGCTTTAAAAGAATCACAAAATAATAATGCTATTATCCGTTTTAGAATAAATATTACATAATTATTTGTCGCATATTTTTTAAGAGAGTGTCACGCAAACGGCTCATTTGACATGTCAAACTATTCCGAAATAGGGACGCTTTGAAAATACAGAACAAATTAAACTCATGAGATAGCAAACTCGGTTGTATTATGTTTGTTCACGGGGAACAATGAAAATTGCAGCATCCCTCACGCCCTAGAGTAGCTTTGAGCGGAATTCTATTTCTACATATGGGCCGCGCCATGCAAAAACGTGTCTTCGGGCATATGCCGACAGGGAAGGCCCAGATCAGGGCCTTCGCTGTCCGCTAACAGAATTAATGAACACTATAGAATGTATCACTGGAGAGCAAATGCCCGGATGAGACTGCGCGCATGCGTGGGATAAATTTTAATATACATGTATGCATTTTTCGCATGCGCCAAGACATCGTTTCGCTTGGTACGGCCCAGTTATTCGTACGAGCCCAATAGTTCCAAAGGACTAGACGACAATTTAGTGAAGTCAACAATATATTGAATACATGGGGGTAACGTCATTTTGCGGCCTTCCAATAAGCGTTTACCAGAAACAACTGCAATCACAAAATAGTCTTGTTTTCTCTGAAAAAGAATGTCGTCTGCTACGACTGTGCGTGAAGCTTTTAGGGTAAATTTTCACATATGTTTTTGTGGTTGATAGCTGAGCTTTTCACTTTAATTGCATGGCGAGGAGTCGGGTATCAGACTCAATGAACGTGCGGAAATAAAACGTTCATTGGAATGTTGATGTCTGATGCTACATGCCTTTGTTCGTTCCCTCCAAGGTTCATCTATTGTTTTTTCTTTACCTTTGGCTAAGAGTGTCTAGAGTTGTAACGATCCCTCAGTCTTGTTTGGTGAAGGAAATTTAATTTGATTAACATTTTTATTTCTGTGATGTTTCACTGTTTGAGTTAGGACTCTCAATGCAGGCATTTTCGTGTTTTGACCTTTTATCGTCTTATTGTTGTATTAAATGGATCCTGTTTAGCACTGTGATTACCTTGCTGGGGAAGAGGAAGCTGGTTGGTTTGTTTTTCTTTGGTCTGTGGCTTGTGTACTGTCTGTCATGGTTTGTTTGCAACGCCTTTTATCAACACTTGTCCTGTTGAACCCGGATATATCCTGCCTTTACAAACAGTGTACATCCAGATCAGATGGCTTCTGAAGAAGCCAACTGATCTGGATCTATACTGTTTGTCATTCATTATGTGAATATATATCAACAACCAGGATCAAGTAAACTGACTGGCTGACAATTAGAAATGGGGAGGCATTGTAATTTATTCAGCATGACAAGGGTTAAATGTCATTGGCAGGCTATGTTCTATGATTGTGGATCTTCGTGGACATTTTCTATACTATTTTGTGGCTATCATTTGTTTTACTTTTTTAATTCATTTTAAAATTTTCCTTCCTATTCATATAGAGATTTCAGGATGTGGTTATTCATATATCCGTCTGCTTCTGTTTAAAGTGTGTCAAATTCACGCATCAATTCTTACTTATTGCAGAAATTCCTCGCTCCACTCGTTTGCTTGGATAATACCCTGAAGTATAAAAAATAATCAGTGAAGTATGAATAAAACTGCTTACCCAGACAGTCATATGGACAGCATTTAGTCATTGATATATCATTTGAGCTGAGGCACAACATTTCCTACAATACTGCATAAAAATGCGATCCGCGAAGACATAGATTAACCCGCGGATCTGCGCAGGCTAATCAGTCTTACCGACTACCTGAAGACGCTTTGGATCCTTGGCTACTCGTAGTGTGTCAGACGAAGGCTATGAGTCTTTGCTGGGCTAACATGCATTCTTGTAGTTGTAGGAAATGCTGTGGCCAGGCTAATTTTAAAGCAAATTATAAAACAAGTCTCAAAGCGAAATTGTCAAGCTACCTGCAATGTAAAAATGGCAACATATATATATATATATATATATATATATATATATATATATATATATATATATATATATATATATATATATATCATATGACGTCGCTGTTATTCAGTGGATAACGTCATGTTATAAAAATCGTATAACCACACGTTATATAACACTTTGGTAGGAACAAGTAACGTCATGACGACGTCCATGTCAACCATGCATTTCCTGTTGAACAATTGTCAACTTTAAAGGCGATAAAATCCAATTTAAAAGGGTCATATGATAAACAGAATCTTACACTCGTGGTCATTTAATATGAAATTTATGAAACTCGCCGAAGGCTCGTTTCATAAATCTCATATGAAATGACCACTCGTGTGTAAGATCCTATATATATATATATATATATATATATATATATATATATATATACATATATATATATATATATATATATATATATATATATATATATATGTATATATATATATATATATATATATATATATAAACTCGTCGGTTACTGTAGAATATATGGAAATCCTGATCAGCCGGTATGATTTGCAGCTGTAGGTTTCTAAATATGGCGTAAATATGCATTTTATGACTGTATGACGTATACGAGCAGTTCAAATTGCATCAATTCACTGATGAATTACGATGGTACTGATCGTCCCGCACTAATACGCTAGCTCATGTGACATTTGCTTGGCTCTACTTGTCATCACGTACATTTCATTTTTACGCAAAAATGCAACAGTGTTTCATCAGGTTAAGAGCACTGAATACACCTGGTCCCGAAATTTTAAAATGTTATTCATGCTCAACTCATACGAGAATGAAATTTATCCTGCTAATTAATCGCAAATTACTAATAATTGAAATTGTTTCTAACTAAACATTGTTGTGCATGAGCTTTTCTCTGCTAATAAGTATGA
Organism: Anodontia alba; assembly: GCA_964016985.1. NCBI lineage: Eukaryota > Metazoa > Mollusca > Bivalvia > Lucinida > Lucinidae > Anodontia > Anodontia alba. Next base: position 70,175,921 of record OZ024827.1, on the reverse strand, counting down.
AAATGCCAACCATTTTCATAGTTATTGACAGAGAATAGTTTATGCTGAGCTGAGCTGAGCTGAGCATGAACCCAGCTAGCATTCTACGTAAATCTACATCGGGCCGTCATCGGCCCGTCAGCTACCCTGACGGGCCGATGACGGCCCGATATAGATTTACGTAGAATGCTGACTGGGAACAAAGTTTTATAACTTCAGGGCCTGGTAGATATTCCACCTTTTAGTACGAGAGTATCAACTCAGCTATAGTTGATAACTTTACTTACCTCTTAAATTGCAAGACGGTGGGTCGGTTTTCAGAATAAATGTTGGTTCCTCCTCATACTATTTCAGATGGTCGGTGCCTGGCTATAAATGTCTCTGGTCGGGCTCATCGTGGTCCTGTTTGTGTTTTTCTTGTGTTCTGACTTCCGACCTCCACTGAGCCCTTTGCCCGGTTTCTTCACAGTGGTTTTCATGATATGTGTTTCACTGTGATGTTTCACGGATGAGTTAGAGCACCCCTATGCGGATCACACCTATATTTGTAATTTAGAACCGCGTCAGAATTATGGGTGAACCTTCCTGCGAAGAAAACCGGTTTAAACCCCATCCTCACCCACCGGCATTTTTTTTTTTATCAGAGTAAGCTTGTAATATCAAGTAAGCCTGCCGATATAGGATGATATCTGCACAATTTCTCCTCGGAACTGATCGCAAAATTTAATTATTCAATATTTATCGCAGTTTAATAACCGGATCTATGAAACTAAGTCTACTTACCAGTGATGGCATTTCCATTGTTAATCCGATTTCCCTTGACGTGTATACACGCCAGAGCTGGTACGAGTATGAATAGTATACAAATTCTAATAGAGGGTCTCATCTCAGTGCCTGCAATAAGAGGTTGTGAAAATACCATTGTACTATCGAATCTCAGTCAGTATATATTCGGACAGACATGCCTTAGAAAGCATACATGTCTGAGCACATAGTGTGGATCCTGATCTAACTCCTCCTAAAGAAGTCTCAACGAAAACCCTGCAGCGTGCATCCTCAATGCCGACAGGGTAAGAACAATATTAGAACCACCATTTGTAAACATAGTAACAATGAAAGGTTTGATGGTGTTTAAATCATCATAGTGCAGTTTATGTTTTTATTTTCCTTGGGATTGCTGGGCCCATTCTGATATCTTGGAAAATGTTCCGCTTAAGTCGGTGCTTGTGGAGTGTGTGTGTGTGTGGGGGGGGGGGGGGGGGGGGGCGGCGGGCGGGCGGGGGCGGGGGTGAGGGGGGGGGCATATGCAACCTTGCCAACTACACTTTTGCAAATGAAGAGTCTTAATGAAACCGAGACACGGATTTTCTTTCTTTGATGTGTTCGGTGTTTCCAAGGACAACCTTTATAGATTTGGTCTACTGACGAAAAATATTCACCCAAGGTTCAAAATGTAGTAAATAATACAAAATAATTGTTCAGCTGGCATATGGACTCCCGAGTACAATGGAACATAACAGAAAAAAAAAAAAAAAAAAAAAAAAAATATATATATATTAACCCTTTTGTGCTCTGCGTCTCATAAATCAGACATTGGCAAACAGTGTAGAACCAGATCAGATGCTACATAACATGCATTAATTGAATGCATTTAAAAAAAATAGAAAAGCAGGGTAATAATAAAAACTGACCAGAGACCCCTTAAACCGGGAATGGACTGGTCCAAAGAATTCAGGTAGAAGAGTCCACTCGGCATAAATGGGCTAAATCGCTCAAGAAACAAGGATAAGGACTCCTGACAAACATCTCAAACACTGGCAGCCAGAGTTAACCCATTTATGCCGAATGGACTCATCTACCTTCACTTTTCGGACTGGTTCATTACCAATATAAGTTTTATTATTACCATATTTTATAGAAATTCCTCTATTTAATGCAAACAGTGTAGACCCTGGTCAGACACCGCGTTATGCGGCGTCTGATCTGGGTCTACACAGTTTTCCATTGTCCCTTTTATGAGACGTCAGGCATAAATGGGTTAAGGAAAACTACTAAGTAGTTGAACCACGGAAAGCTTGAATAAAGCCAATACATTAGGCAGCAGGTTTATTTCGGCACCGTCATAACCCAACCCACCGTTGTGCAATCAAGCTAGCATATATAGATATAAACCATGAATTGGCTAAAAATAAGCATGCAGTCTGTCGTGATACATCAGGACTTACAGTGCCGTATATATTATTTTATAGACAACTCATTTCATAAAGATCTAAAAGGTTACTTTTGAAACCCAAGAAACTCACAAACGAACGAAATCGGACACGTTTTGTTTTATTAAGTCACTTCATATGCAGCAATGTAATTTGCGAGGCTGCATACGTCCAATAGCTCCGGCTTAAGATATATTCGAATTTCAAAGATGTTTAAGTCTCTTTCTTCACGAAAACATGCCTATATAGTTTTGACCCCCTTAAACCCCACTTTTATATAGTAAAACTGGGGTTTACAGGGGTATACATTATTTTTCTTATTTCTGATCGAGGCGGTTCTAACGAGTACCCACAATCTATGTTTTGAGCAGAAACATGAAAAATATCAGAATTTTTTATCTGAAAATTTTCATTTTTTGGTGATAAAATTTGCAGTTTGTTTGAATAGGCATGTTTCCGTAATATACTTATAAAGACGGTGTTAGAGGGCGTATGAAGCCTCGTAAACTACATTGCTACAAATGAAGTTATTCAATAAAGCCTTGTCTCCGATTTTTGTTCTGTTGTCTGTTCTTTGTTTCCGCAGACAACATTTTAGGTTTTTATTTAACATTTATGTGAATCGCTTGCCAAGTAGACGATTCACATGAATTGCAAGACTTATTTTCTAGAGAAAATAAAAACAAATAAAATATTGTTTGACGCTTTATGACTTAAGTCACAATGACATTTTATTTCTTTAATAGTCTTTTTTACCAAATGAGCAACACCCACGACACATTAAGAAAACACGCCTATTCAAATATATTGGAAATTTTACAATCAAAAAAGGTTAATTTTCAGATAAAATATGATCTGATATTTTTCATATTCCTGCTCAAAACATAGATTGTGGGTACTCGTTAGAACCGCCTTGCCGAGGCGGTTCTAACGAGTACCCACAATTGATGTTTTTGAGCAGAAATAAGAAAATAATGTATACTCCTGTAAACCCCAGTTTTACTATATAAAAGTGGGGTTTAAGGGGGTCAAAATTATATAGGCATGTTTTCGTGATGATATGTGGGGCATGTGCCAACAGCTTAGTTACAGATCAGACTGGGTAGACAGTTCTCTAGACTATCCGATAACCTCTATATTCTACTGTACCTTAAAAGTCTGAAAATGGATAGTACAAACAATGATCAGTATGCGCAGACTTACCGGAGTCTTCGTTGAAAGTTCAAGAAAATTACGACCACTCGAAATTACGATCATTCCACTATTACGACTATATTTGTCAGCCCCACATGTTTTATGCGAACATATTTATTTATATGTACCTCATATTTTACAGATATACGCCTAGCAAAAACCTTTTGTTTGGATTATCCACGTATATTCTGGATGTCGTATAAAACTCACTCGTGTATTGTCGGTAATACTATCCGACGCATCAAATGACTTTCAAATCATATGACATCATCACGAAAACACGCCTTTATAATTTTGACCTCCTTAAACCCCACTTTCATATAGTAAAACTTGGGTTTACAGGGGTATACATTATTTTTCTTATTCCTGCTCAAAAACATAGATTGTGGGTACTCGTTAGAACCGCCTCGCTGAGGCTATTCTAACGAGTACCCACAATCTATGTTTTGAGTAGAAATATGAAAAAAATCAGAGTTTTTTTATCTGAAATTTTTCAGTTTTTGTAGGTGAAATTTTCTATATATTTGAATAAGCATGTTTTCGTAATGATTTAATCTTTCAGACTATAATCAAACACAATTGTAACATGTTAAGCATATAAATAAAACATTAAAGACAAACTATTTTGCTTCCATTTTCTAAATGAAGACCACTGTTTGCAAAACTGCTTTATATTAATGAAACTGGATCTACGATAAAACACCAATGACTTGAACATCGAAGGCTTTCACTTATAAAGCCGGTGTTAGGCGTCGTATCCGGCCTCGCAAACTACATTGCTACAAATGCAGATATACCTTGTCTCCGATTTTCGTTCTGTTGTGTGTTCTTTGTTTCCGCAGACAACCTTTCAGATTTTTATTTAACATTTATGTGAATCGCTTGCCAAGTAGACTGTTCACATGACTATCAAGACTTATTTTCTATGAAAATTAAAAACTAATGAAATGTCGTCTGCTGCAGATATTGTTTGGCGCTCTAAGACTTAAGACATAATGGCATTTTACTTGTTTAACTCTTGTCCTGCTGAATAAATTAAGAAGCCACAACCATTTCTAATTTTCAGCCAATCATATTATTTGATCAAGGTTGTTGATATAGATTCACAAACTGAATGGCAAACAGTGCAGACCCAGATCAGTTGGCTTCTTCAGGAGCCAACTGATCTGGATCTACACTGTTTGCAAAGGTAGGGTATATCCGGGTTCAGCAGGACAAGGGTTAATAGTCTTTGTCTCTAGGAATTTCTCCCGACAGATAAAACAAAATGTTTAGAGAAAATTTCTTATTTAATTATGAAATTGTATGCTAAGTGTACTCATTACAATCGTCTTGATGGCGATTATAATGAATACGCTCAACATAACGTTTTATGGAAGATCGAAAAGACATACTAAAATTATCCCCGTTACCCTCCTGACCTGAGGTTATGATTAACCCTCAGTGGATCGAACTACCCATGTCTAGAACAAACTTCCATGGTCCCAAATGAACGCCGACTGTACGTTATTCTATATTTAAACAAATCTGCTTTTTTTTTTTTTTTTCTAAGAATCTGCCACCCACTATATCTTTACCAACAGCCAAAGATGTGCAAATTAATATTCCGGAGTCAGTCATAAATGGCGGACAATTTTTTTTTTTTTTAAGTCTAATCTGAAAAACATAAAGACATAACTTACAAACCGTATTTGATCTAAAACCGCGCATACCCTATAGGCACAGTCAAGCATTGTCATATAGTCTTCAGATTACAGTCTGTGTACTTTTAATTCTAAAAGTATATTTTGTCGGTGTACTCATTCGAATTGCACTGGCTTGTCGTTTGCAAGGCAATTCAAATTGGTACACACAACATACGCTTTCTATAGCAAATTATAAAAAAGAAAAAGAAAAAAAAAAGAAAAAAAAAAGAAAATGACCTTGTGATGTCATGGGACTTGGGCTGCTTACCAATAGACTGGTTACTAGTAATAAACAAAGGCCTGTCGATGTGGTCAGGTTATATGCTTCCACAGACGCACAAAAAGAACTTTCGCAGAGGAACCGCCTTGGAACGGTCAGTAGAAAAACTATTGGTGTGTGAAATTATTAATCATCTCTTAATCACATCACTTGGCTACGAATGAATCATTGCAAGGTAGTGTCGTGTTACCTCATGTAACTCGACCCAACTGACCTGTTGTTTTCTTTATGTTTAACATTCATTTTTGTACAAACTTATTTTAACAAATAGGTTTTGTCATGCGAAAACGAGTCTTCAGGCATATGCAAACTGCGAAAGCCCAGATCAGCCTGCGCTTCTGCGCAGACAGATTAGGGTCCTCGCTGTCCGGTAACAAAATCATTTTAGACTATAGAAAGTATCAATCGAAAGCAATTCTTTGGATAAGACTTTGCCCATGCGTGGGACGTATCTGAATCTATGCATTTGGCGCATGCTCGAAGACACTTTTTCGCTTGGCGCGGCCCATATACAATCAAATGTACAATCAAATGAGAAACACGTGATTGCTGTTCATGTATGCTCAATGGAGGCTGCTTGCTGTTTGCTGACACTGTACTCCATCAAACGTCTTCTGAACATCTGTGGTTAAGGGAAACCGACATAACTTCAGGGGAGACAACTCTGTCAAAATGTTTTGGCTCCCTTTTGAAAACGGAGTCTATCCTAAAAGGAAAGTATTTGCTCCCTTCGAAGCATATTTTTCCCTTTTAGAATAAATCCCAAATAAAAGGGGTTTATTCTGAATGAATGCAAATAGGAAGTTACAAAAAATGCCTCCCCTTGTAAAGTTGTCGGATATCCTATCATGGTTTCCAGCGCACTTCAGTTTGGTACATCTGTGCTTATATTTTTTTATATTTTTAACCCTTGTCATGCTGAACAAATGAAGATGCCATGCCCATTTCAAGCTGTCACCCAAATAGATAACTTAATTCAGATTGTTGATATAAATTCACAAACTGAATGACAAACAGTGCAAATCGAGATCAGTTGACTTCCTCAGTAGCCAACTGATCTGGCTCTACACTGTTTTGAAAAGCAGGACATATCCGGATTCAGCAGGACAGGGCTAATTTCATATTTTGCTGAACCATCAAGGATCAAATGACATAACCGAAATGTCTTAAGTTACATCTTCCGTTTACAATGTCATGTACATAGTACCTTACGTTCTTGGCTTTGATAATACAAAATCAGTTTAATCACCTTTACTGTGGGATTCAAGATGATGAGAATACTGCCTGTAGGTGTTTGCATCATTTTCATATTTGTTCCAATTCTAACGAGCACACATATCCAAGAAATCAATAATGAGGGAGGAAGTGTCATCACTAGTAAGTAGAAATACTTCAACTTCGGGAACGGGCACACTTTCGAAGGAGATAACTCCGTAAAAAACTGTCTGTCTCCCTTCGGAAAAGGGATATTCTCTAAACGGGAAAAATATGCCTTTTGAGGGAGGAAATTCTTATATTTTAGTCTAAGAGTAGACCCCCTTTTAGAAGGGATATATATGCAGGACAGCAAACAGGAAGTCACAAAAGTTACATACCTTATAAACAATTAACTGAAAGTCTATTCAACGCATTCGTATTCAGTTGTCGTCGTCATTATTCTTTAAGCAAATCCATCACTTAATTCAGCCTCGCCTTCGATTACGGAAGGGTCATATTTCCTATTTCTGAACGTCTCCAATTCTATCTTACCATATGTCATTCCGTATTTCGGAACCAAAAACGTCTTTAATCCATTTATGCCGAGTGAACACTTCTACCATAACTATTTCGACCGGTCTATTTCCAATCGTAGGGTGTCTGATTAGCTTATATTATCAGAGTATTTATAGAAATTCCTAATTTAGTACAAACAGTGTAAAACAGGAAAAGACACTGCGTCCGGGTCTACACTGTTTTCCAATGTCCCTTTTATAGGACGCTAGGCAAAGATGGGTTAACCATACTTGTCCCAAAATTTTATTCCGTCCGCGTGTCTTGAGACTAATATGGAATATTGGCAAATGAAGTAGATCGTGATCAAATGCAGCTTTCTGTATCTCTGACCTTAGTCATTCAGTAGGAACACAAAGATTTCATATTAAAATCTTAATCATCGTTAACGTTCAATTACGAAAACACGCCTATTCAAATATACTGAAACTTTCACTTCCAAAAACTGAAAATTTTCAGATAAAAAATTCTGATATTTTTCATATTCCTGCTCAAAACATAGATTGTGGATACACGTTAGAACCGCCTCGTCGAGGCGGTTCTAACGAGTACCCCCAATCTATGTTTTTGAGCAGAAATAAGAACATTAATGTATAGCTCTGTAAACCCCTGCTTTACTATATAAAAGTGGGGTTTAAGGGGGTAAAAATTATATAGATATGTTTTCGTGATGCACAGTGAAAATATTCTATCAAAATGGCGTTAAAAAGATTCTGCCAAAAGTGGCTGTTTTTACGGCGCTAACAATGTCGAACCTCTCATTAATCCGGCCTGTATTATTCACATTGTTTCAAGTTAAAATACCACGTACATTGAGGAATCGCATGACGCCATGGAAACAGTCGAGTACCAAGTTCAAAAGTAAGAAATTTTAAAAGCCCTAGGACTACCCGTTTTCATTTTGCACTTAAAATATTCTAAAATATAACTGAAGATACCCAAGATATGCCACAATCACGAAGCAAAGCCTTGCTGAAGCATCTAAAGAAGCATGCATCACGAAAACATGCCTATATAATGTTGACTTCCTTAAACCCCATTTTTATATAGTAAAATTGGCGTTTACAGGGGTATACATTATTTTTCTTATTTTAATTTGCTAAAAAGTATAGATAATGGGTACTCGTAAGAACCGCTTCGTCGAGGCGGTTCTAACGAGTACCCACAATCTATGTTTTGAGCAGAAATATATCAGATTTTTTTTTATCTGAAAATTTTCAGTTTTGGGTGGTAAAATTTTCAATATATTTGAATAGGTGTGTTTTCGCAATGGATGAGGAACAAATAGTAACAAAACAAACGCCACATATGAAACCAATGACGCACAAACAAAGAACTGCAACAGAGGAACCACCATAGAACAGTCAGTAAGAAAAACTACAGAGGAGGGTGGAGGCAGTTTTACTGGTGCGAAACCTCTAGCTCAGTTCTGATGCAGTTCAAATCAAATTTAATTATCTTGAAAAGTAAATGTTAACCCGTGTTTGTGTAACACTGTGTATTTTTCTACTGACATGGAGCTGGGAAAAAGCTTATTTACTTGTAAAGTCAATCAGGAACTTCCTTGAAAATTTCTACGTTGAAACGCCCTTGACGTTTTGCATTTTGTAGCTGTTTGATCTTATTGTGTAGAATCCGATAAAACTTCTCAATTTAATGCAAAGAGAGGCGCTTCTTGTCATATGCTTAGCTCTCCTGTCATATGCTTACATGTAGCTAACTCTTACTGCCTCTATACGACCAGAAGGCTAAGTGACATCTTTGCCTTTCCGCTTTAAAGCATGTTGATATAGGACTGCACGGTTTGCAGATATATATCTGTCCAAATACTATTTCAGATTATATATGCAATATCATAGTAGGCATACATGTATGACTTGCAGTTTTACAATCCAAAAGTCTTTAAAGAAAAACAAATATATAGTTTTTGTTTAATGTCATGTTATATGCAAATAACGAGACATAGATAGATAAGCTAAACAGTCGTTGAACAAATTTTTAAGATATATGAACAGACTGTGCACATGAGAAATTTTATTTTTGCATTTGCGAATAGCGCAATTGTTTTCTATATAGACAGTGCACATAACATAGTATACTCGTGTCCGCACTTAAAGTTGAAAACCGTTCGAGATATTGTCATAAAATTTCTAAAAAATGTAAAGCACCATATGACAACGTGCAGAACACCAAAAACGTAGCTCTGATTAAAATTCTTTTGGAGTTGCGGCCCCTTGAACATAGAAAATATTGAAAATAGCCATTTCTATTGTGTACTCGTGTCTGTTCTATATTTTCATGAAACTTCACATAAATGTAAAGCACTACGAGACGACTCGCAAATCACACGAACCATCACTCTGTTTTGCCTACTTTTGGAGTTATTGCCCTTTTGAACATAGCCATTTCTATCATGTACCCATGTCCGCTCTGTAAGTTAAAAATCGTTCGGGATGTTATTGTGAAATTTCTCACAAATGTAAAGCAGCATGAGACAACGTGCAGAACACAAAAAACGTAACTCTGGTTAACCTATTTTTGGAGTTGCTGAACATAGTACATATTGAAAATATTCATTTCTATTACATGTATGTATAAGAGAGAGAGAGAGAGAGAGAGAGAGAGAGAGAGAGAGAGAGAGAGAGAGAGAGAGAGAGAGAGAACAACCACATTGAAAATTTTAATCCAAGTTAACAATTGTGCATGCATCAATGTTGATAATATTTAAGGAAAGACTAATGCACTTCCCTTTTATATTATTTTTGACAGAGTTATGCCATTTGCTTAATGTAAGAGCAGTAGCGGGGCATGGTGCAGTGCTTGCGGCGCTTTTATTCATTATTATTATTATTTTAATTGTATTTTATTTTATTTTAATTTTGCTCTGCTTTGTTTTAGTTTTTGTTTCGGTTGTTTGTACGCCGTATTAGTAAAAGTACCTTTGCGTTATTTAGATGTGTTAGAATAATAGAATGTACATGTATGTAATTTGGATTTTCTGACTATCCATCTGATGAAAAAGCAAACACGGCGTTTATCATTTCCTTGAATGAAATCATAGCCCTTGGTTACGTTCCACTTGTCATCTTTCACAACCTATCTTGCTTACCGCAACAACATACGCTCCACCCTGCGCAATGCCTGTCATCGCACACTCTAATAATGCATCCGCGCTGTATACTCGCTGAAAAGCACCGTGTCTCGAAACATCGTTGGAGCATTTTGGTATGCACTGCTTCTAGCGTTAATGGGAATGGATACAATTTCATGGGAAAAACTCTTACAAAATTATTTACAATCCCTTTTGAAAAGTGATTTACTCTAAAAGGAACAAATTATTTCCTAGTGGGAGTAAACGTTTTTGTTTTTTAATCACGAAAACATGCCTATATAATTTTGACCCCCTTAAACCCCACTTTTTTATAGTAAAACTGGGGTTTACAGGGGTATACATTATTTTTCTTATTTCTGCTCAAAAACATAGATTCTGGATACTCGTTAGAACCACCTAGCCGAGGCGGTTCTAACGAGTACCACAATATTTGGTTTGGGCAGCAATACGAAAAATATCGGAGGTTTTTATCTGAAAATTTTCAGTTTTTGGAGGTAAAATTTTCTACATAATTGAATAGGGGTGTTTTCATAATGTTATTCCATTAGACACATTTTCAGAATGGGCTCAGTGTACAGGAGAGCAAACAGAAAGTCACTAAAATTGTCATCGTTTGTGAAACATGGCATAAAATCTACTATTTAAGTGTGCCCAATCCATTTATTACCAAACATAGGCTGTGGCAAACATTCCCCTACAAAAACCACCGCTGTAATTTGGTGATAAAATGTCATTGCAAACAGCATAGAACTACATTGATAGGCTTGCCTCCAGTAACGGATGCCAGTTGATACATGTAATTACACGGATCACTCAAGACATCCTCGCTAACTGTTGCCATTTGATGCGTGTTGCCTTCATTATCAAGCAAGTCCGGTAACAAGATCTGTTACATATTACTGTACTAAACGAATCTGAAAGATGATGCACAAAGATATATGTTACAAACAAAATTATGTTGTTTTTGTTGTTGTTTTTGTATTTTTTTCGGAGATAATAGCTCTGATTGTGGTCATAAATGCACAAGTATAAAATTAAAGGTTTATTTGATTTATATGGCGATACTTTTGTGGGAACTCATTGTTTTAGCTAAACGGTCTCGCAAGCTCGTCGGTTCCGCCAAGACAATTCGTCCCCCAAAATATATCTCTCACAAATCCAATAATATATAATGCAATACAAAACATGCGTTTTGAAAATGTGCGTTTCTTGTTCGTGTCAGCATATATGTAGCAACACATGCTTAAAGTTTATCTTTAAAGTGATTCATTACTCACTGATTGTAGTATTCGTATTTAGTTGAGTTACCACTTATTTTGGATTAGTAATTATTTACTTCACTGGCTAACTTGCTTTTTTTTAATTATAGACTACCATCTAGGCAAACGGGTGCAGCGGGGAGCTTCTGCAATAAGTAAGTAAAGACTGAAGGAGACCAACATATTTTAATGCTAATAAAATAAATATAAAATAATAATAATAATAATAGTAATAATAATAATAATACGGCGGGCACATGACTTAGCATCGACGTTGACGCGACGTTCTATGAACGTCATGCTCCACTGGAAATAATGATAATGATGAACTGGGCCCAGTTGTTAAAAACTAACGATGTCTTTAGTTAACGTATCGTTAAAACTTTGATCATTAAATATGGCATAAACCCTAATATTTTTGCGGAAAAAATGTGAGTAGCTTTTGCATTTTGCAAAAGCTACTCACATTTTTTTTCAGCAAAAAATACTGTGAATTCAATATTGTACTTACTAGAACAGTTAAAATTTTGACCACTAACGAGTTCGTTAAGCTAACAATGCTTTGAACAACTGGGCCCTGATGTTCAGATAATGATCAAAGTGAGTCAGCTGCTATAGCTGCGAGATATCACCTAGACATCAGGAAATGCCTTAAAGAATGTGAAACAAGCTTCCGAAACTTAAGAGTAAACCGCTCGATATCAACATCTACTTAAAATGTAAATGCGAACAACGCCTAAAATCCAAATAATAGTTTGGTCAATCTGCCGATGAATTTTTACATACTGAATGTTAAAACAATTTCAAGCACGGCCTGACCCAAACATGTATCTGTATACACAAATTCCTTCCACTGCTTGAGCATAGCAGTAGAGCCTTTGATGAATGCAAAGAAGTGTTGAATTGTTCAGAAAAACAAAACAAAAACAAAAAAAAAAAAAAAAAAAAACCTCGAGATTACCAATGATTTTCCTGAGTTGAGGAACACTTTAAAAAAGGCTTCACCTTTAAGCAGTTTATGATACCGTTGTTAAGAGTTAAGCAGTCAGAACTTTATTCCGATTGTTAAAACATTTAAAATCAAAGATACACTTGCAAAACGAATAAATTGAGATATGTATACTCCATGCAAGTGAGATCGAGGAATTTCTTCATCTAAAAAAGGAAATTAACAATTTCGAAATCATAATCATCTGGATTGTCGTGAATTTTTTAAGACACTATAGCAATCCAAATAAAAAAAATGTGCTTTGATATAACAATAATCAGCTTTTTTCACTGAAGTTGAGTTAGACAGTTATGATCAACCCTTTATTCAACATAAACATTATCGACAGTTAGCAAGTCCTTTAGGTATTGAAAAATAGAATTGAACGTTTCGACAATATTGACATGGGTTTCATCACAGAGAGACAACATGGAACCTCTGTCATGACAAAATAAATAGCAAATCCGCGGGAACATCTTTTTTCCCCATCGGAGTGCCAGCAGTTTGTCAATACATGTTAGTGCCAAATCTCATAATCATCACGAAAACATACCTATATAATTTTGACCCCCTTAAACCCCACTTTTATATAGTAAAACTGGGGTTTACAGGGGTATACATTATTTTTCTTATTTCAGCTAAAAAACATAGATTGTGGGTACTCGTTAGAACCGCCTCGCCGAGGCGGTTCTAACGAATACCCACAATCTATGTTTTGAGCAGAAATATGAAAAATATCAGAATTTTTCATCTGAAATTTTTCAGTTTTTAGTGGTAAAATTCTCAGTATATTTTAATAGGCGTGTTTTCGTAATGTTATGTTTAATTTGTCGAAAGTCGGCTACAAGGAGGATGATGCCCTCGGGGATAATTGTGACTAATGGTGATACCAGGCCCCGAGGTTATAAAACATTTTTAATGCTCAACTCAGCTGAGCATGACATTTGTCCTGCTAATAAAATCTCAATTTACTGATAATTGCAAATTATTTTTCTTGCTGAACATAGTTGAGCATAAAAATTTCTCTGCTAATAGATGTAAAAATGCAAATATTTTATGTTTATTTCATCCTCAGCTGAGTTGAGCATGAAAACAGTTTTATAATCTCAGGGCTAGACTAATGTAGGTACACTAGGCCTGAGTTCTGCAATTTCGGGTGAACGTTATAACTCTTAATTGTCGTCCTTTTTGTAACTTCAGTGGGCGTAATCTCATGGCAATTAATGTCTAAAACACCATTGTGACGAGCGGGACTAAACGAGGATGAATTGCTTTAAATCTCTGCCTAAAGACCATCTGTATCAAGAAATCACTTCAGTCTGTCAAGTTTTCATGTGTTCAGATGCTTTAATTGTCCAATACATGCATGTCCCGTTTACTTTTTTATTGAGCAAGTACATTTGTACATGTACATGTTCTAAAATATTCGAAAACTAGTATAAAAGCTACCCAGCAACAGCAACAATCACGGAACAGATCATTACGAAAATATGCCTATTCAAATATACTGAAAATTTTACCACCAAAAATGAAAATTTTCATATAAAAAATCAGATAAATTTTTCATATTTCTGCTCAAAACATGTTGTGGGTACTCGTTAGAACCGCAGAAATAAGAAAATAAAATAATGTATACTCCTGTAAATCCCAGTTTTACTATTTAAAAGTGGGGTTTAAGGATGTCAAAATTAAATAGACATGTTGTCGTGATGCTGCCAATGACACCAACTTCTGAAGTAGGGATCCTTATAAAACACATAATAAATCAAAATAAAATAATTTCACTTGAGCTATTAGTCCTATATCTTCAAAAAAGGTCCTTCTATTGGGTTGGCGAACAGCAAAGATCCTGACCAGACGATGCGGGTGTTCTCATTTGTTCCTTTTCTAATAAGTTTCGTTACTCAGCTGCCGGCTCATAGCTTTACTAACACATTTGCCATGGTCGTTAAGTTTGATTGCGGTATATCATCACAACGGAAGATAATCACTTAAAGTGTGTATGAAAACGTTCTGCACGTAGTGCTTTAGTTAGAATGCCTGTTGAATAGTTTGCATCTGCGAAGCTCGGTGTGGTGTGCATCTATGCTCGCTGTGGATATTTGCTTTATTTTTTTTTTTTTATTTATTTATGTTTTTTCTGATACCTGTTCTCTTTGTGAAGTTTCTGTAAAGCATACACACTTTCTATGCCAAAGTTTGCCAACTAACACGTCGTTCTGTTTAATATAATCATATATAATACATGTGACAAAACGTATCTGCTTACATGTGCGCCCAACGATGACTCATATCAGTCTTCGATGTCCACAAGAAAAAAAAAAAAAAAAAAAAAAAAAAAAAACTGTGCATTCTTAGCTATCCAAAATGTGCCCAGTGCGCAGACTGATCTGAATCTTCGCTGGGCGCACAAGTCCTTCACGGAAATTGTCATGATGATGCGAAGCAGTGCGTGAAATTGTTGTCTGAGTTAATTTAGCATAGTGATCAGCTTGCTTTGGAAGAGCTTGTCGCTCTGCGTTTCTTTGGTTTGTGGATTGTGTACTGTCTGCCTTGGTTTGTTTGTGTCATTGGTAAGCTAGATTTATGACTATGGCTCTTCCGGACATCTTCTGAACTACTTTTATATCATCACTTGCTTTTGTCGTTACAGTTGCCCTTCTCAGAAATGCTAAGCTAGTAGCAGGTGCAAAAAACTATAGGCTGTATTGGAAATCTGGAGGAGCCAAGCAAGCCGAAAAGGATTTCCGTTCGCTAGACCCCATTATTACCTTTAAAGATCGTGTAAGTTTCAGCCTTATAACTCTTGAATATATGCCTAACTCATTTATGCATAGCGTCATTTTATAACGTCCCATAAAAAAGGGACATAGACAAACAGTGTACACGCAGATCAGAACTCGGCGTCAGACCAGGGTCAACACTAAATACAGGAAACTTCATAAAAAAAGGTAAAATAGTAATAGAAAAAAAAAAACTATCCATACGCCCCTTGACCTGTCCAAAGTGGAAAAAGTCAAGGATTCCATACAGAGTCTAAAAAAGCGAACATTTTAATTTAAATATAAAAAAATTACTTATTCTGCTGGGACTTCGAGCATGAGTAAAATGCACAAATTCAGATTTAACCCACGCATGCGCAAAGTCTCATCCGGACATTTGCTCCCCGTTTGTGCATTATATAGTGTCCACCTCACGTTAATGGACAGTGAAAACCCTGATCAGGTTGCAGGATGTGCAAGCTGATATGGGCCTTCGCTATCCACATATGCCCAAAGACATGATTTCGCATGGCACGGCTCATTTGTTTTGCTCTACAGCGGTTCCATTGTTTTGCTTGTATGTATGTTATTGCAATTTTCTCGTCATGATTTGTTCCTAGAGAATCCTTTGAAAATGTTCTTTTTTACTGAATTGTTGTTACCTCCGTAGCTTGTGTTAAAACGCATAATCATAATTGCTATTGCCTAATATGTATATGTGGCGCCTGGTTGTCTCTTAAGAATAAATGCAAAATGTCAAGGATGTTGGGCCCATACTTTCTTGTATGAGTTATCATCGTGTTGATCCTGAATCCATACGGACCAGCAGTTTGTGCAACACTCGGGATTTTGATAAAGAAACCGTCTATTATAGACACTTATTGAGTCATTGAATTTTACTTCCAGGTGTTGACATGCTTCATATTGTTAATGCATGTATATACGAGTATTTTGAAGAAATGATTGATATTTTTTTTTTACTGAAGAGATCCAACTTAACAAAATAAATGCTTCTGATACCTAAGCTCCATTTCAGATGACTGTATTTTGACTTTTCTGGACGGTAACGTCCTACGTGCTACGTACAAATGTAACATTGGGTGTATATCTCAAACAATTTATTTTGCCATCTAGTAACGTTAGTAAGTTTAAAGACCATAATAAACTCCTGACTGCTAAACTTGCCAAACAAGGTTATCGGTATCATAAACTTCGTAAACCATTTCCTAAATTTTATCGCCAAAACACTGAATTAATGCATAGATGTAATAATACCTTGAAAGAATTGCTTCAACAGGGGTAATCAGTAATCGATTTTATGGTGATTTAATTCATAAATTATGAAAAATATAAATGAAGATTCCAAGAAGAATTGTTGGTAAGCCTGATTTTTTAACTATTAAGAACGATCAATATATGGGCCGCGTCAAGCGATAAAATGCCTTTGGGCATGTGTAAAATGTGCGGATTCACATAATCTGGATTCGCATGCGCAAGGTCTCATCCCGGCCTTCGCTCTCCGTTGATACATTCTATGGTATCAAGTGATTCTGGCAGCGGACAGCGAATGCCCTGATCAGACTGCACGGAAGCGCAGGCTGATCTGGACTTTCGCTGTGCGCATATGCCCGAAGGTACGTTTTCGCATGGCACGACCCATAAAAGGATATGATATAATGTAGATATTATGCGTAAGATTGCACGTTGGTATGCAAACACAAATTGTAACTTACGCACAAAATTTCGGAATCGAACCACGGGTTTCCTGCACCGTATACTTTGCTTTGTTTATCTCTCAGATTTAATACTTTTCCACAGAATTCAAAATGGGGACTTGTAGATGACAAGGCTGTTGAAATTATAACAGACACTCTACCAGAATTAAATATACAGTCTATAAGAAGAAAACCGGATGGTTTAAGCTCAACTTCAACTGTCTTTCGTAGAATTGTTTACGACGACTAGGGAAAGCGTGCTACATCGATATACGGCCTTTAGTGAAATGGCTAGGACGTATTCAAAATGTAATGAAAGCACTAACAGCACTGGTGGGTCGATTGTCTCTGAATGTAGGCTGGGAAAATGATCCTGAACGGGGACAAGACTGTTTCATTTAACCTTTAACTTCCTGTAATTTAAGCAAACAGTGCAGACCCTGGTCAGACGCCGCGTCTGCATTGGATCTGCATTGTTTGCCAACATCCTAGACTGGCTCCAGTCTCCAGTGACTAAATATTTTTCTCATAATCCTGTTTGATATATCCACTAAGATAAATAAAAAAAAATATCATGACTACAAAGGCTGGTCATTAGATCTATAGTCATGATATTACTTTGGGTTTTATTTTAGTGGATTATTAAACAGATTATAAGAACAATTATTTTGTCACTAGAGACTGGAGCCAGTCTACCAACATCTTAGCACTAAGCCCTGTCAAATTGTACAGATAACTTCTTTGTACAGCACTTTGATTTCACAGCGACAAGAACAGCGCGGCTAAAAATAGCCGTTACCTGTATTTCATTGGTCAATGATAATCACGTGGACAACAACCTCAAGGAAATTTTGGTGTTTGTATACCTTGGTTCGATACAATGTACCCCCAAAACAGAATAAGCTGTGCGTTATTTGTAACTGTACATGTAGTTGTTTTTACTGTTATAGAAATATCTGAGCAGTGAGAAATGGTCCTGTATGATATGCGAAAAGTGAGGGCCGAGAACAACCTGTGTATCTGTCCAACCTGATTATGCCTTCTAGTATCATTATTATATTATACAATATCAAATGAATTTGTAAGCTGACAAGACAGTTCTGCTCAGACTTTGCGTATGTACAGACTGGCCTGGGCCTTTGTTGCCCACATATGCAAAATGAGCCATTTTGTGTTGCCTGACACAACTTATCAAACGCTAAGTATGCTTGGTAAAATGTTTAGATGTTCTTTTATGTTTTTCCAGAAAACAAGTTTTAACATTTTATGCAAATTGTCTTCTAAAGAGATAATTTGGACTATCTTAAAATTTGTTTTCTGGGAAAAATAGAATAGAAAATATTTCGAAATATCGTATATATATGCTGAACTATTTATGCAGCGTGCTAAGTTATATCAAAATATATGACCATACAATTTACATTTTTGACGTCATTCCATAATTTTCAAATGCTGCCATACAATTTAGATGAAAGGAATCCAGGAGCTTTAAATTCAACAGCCCAATATTTTGTCGAATTAAAACCTATAACTAGTACGAGGCAGCGTGCCTCGAGCATATGTGAAGTTCGCTGATTATTGTCTTCCTGCACATTTGCACATCTCTAAAACAGCAGGCTTATCGCTTGTCTAAAGTGGTAGTTGTGTATTGTGGAATCAAATGTTTGGAATGAGGTTTTACCTGCTAGTGTTTGAAGTCCTTTCGACTGATGAAATTAAGTTTTTATACGCTGAAAATACATATTTTGCGACAGGAAGAGCACAGAACAGCGTGTCCATCTGTGCAACATCAGCAAAAGTATTACACACTCTGGAAATGACCAAGCGAAAGTTACATTTCATGGAAAATTTTATTCACAGTATGTCACTTGGACAATCCGTGTGAGGAATACTTTTTTGCCCACATAGGATCCATATATGACCTAAATGTGTGAAAACGTACCATCTGGCACTTGCATCCAAAGAATACACAAAATTATCCTGTGCATCCGCACAGTCTGATCAGAGTCCTTGTGGACGCATGAATAAACCTGTCAGCGTGTGTGTGTGTGTGTGTGTGTGTGTGTGTGTGTGTGTGTGTGTGTGTGTGTGTGTGTATTTTCCTTCTTCGTCTTGATTATACTGCTCATCTTCGGTACTTTGATTAGGAATAAATTATTGTATTGTATTGCATTGATTATATTATGTTATTTGTATTGTATTGCATCGTATTGCTTGTATTGTATTGGGTTTTATTGCCGGTAGAGTCTCAAATGCTCAGTCATTATGGCACACGTTGTATAACTGATAAGACTGCGGGAGCGCTGGCAGGCCTTGGTCTGTCTTGTTCGTATATTCTTTGATCCCAGCAACTGTCCATAAGAGAAATGTATGCACTTTCAGGAGAGTTAACTCTGATGGGTTTTTTCTCCTGTATGAAAAGGGGTCTGCTCTAAAGGGAAAGAATTTGCTCTCCACGTGAACAAATTCTTTCCATTCAAAGCAGTCCCCTTTTTTGAAGGGACCTAGTTTGTAGGAAAGCAAACAGGACGTCACAAAAGCTGTCTCCCTTGTAAACGATGGCAGAAAATGTGCCAGGTGTATTCAGTCCCCATAAGTACTTGTGAAGGCCGTAAAACGTCACCCTGAACTTTGATATGCTGATACGAACGTATTATCAAATGTTCAGGTTTTTAGGATTTATTGGGCTTATTCAATGTATGTGAAAATGTAATTTTGTTCAAAGTTGATAGGGGACATGAGAGATGCTGCATGTTTCATTGCATGTTTCATTACGTATTTCTCATGAATAGACTCAATAAAACCGAGTCTGCTCTTTTCTTATACAGAAAACCCTCTTTATACCGACACTCCGATACAACGATAAAACTCGTTATAATGACAATTTCGCTTAAGGGGTAATATTATTCACAAATTATGCAAGAATATTGTATTTAATACTTTAAAAAACATATGTTAGGCGATTCTAACAAATATCCAAAACGTATCTTCTATAAGGAAATAAGAACAAAACAAGACCATTCTTACATATCCATGTGCTCATTAAGTATTCTGTACAAAAGCAAATTCATTTTAATGACAATGTATTTGGGAGCAAATGCTGTCGTTGTAACGAGGGTTCACTGTATTGACTTGTTCTGTTTCCAAAGCATTCCTAGTGCGGAATATTTTGGGACATCGAAAATAAAAAATAAAAAAAAAAAAATGGAGTAATATCTTTTGGCATCTAAACAGTCTCCTTTATATTTAAGTTATAATCATAACTCTAGGTATGGTTTTTGTTTTTCAATAAAAATGTAATGATATTTTTTTCATATATCTCAACGAAAACATAGTAGATGTACAGTGAACCCTCGTTACAACGACACCATTTGTTCCCAGACACTACCATTATAACAAATTTGCTGTTGTACAGAAAACTAAATGAGCAGATTGATATGAGGCGATCCTAACAAATATCCAAAACATATGTTTTTTAAAGTATTAAATGCAATATTCTTGCATAGTTTGTTACTAATTGTTACCTATTAAGCGAAGGTTTCGTGACGGTTTAATTGTCATTTTAATGAATTTAGTCGTTGTATCGAGTGTCGGTATAAAGAGGGTTCGTACGTTTGTTCGGTTTGTGCTTGTTTAGATTTGTCGGTTTCCTCTTCCTCTTGGGGTCTGGGAAGGGCTGCGGTTTGTGATTGTGGCACTCCCTGGACTTTTCTCTTACTTTTTTTGGTCTGTATTTCAATTAGAGGAGTCTCTGCTACGCTCCTCTAACCAGTATCCACAACGTACATTAGCGAAGGAAAAAAAAAAAAAAAAAAAACAACAAAAAAAAAAAAAAAAAGAAAAGAAAAAAAAAAAAACAAAAAAAAAAAAAAAAAAAAAAACAACAAAAAAAAAAAAAAAAAAGAAAAGAAAAAAAAAACAAACATATTTCTGAATAGCCCGCTTATACAAACCTAAGGTAAACCATTCATTCAGGAACAATTTAGGTTTGTTGGAGTTGTACTTTCCCTTGGTACATGTTATACGCTTATTAGCTTATTATTCCAGTCAACTGAGTTATGTTCATTTAGAGAAAATGTAGATTATAAACTTCAAAGCTGGGGTTATACCGAGCGAGCATATAACGTTTGTACAACGTCGCATTAACGTCATGACGTTGCATCGACGTTAATGCGACGTTGTATAGACGTCACGTACCCGCTGGGTATTTCTAGTTCACATATACAATATCCTATATAAATGAAAGGGTTGATATTAAAAATGGTCTGAATCAAATCAATTTAAATATAGATGAAACGGTAATTAAGAAACATTACTGCTTTTTAAGTGTGGACAGAATGACTAGATTATGAAGAAAAGTAATATTTATGTTACAGTGTATGGAGGCAAACTGTGTTGTGTCATGTGTGAACAACATGGAATCAGTCTGTGAATAAGTGCAGTCTGGTGAAAGTCGTTGTTCCCTACGGTGGTAGGTAAAGTCATTATGTTGCTGAAAAAAAAACACACAAAAAAAACTCAGTCTCAGTGTGAGAAAATGTACCTTCTGACATGTACGCCAAACGAAGACTCAAATCAGTTTGCGCATCCGCGCATTCTGATCAGAGTCTTCATTGTCAGCATGAAGAGACTCTGCATTCTTGGCCATCCAAAATGCGCCTAAGAAAGATTCTTATCAGACTGCGTGAATGCGCAGGCTGATCTGTATCTTCGGTGGGCGCACATGTCCAAAGGTACGTTTTCTAACGTTGAGGTTCAACTAAAACAAACACACACAAACAAAAAAACAACAGAGAGAGAGAGAGAGAGAGAGAGAGAGAGAGAGAGAGAGAGAGAGAGAGAGAGAGAGAGAGAGAGCAAAAGTTCAAGATAAAAACGTCTGGATGAACATCCATGGTACTATATATCCTAGGTATTTGGACGAACAGTCCTGCGGCGTCTGATGAGGGCTAAACTCTTGTCCCTGTACAATCGGTATAAACTGACGTATTGCTGCATCTGTTGTGGGTAAATCCTTTTGACACTCATCGACAGTAAATGGACATACTCAAATTCTAAGACAAATCGACCGCGCCATTCGAAAACGTGTATTTTTGGCATATGCGTATCCGCGTAGTCTGATCAGGAACCATCACTGTCTGCTTAAGGAATTGTTGTATATTACAGAATGCACGAATGGAGAGCAAAGGTCCGGATGATACTTTGCGCATGCGCAGAATGATCTGAATCTGCGCATTTTGGGCACATTTGAAGGTACTTTTCCGCTTGACGCAGGCCCAAATCTGGTAAAGAGTTACCTGTAAACTGACCGAATATTTAGCGTATATACGATATATTTGTTAATAACTTTTTTTTTTTTAAGAGAGAATTTAACATTTTTTCTCAAAGAATTTAACAACTGAAAAAATATTACCATAAAACTGAAATGAAACTTTACAACTGAGCCTAGCCATGTGAAAACGTGTCTTCGGGCAAGCGGAGCGCAAAGGCCCAGATTAGATTGCGCATCCGCGAGTCTGATCAGATCCTTTGCTATCCGCAAACTGAATCAATAAAT
Organism: Anodontia alba; assembly: GCA_964016985.1. Taxonomy (NCBI): domain Eukaryota; kingdom Metazoa; phylum Mollusca; class Bivalvia; order Lucinida; family Lucinidae; genus Anodontia; species Anodontia alba. The sequence continues at coordinate 70,153,410 of OZ024827.1, read as the reverse complement.
GTTTCAATGGAGTGCAAATGCCTGGATGAGACTTTGCGCCTGTGCAGGATAGTATGAATCCGCACATTCTGAGCATGCTCGAAGACATGTTTTTTGCTTGACACGGCTCAATTATCTCCACACCATCAGATATATTATTTAAAGTCTATGACATTACAAAAACACTCCTATTGAAATATACTGAAAATGGGGAAAATTTTCAGATAAAAAAAATCTGATATTTTTCATATTCCTGCTCAAACATAGATTGTGGGCACTCGTTAGAACCGCCTCGGCGAGGCGGTTCTAACGAGTACCTACAATCTATGTATTTTTAGCAAAATAAGAAAAATAATGTATACCCCTGTAAACCCCAGTTTTACTATATAAAAATGGAGTTTAAGGGGGTCAAAATTATATAGGCGTGTTTTCGTGATGAGAAATTATTTTCAGGAAACATTTTGATACCTTGTTGTATGAAACATGTGCTAATGTTTTATGTAGGTGTACATACTTTAACATGCTTAGCTTTTAGTGTCAACGGTACCAATGTTTATTTAAAGAAATATACGGAATAAATGGTCAAGAAGTTTGAAATAAATAGTGCCCGTCTTGATGACGAATTAAAATTCCATACTGGTTTATCGCAATTTTGTTTGCATTGGTAAGGCCCAAACGTGGTTAAAAACTGCACGTTATGCACTAAAATTCGTACAGTTTAAGCGTACTTTGAGCACACTTAATGGGATTTTCAGATGCGACTTTACAAGTTTAAGATCTGCAGTTAACTTCAAAAAGATAAAATTCTAAAATTAAATGAACAACATCGAATCAATGAATAAATGCAAACTTCACAACGTTTATTCTTGAAATACCATATTCGATCTTATAACCGTACTGTGTGCTGAAGTATTTAAAAAATACTGGAAAAACTGAAAATATTCACTTTACAGACTACTTTAAATTGCTTGAGTGAGTGTACTTAAAGGCGCCTGTACGGCAATTAGGTCGAATACAGTATAAACAAAACGGATTTCTGAGGCAACTAAAATGTTTGCACGGAGTTAAGAGTCGAAGAAGAAGGAAGAGCAGGACTAACGTGAAATACCAAGTTAGTTTTACTATAAAAAAATAAGAAAATTAATTTTGGTATATCGCATCGACTTTGATACGACGTCATTTTGATGTTGTGTGCCTGCTGGGCTACATCTCTATGCGCCAATTCGGCAGATGACAAATTGACACTTTTTTTAATTTTCCAAGAAAGCCGGATCTGACATTTAATGCAAATTGTCTCAGTTGCATGAAATGGCAAAATCTGTTTTCTGGGGAAAATAAGAAAACATGTTTCAATATGACGCCTGCTGAAACCTTTACCCGGCAAGCTAAGCGTTAACCGGGTTAAACTTAAATTCGGACAAGTGCCGTTTTCAGATTTGGCACCGAACTAGTTAATGATTGTATAACGACATGCTTCTTCACCTGCATGTTCTTGCAAACATCAAACGCATTCTGGGAAACATATCCTCAGACTGGGCCTTGCCATGCGAAAATGTTTCGGACAGCGAAGGCCAAGTTCAGCCTGCACATCCGCGCAGACTGATCTGGACCTTCGCTGTCCGCTAACAAAATCATTAGACACTATAGAATTTGTCAATGGAAACCAAATGCCCGGATGAGACTTTGCGCATGCGTGGGGTGAATCTGAATCTGTTTATTTTGCATGTTCGAAGACACGTTTTTGCTTGGCGCGGCTCAGACTGATGACTATGTGTTTTATTTATAGGAGATGTTACGGTTGAAGTGACATCCCTTATCAGTTGCTATGGAAAACACATTATCACACTACGGTCTCAAAGCAATTTATCAAAGTGCAAAATTATTCCTCAGGTTCATGCACCGAAGCAAATGCATTTTTAACAAGGTCTCAATGAGCGTTGCCTAACGCTTAGCATGTTGGGTAACAATTTCAGCGCACAGCATCTATCTATCTATCTATCTATCTATCTATCTATCTATCTATCTATCTATCTATCTATCTATCTATCTATCTATCTATCTATCTATCTACCAGCCTGCCTGCCTGCCTGCCTGTCTGTATGTCTGTTCATCCGCCCGTCTGTCCAGGCTAAAGAATTGATGGTTGTGGGGCTGTTTGTCCATACATTAATGTGTATTCATTAAATCATTTCGTTAGAGAAAAAAAAAAGTCACCTAATCATCATTTCGTTAGAAAAGTTTCGTTTTATGTGACGGGTCACAAAAAAAAAAAATTGTCACATAACCATCAGTTGTGAGTATAAAAAAAGTCATAACACCAATTTCGTTAAAGCGTGCGTGCGTTCGTCCGTCCATACATCTACCTACCCACCTACCTACCTACCTACATAAATTTCTTTATTACTATCTGTTTACCGCAGATTCCAATGAATTTATCTCCGACTATTCAATGACTACAATTTGACCTGTATTAACTAATTATATTCCCTGCAGATCATTTTTTGTTGTAACTGACAATAAAAAAAACAACAAAAAAAAACAAACAATAGTACCATGATGGTCCTATATCGCTCACCTGACCAAACAGATTTGCATATTTACTGTTGAAGTTTCAGCCAAGTTCACTGCTCTAGGATTTTTGTATAAACTTTATAGCACTAACCACCCTCACCCCCCTCCACCACACCCCCGGCCATGTTTTTTTTTACAAATCTTGACGACTTGAACTGAATCTTAAAAGAGGGTCACCAAAGGAACATTTCTGCCAAGTTATATTGAAATTGGTCCAGTGGTTTAAAAAGTTTTATATAGCTATAAAGCCCTACGCCCTAACGGCCATGTTTTTTGACGAATCATGAAAGCTTGAACAAACTTGGTAGAGGGTCACCAAAGAAACATTCCTGCCAAGTTATATTGAAATCTGTTCAGTGGTTTCTGACAAGAAGATTTTTAAAGTTTTCTATTTAGATATATAGGGAAAATAAGCCCCACCTCATGGCAGCCATGTTTTTTGACGAATCATGACTGCTTGTACAATCTTGATAGAGGTTCACCAAAGCAACATTCCAGCCAAGTAATATTGAAATCGGTCATGGGGTATGTGCCAATAAGAATTTTAAAATTTTCTATGCAGATATAGACGAAAAATAAGCCCCGCCCCCCTGGGGGCCATGGTTTTTGACATATCATGAAGGCTTGAACAATCTTGGTAGAAGGTCACCAAAGCAACATTCCTGCCAAGTTACATTGTACTCGGTCCAACTGTTTCTTACGAGAAGATTTTTAAAGTTTTCTATATAGATATATAGGGAAAATAAGCCCCGCCCCCTAGCGGCTATGTTTTTTGATGAATCATGACGGCTTGAACAATCTTTGTAGAGGGTCACCAAAGAAACATTCCTGCCAAGTTGTATTGAAATCGGTCCATTGGTTTCTGAAAAGAAGATTTTAAAAGCTTTATATATAGATATATAGGGAAAATAAGCCCTGCCCCCGGCAGCCATGTTTTTTGACGAATCATGATTACTTGAACAATCTTAGTAGAGGGTCACCAAGGAAACATTTCTGCAAAGTTATAATGAAATCAGTTCAGTGGTTTCTGACAAGAAGAGTTTTAAAGTTTTCTATAGATATATAAGGAAAATAAGCCCCGACTCCTGGCGGCCATGTTTTTTGACGAATCATGACGGCTTGAACAATCTTGATAGATGGTTACATAAGAAACATTCTTGCAATGTTACATTGAAATCGGCCAACTGGTTTCTGAAAAGGCTATTAAAATTTTCTATTTAGATATATAGAAAAATAAGCCCCGCCCCTAGCGGCCATGTTTTTTGACAAATCATAACCATTTGAACAATCTTGGTAAAGGGTCACCAAGGAAACATTTCTGTGAAGTTATATTGAAATCAGTCCTGCGGTTTCTGAAGACAAGATGTTTTAAAGTTTTCTATATAGATATATATAGAAAATAAGCCCCGCACCCTCTAGAGGCCATGTTTTTTGACAAATCATGACGGCTTGAACAATCTTGATAGAGGGTCACTAAGGAAACATTTCTGCCAACTTATATAGAAATCGGTCCAGTCGTTTATGACATGAAGATTTTTAAAGTTTTCTATACAGATATATATGAAAAAATAAACCCCGCCCCCTAGCGGCCATGTTTTTTAACGAATCATGGCGGCTTGAACAATCTTGGTAGAGGATCATCGAAGAAACATTACTGTAAAATTATATTGAAATCCATCCAGTGCTTTATGACAAGAAGATTTTTAAAGTTTTCTATATAGATATATAAGGAAAATAAGCCCCGCCCCCCCTGGCGGCCATGTTTTTTCACAAATCCAAATGGCTTGAACAATCTTGCAACAGGATAAACAAAGGAACATTATGCAAAATCATATGGAAATCGGTCCAGTGGTTTCGGATAAGAAGATTTTTAAAGTTTTCTATACAGATATATAGTGAAAATAAGCCCCGCCCCCTGGCGGCCATGTTTTTTGACAAATCCAAGTGGCTTGAACCATCTTGGTACAGGATCACCAAGGGAACATTTCTGCAAAATTATATTGAAATCGGTCCAGTGGTTTCGGACAAGAAGATTTTTAAACTTTTCAATACAGATATATAGGGACAATAAGCCCCGCCCCCTGGCGGCCATGTTTTTTTGACGAATCCAAATGGCTTGAACAATCTTGGTAGAGGATAACCAAAGGAACATTTCTGCAAAATTATATTGAAATCGGTCCAGTGGTTTCTGACAAGAGGATTTTTTAAAGTTTTCTATATAGATGTAAAGGGAAAATAAGCTCCGCCCCCTGGTGGCCATGTTTTTTGACGAATCCAAATGTCTTGAAAAATCTTGGTAGAGGATCACCAAAGGAACATTTCTGCAAAATTATATTGAAATCGGTCTAGTGGTATCTGACAAGAAGATTTTTAAAGATTTCTATATAGATATATAGGGAAAATAAGCCCCGGCCCCTGGCGGCCATGTTTTTTCACAAATCCAAATGGCTTGAACAATCTTGGTAGAGGATAACCAAAGGAACATTTCTGCAAAATTATATTGAAATCGGTCCATTGGTTTCTGACAAGAAGATTTTTAAAGTTTTCTATATAGATATATAGGGAAAATAAGCCCCGCCCCCTGGCGGACATGTTTTTTGACCAATCCAAATGTCTTGAACAATCTTGGTAGAGGATAACCAAAGATACATTTCTGCAAAATTATATTGAAATCGGTCCAGTGGTTTCTGACAAGACGATTTTTAAAGTTTTCTATATAGATATATAGGGAAAATAAGCCCCGCCCCCTGGCGGACATGTTTTTTGACCAATCCAAATGTCTTGAACAATCTTGTAGAGGATAACCAAAGATACATTTCTGCAAAATTATATTGAAACTGGTCCAGTGGTTTCTGACGAGAAGATTTTTAAAGTTTTCTATATAGATATATAGGGAAAATAAGCCCCGCCCCCTGGCGGCCATGTTTTTTGACGAAACCAAATGTCTCGAACAATCTTGGTAGAGGATCACCAAAGGAACATTATATTGAAATCGGTCCAGTGGTTTCTGACAAGAAGATTTTTAAAGTTTTCTATACAAATATATAGGGAAAATAAGCCCCGCCCCCTTGCGGCCATGTTTTTTGACGAATCCAAAAGGTTTGAACAATCTTGGTAGCGGATCACCAAAGGAACATTTCTGCAAAATTATATTGAAATTGGTCCAGTGGTTTCTGACAAGAAAATTTTTAAAGTTTTCTATACAGATATATAGGGAAAATAAGCCCCGCCCCCGGTGGCCATGTTTTTTGACGAATCATAAAAACGGCTTGAACAATCTTGGTAGAGGATCACCAAAGGAACATTTCTGCAAAATTATATTGAAATTGGTCCAGTGGTTTCTGACAAGAAGATTTTTAAAGTTTTCTATATAGATATATAGGGAAAATAAGCCCCGCCCCCTGGCGGCCATGTTTTTTGACGAATCCAAATGGCTTGAACAATCTTGGTAGAGGATCACCAAAGGAACATTTCTGCAAAATTTTATTGAAATCAGTCTAGTGGTTTCTGACGAGAAGATTTTTTGAATTTTTAGCTAAAAAATCTATCTTTAGCTCCTGTGACCTAGATATGCAATGGACCGGAATCATTTGAACAACTTTGAAAGAGGATCAACCAAGGATCATTCCTGTGAAATTTGGTCAAAATCCAATCAGTGGTTTAGGGGGAGATGTTGTTTATAGATTGTGAACGGACGGACGGACGGACAGACGGACGACGACGACGACGACGACGGACGATGAGTGATCACAATACCTCACCTTGAGCCTTTGGCTCAGGTGAGCTTAAAAAAAAACAAACAAAAAAAAAAACAAAAACAATAACAACACATAAACACTCAGGCATGTGCATTCATAAATGTACGTATGTACATAAATAAATAACAAAAATAAATAAATCAATAAATATATAAATAAATAAATAAATGCCATCGCAACTAGAATTACAGTGTACCGATTGGCGAACGCCGTATGTACTGTATGGGCCGTGCCATGATAAAAATCGGCCTTCGGGATATATATACGAACAGGGAAGCCTAAGGCCAGACAGTTGCGCCGCACAACAATGATCATGGTCTTTTCTATACGCCGATATATTCTAGTATCCAAAGATTCTGCAAACGGAAAGCGACGGCCCTGATCAGACTGATATTTTTCGTATTTCTGCTAAAAACATGGGTTGTAGGTACTCGTTAGAACCGCCTCGCCGACGCGGTTCTAATGAATACCAGAATCTATGTTTTTGAGTAAAAATATAAAAAAAATAATGTATACCCCTGCAAACCCCAGTTTTGCTATACAAAAGTGGGGTTTAAGGGGTCAAAATTACATAGGCATGTTTTCGTGAGGGTAGGCATTACGAAAACACGCCTATTCAAATATATAGAAAATTTCACCTCCAAAAACTGAAAATTTTCAGATGAAAAACTCTGGTATTTTTCATATTTCTGCTCAAAACATAGATTGTAAGTACTCGTTAGAACCGCCTCAACGAGGGGGTTCTAACGAGTACCGACAATCTATATTTTTGAGTAGAAATAAGAGAAATAATGTATACCCCTCTAAACCCCAGTTTTACTATATAAAAGTGGGGTTTAAGGGGGTCAAAATTACATAGGCATGCTTTCGTGAGGGTAGGCAAATCATAATACCCAATATGTAGGAAGTTTTTTTTAAACATGATGACAGTGTCTCAGCAGTCGAGTCAATAGTTGGCACTAATGATACTGGGAACAAAGATGATAAAATATGAGTTCCATATTACATTTTATGCACAGGAGCTTTGTTCTCTAGGGTTGAGGCAATCATCACAAAATCTCGGAGGAATGCAATTATTTTCTTACTTCATTAAGCAGATGATAAACGCATACTAATATAAATTCTTGCCGCTAATGTGAAGCTTTTACTTATTAACATAAATTTAGGACTTCTTCCATACCATGCACCTGCAAGCAGACTTGTCTTTATATCAGCCTTGGAAACATATTACAAAAAAAAAAGAAAACAAAAACAACTAAATTATGGCGCGTACCACAAACTGTGCAAGCATTAGATTAATCTTTAAAGCACTAAATAAAATATATATATATATATATATAAAGGACACATTATATATATATATATATATATATATATATATATATATATATATATATATATATATATATATATATATATATATATATATATATATTTTTTTTTTTTTTTTTTTTTTTTTTTCAGTGAAAATAGGACTTCTTCACCTGCATGTTCTTGCGAATATTTCATGTTAATCTGCTGAACAAGACATTTCAAGACTTATTTTCTCATAAGCTTATTTAACTTAACTTAATACATAAAATTTGAAGCCTTATTTTCTCATAAGTTAATTTAATTTCAATTAACCTAAGAGAAAATAGGCTTGAACTGTCTTGTGCAGGATGTTCACATGAAGTTAATTGAACGTATGAGAAAATAAGGCATGCCATTTCATGTGCAGCAGGTTCACATGAAGTTAAATAAACGCATGAAAAAATAAGTCTTGAAATTTATTGTGCAGCAGATTCACAAAAAGTTAAATTAACTTATGAAAAAATAAGGCTTAAAATATCTTGTGCAGCAGATTCCCATCATATGCCAAGTCGTATTTCCGCTGAATAATAATAATAATAATAATAAATTGGAATAGTGACTTATATAATACTTCATACAATCAAAATTGTAAAGATACAATTAGGACCATCGACATCAAATGTCTAGAACTGTGATAAAAATGTTATAAAAGAAAGACATTCTAAAACATAATATATGTACATGTACCAAAATGTCAACAATTACGTCCATAGCATCTGTTCGTAATTCTTTTCTTCTGTGCTGTTTGTAAAAGAAGGGTATGGATAAGGTTTTGGATGTATGTTTCTCTTTTTGGACTATCGTTATCTCGAAGTCCAAGAGAATCTCTGAAATACTTCGAGATATCCGTAGCATGACATATCAGATTTGCGGAATTGTGTAAAAATAAATCAAGCGATCACATTTCACAAATGAATATGTTATTTGATTCCTGAAGTTAGAGATATATTGGAAATATTGTGAAAAAAGAGGAGAAATTGCTCCTTAGGTGGTTGACTCCTGGTTAGAGATATATTGAAATTATTGTGTAAAGAGGAGAAAATGCTCCTTAGGAGCAATATTGTGGAAAAGAGAAAGACATTGCTCCTTAGGAGCAATATTGTTGAAAAGAGAAGAAATTGTTCCATGGGAGGAATTTCTCCTCTTTTCCACAATATTTTATTGCATGTTGTAAGATTTTCATGTTAAAACAGGGACTACCTTTTCACTTCGAGACAAGCGGTTATTCAAGATAGGCGAAGTCGAGATAATGAGTCGACTGTAATTGTGTAATATTTTTGCAACGGCATCGAGGCTTTTCTTGTGCTAGAGGCATAGATATATATACATGTATTCATATTTTGTAAGTCATGTATTATTGCGAAAATCTGCCAGTTTCCTTTATGTATTTAAGAGCCGCTAATAAAGCAGTTCTATTTGTATCAGCACTATAGTTTGTATTACCATAGAAAGTTTGTTTGTGTTGAGGTCTTAAGGCCCTGGGTCATGTAGAGCGTTGTCATGTCATCTAACCACATTTTTAGTGGGCAGGCATAGTCTTATAAACGGTTAATCAGTATTGTACACCTTCTTTCGCCAGAGACTTACAACTCCCCTTCTTGAATCAGCGGAAGGGAGAGAATGACCGTAGAAAATATTTCATGATCAGTCTCTACGAAATAATGTTGCAGACCCGGCGGGGGTCGAACCCGCAACCTCCTGGGCACTAGTCGGACGCGCATCCAACTAAGCCACAGAAGCTGCTACCATAGACAGTAGATCTAGATTGATATTAGGAATATGTTAAGAGATAATATAAACCGATTTCTTCGCATATCAAAAAGTCTACACTCTTAGCGTTCTGCATTTTCAACAAGTGCACCACAGTTGTACCTTGGGGTTGACAAGTTACTTACTCAGAACAGGTCTGCACTGAATCTGCTACAGTTATGGTGAATCCTAGTTAGAATAATGTTGTGATCTGACACTGCATGATAGAAACTCTTGTTTTTCTATGTGTGTTATGTTTTCTTGGGTTTTATTTAAAATTTGAAAGTGTTGAAGAGTTACGTGTCTCCTAATCCAGATCATCCCAAAGCTTAACGGTAGACGGATCAAAAGAGATAAGAACATAGCCTAGAAAAAAGGAATTTCACAGTTTTGACTGCTTCCTCGGTTATATGAGGGTATACAATCAACCTTAGTAGGAAGAAGATTTGTTATCTAGAAGGGCGCATCTTTGTATATAATTTTGAAATAAGCGCTAGTTTCTTTCGTCTTTCAGCTAGAGTCTGATACATTGTTTGTGTAAGCGCAGCCTTAAGGTGACTTGATACGTACATTTGCTAGATTCGATACAAAAACATGTCTATATTATTTTGACCTCTTTAAACCCCACTTTTATATAGTCAAACTGGGGTTTACAGGGGTATACATATTTTTTCTTAGTTTGCTCAAAAACATAGAATGTGGACTCTCGTTAGAACCGCCTTGCCGAGGCGGTTCTAACGAGTACCCACAATCTAAGTTTTGAGCAGAAATATGAAAAAATATCAGAATTTTTATCTGAAAACTTTCAGTCTTTGGTGGTTAAATTTTCAATATATTTAATAGGCATGGTTTCGTAATGTTCCGCCATTTTTAACAAATGAGGCAATTTTTGTGGCTTCCCCTTTTTATTATTATTGCACAAATACCCTTCTGAAAAGGTGTATACTCAAAAGGGGAATAATTTGCTCTCAAGAGGAGCAAATTATTTCCTCGTAGAGTAGACTGCTCCTTTTCAGAATGACGGCAAAGCTATTTGACATACCGTAATTACCCTGAGTGTTGGGACAGATAGAACTATGCAAACAGTGTAGACCAAGATCAGACGCCGCAAAACGCGGCGTCTGATCAGGATCTACACTGTTTGCCATACATACATTTGTACAGCTATAGGTTAGACACATCAGAGGTAGCAGAATGGACTGTTTCAAATTTAAGGACACGTATGGTAAGTAGATAAGGTGTCCCGATATTTTGGGGTATTAAGGTAGTTACACATTTACCTCACTTGAAAGTGTCTCATTCCTCCTTAGCCTGGCTTTCGTTCCTGGCAAGTGCGATATGGGCCAATTTCTCATGTTCCGACTCACATTTATGTAGATTTTCTGTGTCCCGGTTTAGATACCGAAATGTTCCAACAGTGCTTGGCAGAAGATACAAAAATAATTGAAAACAGTAGCATTGGTCCAATTAGGCTTGTATTAGAGAGGTGTGTGTTTCCATAGATGCAGCTTATTAATAAAAACCAACATCGCTTTTAAAATCAAACCCTTTGAAAACATCTTATTATAAACGCAGCTTTGATATTTTCTTAGAAATGTTTACACTTTGATGAAATCAGGTACATTCGATTCCGCCGATATATTTGAATTTGCCAAGATATTTTGCTAATTAAAAAGAGCAAGTCCATGCTCACTGGTATTTTCTACATTGAAGAATATATTTGGTTAGCTCACAAGTCATTGACGCTCTGCATAACAAATAAACATTTCAACAGACGACAGTTTGTGATAGTTTTCTTATTTTTCCCAGGCAATAGGTGTCGATCCAATAGGAGACACATTGTATGAAATGTCAAAGCAAACTTTCTGGAAAAATAAGAAAAAGAATGTCATAAATGCATGCTGGGGAAATTTTTAAGCAGAGGTCGCTTTGAAATAATTGTTTTTTTTTTTGTTTTTATTTCTCCCAGAAAAAAAGGAATTGAAATTATTTGAAAATTATCGGCCTAGGAGACGATTTGCGTGAAATGTCTAAGCCATTTTTTTTCTGGGACAAAGTAAGAAAGATAACAATCTGTTGTCTGCTGATTTTGACCTGAAAGTGGTAAGAAATAACGGAAGCAAGTACATCATAACCATTTTTATGCCGATTGGACTATTCTACCTTTACTCATTGGACATGTCCAATTCCAATAGATGGGGTGTCTGGTTAGTTTTCATTATTACCATGTTTTATAGTTATTCCTGTATTTGATACAAACAGTGAAGACACTGATCAGACGCTGTGTTCTGCGGTGTCAGATCTTGGTCTACACTCTTTGCAAATGCCTGTTTATGGAACACTTTAGTGCTTTCGACATCACTTTTACTATGGGGAATATATATATTCAAAAAAAAAAAAAAAAAAAAAAAAAAAAAAAAAACCCGAAAAACAATTATTAGAACAAAACTTAAAACTTTTGTGCATAGGTATTTGCACACATATACATATAGTTATGAAAAATGATTTTGCATTAAATCATGACAAAAGTTTGCGAATTTACTTCACTCTGTGTTAAGAGCCAAGCCAAAAACGACTTTCTGAAAGATGTCGAAGGCACACAATCTGTAAGTTCACTTAAAAATGCATTGTTACAACGCAAAATATAATAACAACGCAAAATGTAATTTTGCGTTGCGATTGCTGTAAATACTTTTGTTCGACCAACGTAATTTAATGACTATTATCTGTCACCTTTCTGTAAGGCTTTGAGATGGTACATGTACCTACACAGGAAGCACAGCGATGTTTCCTTATTTGTATATATATGTCAGAATCTCGTTACGTTAACGCGTCTATGTAATGTGTACTCGCACGTCCCCTATAATACAGCAAAACCTCAATGACTCAAACACAGATGGCTCATTTACCACGGCTATTTTCGGACAAGTTTTTGAGTCCCCAGGAAATTTTCTTTATAGCCTTCGAAAGCAAATACTTATGGAAATTGTAGGGAAATTGTCTTATTTTATCATGAAATGTATTTTGTGTGTACTCATTAGAATAGCTTCATCGAGGCGATTCTAATGAGTACACCCAAAATATGATTAATATATAGATGATCGAAAATATATCCCTAAAATATATACACATGTCTCCTGCCCTTGCGTTGTGATTAACTTTCAATGGCTCGAACTAACCATGCCTGGAACAAATTTCCATGGTCCCAAAGACGTTAGAGGTATTGAAGTTCGACCGTACACAGTGAAAACTGGGTTATTTGAAATCTACATTTTTAGGGGGATTTTCCAACAGTGTGCATTTTTTAAACCAGCTTTGATATTAATTTTGTTTATTTCTTCGAGTAACCTTTTTACTGCAAATATTTTTTGTTGTCAAGTAGCCTTATGTGGGGGCCGTCTATTCCTGAAATTATTTGTTTATCGTAGCTTTGGTTCAGTGAGTATCGCAACATAAAGGTGGGTGGGGTAATCTCATTACCGTCCTGTCTAAGAGACTACATGTGCAATCTCTTATCTTCTGTTAATATACTTATTAAATGTTATGGCATATAATAACTAGGCTATGCACACATATTAAATTGTCACGTGTCAGTTACTTCTGTGGGCTTGCTTTGCCAAACTACAATGCATTATTTGCACTTGATAGATTTTCATAAATTTTGCATCTACCATCTTTGCTAAAACACTAGCTAAAACATAACATTTCTTGAAACACGAACAGAAATCAATGTCCTATCATGATCGTAGTTGTTGATGGCACGGAATTGCAAAATTTTGGGTATTTTTCAATATTCTGTCTGAGATATGAGTTATGTGCCCTTGAATGTAGCAAACAGACACAAGTAAAATGAGAACAAAATGTTGAGGTTTAATTTTGAAGTATTTTATTGTGCCTAATATTTATTTTGCAACTAATGGGATTCGTCAGGCAGAAAGACTGAGCTGCATTACACTGACATAAACAAGAGGATCATGTCAGCTGAGCTAACAGATGTTTCACTTAATATTGAAGCTTTACACAAGTAGATTGCTTTAAGATTTTTGTATAAACTTTATGTTTAAGAGTGGCATGATGGTCCTATACAAATTATCCGCACGGCTATAATTCAAATTATCTTGTAGGTCCACAAGACGAAGCTACGCACGAAATATCAAATGTCTAGGCCTTTTAGTTTCAGTCAAAAAGATTTGATTTGAAAGTGTTTCTCGATATTAGTGTATCTAAAATCAGTGACTCCTGAGGCAGTGCAGTTTTGACCCCAGGGCTATAATTTGAACCCTCTTGGTAAAGGTCCATTGAATGAAGTTGCATGCCAAATATCGAAGGAGTAGATCTTCTAGGTTCAGACAAGAAGATTTTAAAAGGTTTTCTTTGGGCGGGGCCATTTTCAACCATAGGGCTATAATTTAGCAACCGTGGTAGAGAACACAAGATGAAGCTACATGCCAAATACCAAAAGCTTGTTTTCTAGTTTCAGACAATTTGTTTTTAACATTTTGCCTATATGAGTCTACGTAAAACATCCAAACACCATCACAAGATGTAAGGCCCCTTAGGCTTTACACCTTTTTCAACAATCTTTCATTAATTACTACTGAAGGAACATTTCTGTCAAATCAAAATGATATTGTTCGAGCTGTTTCTGTATATATATATGCCCGAAAAGGTTCCCTACCACCAAAAACAAAACATATAAAAGATGGGGAACTACCGCTAGGATTCCGCTTGTGAACAAAAGCGTACGTTTCTGAACAGAATCACTCCAAAAAGTTGGAGAAATTAACATTAGGCACTTTTTGTTGTTGTTGTTGCGGATTTTTAAGGCTACCAGGCACCCGATGCACATAGAGGCAGCGGCGATTGCTATGATGTACATGTATTTGTACAGCCTTGCTTTCATGGATCACCCATGCACATTTGGTGCCGCTGTCTGTCACCAAGCGCCGCCCTGTCCACTTTATACTCAACCCAGGGCACGTCGAGTATGAGCTAGGCGTACTAATGGTCTGAAAATTGTCTCGACCCGAGCGGGATTCGAACCCACAATATTCCGCTTCAAAGTCGGGTGCGCTAACCACTAGGCCACCCAGCCCACTAGGCACTTTTAACAGAATTGTTCGCTTTAAATATGCATCATGTATTAAATTAAATGTTGTTCGTATAGTTGGTGTTGTAACAATTATCCTCAAATATGCCCTATCAGTCACATTTTCCTTAAATAGAAACAGTCTTATAGAAAAGACAGTCTATAACTTTCAGAATTTCAGTACTATTGATGTTGGATTGGATCTTATCAGAAGATTTTACGCCTGTTTCATCACGGACGACCGAGTTCTTTAAAACGACTATTTGCCTCCCTTTACCGACCATTCACTTTATCTAGTGTTATAAACAAAATATATAACACAAATTACTGTGGACACGGTGGTCGAGTGGATTTGTACTATTTCAAAAGAAGTCACATGATGAGGACACATGTCTCTTCGTGTAGGTTGAAATCCTTACTTCGGCACGTTTATTTATCTGCATACATATATATTTTCCTAAATTATTTGAAGGTGCTCATTGTATTTTTTTTTTTTTTTTTTGTTTTTTTTTTTTTTTTTTTTGTTTTTTGTTTCAGTAAACGTTACCAGCGTAAATATTCTTATTAATAATATCACAACCTTTATTTGTGTTTCAAAAAAGTTATTAAGAAAAATTTGATCACTATTCATATTTACAAGGCTTAACTTACAACCTCCTTTCCTGGGTATCACAATATTTTGTTTATTGAAAGCGCACATGGGTCCCTCATTGCACCCAATGAATTTACAGCACAGAATTGTAATAATAAGCTGCATTATTAATTCGGTAGTTTCCAACGTTTTCCTTCTACATTTATAAAACTGAATCCATGTTTATTGGACAACATGCTAGATCTAAAACTGTCTCCAGCATGGATGCAGGAATGCATATACCAAATCATGTTGACTTAACGTAGCGTCACAGAATCAGGAAAGCAAAAGAAAACTAGAGGCCCACGGACCACAACTAGCTCATCTGAGCGAAACCGCCACTGCAGATATGCATGCAACAACTTTCCAATACTGTAAAAAATAGTGAGACTTATGAAAAGGCAATGGCTTAAATAGTTTTTGAGATATCTTGCTTACAAGGTTAAAATGCTGAAATTTTCAAAGCGTCATAAGTAAAAAAAAATGTTCAAATATTTTTAGGAAGTCATTTGGTTCATCTACTTATCCTTTCCTTTAGAGTTTTTTATTTTTTCTATTTCTAGCTCTGGCAACCATTTTGTTCAGCAGAGCAGAACCATCTGAGCAATTTTGGCAAAGGGGCATAAGAGGAACACTGATATGAAATTATTTTGAAATCCGGCCTCTGGCCACGGAGATGTCGTTTAAAGCTTTTTTTTTCTAATTTTAGCTCTGGTGACCATTTTGTTCAGCAGAGCAGAACCATTTTGGCAATTTTGGTAAAAGGGGAAAGGAGGAACATTTCTGTGAAACCATTTTGAAACCAGGCCACTGTCCAAGGAGATGACGTTTAAAGGCTTTTTTTTTTTATTTTATTTTATTTTTCTTTATTTTTTAGCTCTGGTGGCTATTTTGTTCAGCCGAGCAGAACTTTTTTAGCAATTTTGGTAAAGGGCCATAAGAGGAACACGTCTGTGAAATTACTTTGAAATCAGGACACTGGCTGCGGAGATGGCTTTTGAAAGTTTCTCTATTCTTAGCTCTGGCTGCCATTCTGTTCAGCAAAGCAGAACCATTTCAGCAATGTTTGGTAGAGGGCCATTGGAGGAACACTTCTGTGCAAGTATTTTGATATCAGGCCATTGGCCAAGGACGAGATGTTGTTTGAAACTTTTCTATTTTTAGCTCTGGTGGCCATCTTGTTCAATGGAGTGGAACCATTGTGGCAACCTTGGATTTCTGATCCACACAGTTTTAGCTCATTTCGATCCAGAAATCATCCTGTTGCTACAGAGCAAGTTTCGGCTCAAGGCGACCAAAGGTTTGTGAAGAGATGTCGAAAATTGATTTACAAGATGGCAGCTGTGGCAGCCACCTTGGATTTTCTATCCGCTCATTTAACTAATTTGTGTCTACTAAGCGCCCTAATGCGCATGATCAAGTTTCGATTCAAACGGATTATAGAGGGGATATTCAAAACATGAATTCTCAATATTTTTCCCATATAAATGTATAGGGCCCATACAAATGCATGGAGAAGCAAATTTGACCTTGCCATTAAAGATCAAACGTCAACGTAAGACCATCACTTTAGCAATTTTGGTACATCTCCCGTCGCTGATGATTTGTGCAAAGATTAGGCCCCAGGGCTTATTTGGTTCTGGAGAAGAAGATTTTAAAGGTTTCTACCAGGTATGAGCATGGCAGCCATCTTAGTCAATGGACCATGACCATTTTAGCAATATTTCGTTCCCTTTCCCCAAGGAGGCTCCACATGAAATTTGAGCAACATTAGCCCAGATGCTTTTAAGGAGGTCATTTGAAATTATCACCATTTTCAATAAAATGTATAGGGCTTATACAAATGCATATGGAAGCAAACTTGACCTCGCCGTAAAAAAGTCAAACGTCAATGTACGGCCATCATTTTATCAACTTTTGTAGACCTCTTGTCCCCGATGATTTGTGCAAAGATTTAGCCCCGAGGCATCCTCTGTTCTGTAGAAGAAGATTTTTTAAGGTTTTGAACATACATGGGCATGGCGGCCATCTTGGTCAGTGGACCGCAACCATTTTTACAACCTTTCATTCCCCTGCCCCAAGGAGCAGCCATATGAAATTTAAGAACATTGGCCCAGAGGCTTCAGAGGAGAAGTCGTTTGAAATTCTCAACATTTTTCCAATACAAATGTATGGTGGCCACACAAACGCATAGAGAAGCAAAATTGACCTCGCCGTAAAAAGGTTAAATGTCAATATACAACCATTATTTTGGCAATTTCGGTAGACTTCCCGTCCCGATGATTTGTGCAAAAATTCAGCCCCAAGGCATCCTCGGTTCTGGAGAAGAAGATTTTTAAAGATTTTTACTATATATGGGCATGGCGGCCGTCTTGGTCAACAGACCGCGATATTTTAGCAATCTTTCGTTCCCCCAACCTAAGGGGGCTCCATACGAAATTTTAGCAAAATTAGCTCAGCGGCTTCAGAGGAGAAGACGTTTGAAAATGTTAACGGACGGACGGGCAAAAAGTGATCACTAATGCTCATCCTGAGCATAGCTCAGGGGAGCTGAAAAAAGGACAGTCTCAGCTCAAATGTGGTATGCCCAGGTTTCTCATGCTCCGACTATTGTTATTATTCGCTGACTGGTAGGAAGAGGGTCATTGCCCCATATGCTCATATGGCAAATGCCGTGGGAACTAGATAAGCCTACGCATCTGCACAGTCTTATCAAGGTTTTCTCTGTTCACCAATATGTTCTACAATATCGAACCGTTGAATTTGAAGCCAAGGTCCTGTTACGACTGCGTTTGTGCAGCTAATCTTTGTCTCCGTGGTTCGCATATTCGATAAGACATTTGAAGCCTACCACAAACATGGTTCAACGGCGTTGGTTACTGCGATACAGTAAATTAAAAGTTTTTGTTTTATGCATTTACTAATAGGGTACAGGGAACAAATTATTTTTCCCATAGAGCTCCATAGTAATTTCACCCTTTTTGGTGGTTAAAGTTCATTTCAGGGTATAGCTGGGATTCCAAATTTTGTTTTTATTCAAAGAACAGGCTTAACACAACAATAAAAAAAAGGAAAAACGCAACTGTTACCAGCACTTTCTGTGACTTTTCGGTGGCTGACTGTAACAAGCTCTTAATTGGCAGGTATAAAACATTGAAACTTTGCAATTCATCACTTCTTTTGACTCCAGCAAACACAAACAGAAACATTAATTTCTTTGAAACAATCAGCAAAATTACACACACACAAAAAAAAAAAAAAAAAAAAAAAAAAAAAAAAAAAAAATTAGATTAGATTAGTTTTAAATCACCTTTATAATTAACCAATCACAGGTCGCCTTATACAAAATAACTACCCCGCGCTTCCCTACACCTTTTTGCACCAATCAGCAGTCCTGTCACAATTGGTTCCCTGTGCCCAATACCAGTTTTTTTTTCTTTTTCGCGTAGGTGTATGATTCTCATCGCAGTCATCAACTACAGTACTGTATTTCCCGTAAATATTCAGAGACACTAGTGCCTTACTTTACATAATCTGATATTTGGACAGAGTAGAAAATGGTCAGGAAGAACCACAAATACAGAACATATAATTATTATTATAAATAAATCAAATGCTAAATTACTGTAGAGATGTGGCCAGGTTTTAGTTAGAACATTTATGGAGGGAAGGTAAAATATGGAAACAAAACGCCAGCGCCTGATTGCTGTACATGTACGTGCAGTCAGACAGCAACATTTATAAATGGTCGAATAATTTTATTTTTGTATCTTTGTCCACATCACCTAGAAACAGCTTAAAAACTTCGAGTCAAGTTAGCATTAGGATCGCTGACCGCCTATCGGGTGCTATATATTCCCTCCCAGCTCTCTCTCTCTCTCTCTCTCTCTCTCTCTCTCTCTCTCTCTCTTCACGTCTAGTCCTCAAGTCCTTTCAACCTATTTCACACACGAACTGACAGAATTAACCACTACGTTTACGAGTTCAAGTAGTATGCATCCCTTCTGCTTCAAGTTAAGCCATTCTTGCCTTCTATATCTAAGGTGAAAACATGACAAGCCTACTATAAGTGTGGCTCAACGACGTCAGGTAATGACTGCAATAAAATAAATAAGAATTGTAAGATTTATACTTTTACCAATACCAATTTTGTCTGTGTGATTCTTAATGATGAATTCTCAAACACCGTAAGTATTCGGACTTATTAGTATCGTATCAATTCTGCTTAATCCGCGACCGAAACTACTAGTCTAATGGCAAACTGTGGAGATCCAGATCAAATTGTTCATTTTAAGAGCTATATGATCTGGGTCCGCACTGTTTGCTTACGTGTCAATATGCACATTCTACGCACGTGGTCAAATCAGCGTTAAGTCGAAAGCAGCAAACCTAGGTGTGAAACTATTGGTTGAATGGCAAGCAGTGTAGATCCAGATAAAATTGATCATGCTATGTGATCTGGGCTCGCACTGTTTGCTCACGTGTCAACATGCGCATTCCATTCATGAGGTCAAGTAAGAGTCAGTCGAAAGCAGCAAACCTGCGTGTAAAACTACTGGTTGAATGGCAAGCAGTGTAGACGGAGATCAAATTGTTCATTTTTAGGAGCTATTAGATCTGGGTTCACGCTGTTTGCTCTCGTGTCAACATGCGCATTTTACGCAGCTGTTCAAGTAAGCGTTTAGTCGAAAACAGTAAAATAGAAGGGAAGGCAATGATCAGGAACCGATACAATTATCCCACACCTCCCTTCAGAGACATCAAAGGGAAAGAAACACGAACACGAAATAACTAGACCCTAATGGAAACATCACTTTCGGAAAGCCAAACGGACAGTTGCTTTCCCAAAAAGTGGCCAAAAGGCTGTCCAAAACAAAAATAAGTAAGCGACACACACATTAAAAGACGAACTATAACAAAAATAAACCATGACAGAAGAACCGCTTTGGAACGGTCAGTGAAAAGTATTTCATTGTTGGGTGGGGGGGGGGGGGGGGGCTGGGGGTGGGGGGGGGGGGGCTTGGGGTGGGGGGGGGGTGGGGGGAGGAGTGCTTTAATCGATTTTACGTGGCCACAATCCTCGCCCTTACTTCTGCCGCGGTTTAGACACATAATTTGTTCAGTCCGCATAAAGGTTTCCTAACTCATCAGTGCTACATCTCCGAGAACACAAAAAAATCAACTAATGCAACAACGACAGCACAAAACAACTGAAATGCTGGAGCAAAAAAAAAAAAAACCAAAAGTTAGACCGCGTCCAATACCACTAGTTCAATAGGAAACAGTGAAGACCCAGATCTCATTGTTTATTTTAGGAGATATATATCTGGTTTTACGTTGTTTACTCACGTGTCAGAGTACACATTTTACGCACGTGGTCAAATCAGCATTCAGATGAAAATATGACGTTTTACTGTAATCAATGTTGCACAGACTCTATAGATAGATAGATAAAGCTACGCCCCAGCCATCCCCGTTCCTTTAGCGGCCGTATTTTTTGACAAGGCATGACGGCTTGAATCATCTTGCTAGAGGATAGCCAAAAGAACATTTCTTCCAAATTATATTGAAGTATTTTTTGACAAGGCATGACGGCTTGAATCATCTTGCTAGAGGATAGTCAAAAGAACATTTCTTCCAAATTATATTGAAGTCCGTCCAGTTGTTTCTGACTGGAATGTTTTTCCATAGATATTTATGGGGAAATTAAGTCGAAGTATTTTTTAACGAATCACCACAGCTTGATAAACCTTGATAGCTGGCCATCATAGAAACGTTGCCAAGTTATATTAAAATCGGTCTAATGATTTCAGACAAGAAGATTTTTGAAGGTTTCAATACAGATATATAGGGAAAATAAGCCCCGCTCTCTGGCGCCCGTGATTTTTAGACGAATCAGAATTGATCAATCATTCTTGGTAAAAATGGTCTTCGAAGCAATATTTCTGCCAACACATGTTAGAATTAATCCAATGATTTCTGATAGAAGATTTTTTAAAGTTTTCTTCATATATATATATATATATATATATATATATATATATATATATATATATATATATATATATATATATATATATATATAAAGCCCCGCTCCTGGCGGCCATTGTTTTTGATGAATCATGACAGCTTGAAATATCCTTGTAGAAGGTCACCATAGGAACATTTCTGCCAATATATATTGAAATCGGTTTTGTGATTTCTGAAAAGAAGATTTTCATTTTTTTTTCTTGTGGTTGCCATGACAATCAAAATCCGCATGAATTCTAAATCTTCGAACACTTTTCGGTTAGTATCACCCAAGGATCAGTCCTATAAAATTTGGTAAAAACCGGCTCGGTGGTTTAGGAGATGTTTAAAGAAATTGTAGACGGACAGACGGACGACGATGACAACGATGAACTGAGAGTAATCACACTATTTTAACATTTTTTTGAAAGGAAATGACTTATCTGTACTCAGCTGGGTCTATATTCTGTCTATTATAGCCTGGTTGTTTTAGGAAAAATATAGGTTGTCTATTAGCTTGGCATTAGAAACTCTTCATTTTGATGTTATAGCTGTTAAACATTGTTTTCTGAAAAAAATCCTCTTCTTATTTTACTTAATTGTACTTAGCTGGTGTCTTATTTCACTTGCTGAAACTTGCTTGTTTATAGTTTTCAGCTGTTTAGGAAACAATTGCCTATTACTGCACATTTTTAGCGTTTTTCTGACATTTTTATACTAATATACTGCCACTTTTATGAGTTAGATACACTAGAATTCAGCTTATATTTGCACCTTAATGAATTCAAGCACTTCAATAAAACCTCAACATTTTTCTCATTTACTGGTGTCTGTTTGCTACATCTAAAGGAACATAACTCGTGTCTCAGATGGCATTTAGTGAAAGGCTCATCATTATGAAAACACGCCTATTCAAATATATTGAATATTTCAACGCCAAAAAAATTCTGATAATTTTCAAATTTATGCTCAAAACATAGACCATGGGATTCTAACGAGTACCCACAATCTATGGTTTTGAGCAGAAATAAGAGAAATAATGTATACCCCTGTAAACCCCAGTTTTACTATATAAAAGTGAGGTTTAAGGGGGTCAAAATTATATAGGTATGTTTTCGTGATGTAATTTTGCAATACCATGCAGTCAAAGCCTACTATTATGAAATGATGTTCGTTTCTGTTCTGCTCTACCAAGATTGGTCAAATTATAGTCCTATGGTCGAAAATGGACCTGCCCGAGGGGATCACTTGTTTTACAGATACTCATATTGGAAAACAATATTTTAAAATCTTCGTCTAATCCTAGAAATTCTACGCCTTGGCTATTTGGCATATAGCTTCATCTAATGCACCTTTACGAAGACTGTTAAATCCATAGCACTGGTGTCAAAAAATGCCCAAGGAGTCACTTATTTTGCATAGACTTATATGGAGAAAAAAACTTTAAAAATATTCTCGTCTTAAACTAATATACGCCTTTATATTTGGTATGCAGTTTCATCTTGTGGACCTTTATCTTGTGGACCTACACAATTATTTGAATTATAGCCCTGGGTTAAATCCCCCATCCGAATGGGCCATTTGAATATGACCATCATGTCACTCTTGAACATATAATTTATACAGAAAGCTTTAAGCATTGTGTGAAAATTCAATATTAAGTATATAAATCGGTTCGTTCAGGTGAACAATATAGGACAGTCATGGTCTTCTTGTTTATAAAATTGCATTGCAGCTAAATCTTTCTCTCTGACAAGCCCCATTGATTGTAAAATAAATTTTAGGCAGAATTAAACACTTCAATTAAGCCTCAGCATTTTTTTCTCATTTTACTGATGTCTGTTTGCTACATTCTAGGGCACATAACTCATGTCTCAGATGGCATATAGAAAAACACCCATAATTTTGCAAGACCATGCCACCAACAACTACTATCATGAAAGGACATTGATTTCTGTTCAGGTTTCAAGGAATGTTGTGGTTTTTAGCAAAGATGGTAGGTGCAAAATTTATGAAAATCTATGAAGTGGAAATAACGCATTTCAGTTTGGCAAAGCAAGCCCACAGAATTCATTGTCACGTGCCACTTTAATATGTATCCATAGTCTAGTTTATATATGCCGCAACATTTGGTCAATCTGTTAATCGAACATAGAAAATTGATTATTTAGTCCTTCGATAGGACGGATATGGGATTACCCCACCACCTTTATGTTGTGATACTCTGTGAACCAGAGCACCGATTAGTAAATTAGTAAATTTGATAATTTCAGGAACAGGCGGCTCCCATATACGGCTAATTGACAGCAACAATAATTGTAATCCCTTTGCACCAGGAAAATAGGCTTATGACAAACAGCACCCCTCCACTGTCCCCACCACCTCTCCCACCCCAACCCCTCCTTGTCCTAATGTGTTGATAAATGAAACCGCCCTTATTTTCCATAAAATATGGTTAAAATGCCATATCCCATATAGCTCTAGATAGAGGAGTTATCAAGACAAATGAAGAAATCTGAAAACGGACGGACGGACGGAGACCATTACCATACCCACTTCGCCTTTGGCGGTAGATAAAAAACGGCTGATCTAGCTGAGAAGTATACTGAAGACGACATTTTAAATTATTTTACTTATTTTCCCGGCAAATAACCTACTGTCAAAGCCTATTTTCTTAAGAATTATGAAATAAGAAAATCGTCATTAGTTGTGACGATTAAAGCAAACAGTATAGATCCTAATCAAACTGGTCCTAATAGAGTTGTTTGCTCATGTTCTGCACTGTTTCCTCCGACTTGTGGAATATTGTGTTAAATACCGTAGCAACTTTCCCATGATTGCCAATCGTTTTACAGTATTCACTCTCTCAGGAAAATGTGAAGCCGAAAGGAGCATGACGAACGCCAGAGTTGAGTGATACTTGAGCTACGAGATACTCACTACAGAATACCTATTTTTTCCTCATCAGCCCAGTTCAACAGTGTAAGTTCTCAAACATATGACAGGTTGCATTCCCAGAATTGTGTAATTGCAAAGAGATGAACTGTTTTCCAGAAAACGAACGAAGAACTGTTACAAGTTCTGATGTCTCTTGACACCTTATGAATGTTTATGTTATTAAATATTATCGCTTTTGATGTAGTAATCAGAACTTCAAAGGTCGATTTACTATTCTTATCTTATGATGATTTCAAGCCAGTATCTTTGTTACTCTCATAATCCTTCTTTTTGCTATCATTATTAAGCTTTTTATGGGGAGAACGGGTCGTGGCAAACGAAAGTGTTCTTTGGGGTATATGCTGACAGCGAAGGTCCAGATCAGTCTGCGCTTCAGCGCAGACTGATCTGGACCTTCGCTGTCCGCCTACTGAATTGTTGGTTACTGTAGAATGTATCAGCGGAAAGTAGATTCTGGTGAGAGGAGCATGACGAAGGATAATCTGAACTTGCTTATTTAACTTATTTGGTTAGACACCACCCAAACAAAAAACATTTTGATGATAATTCGCACTCCAGATAATTTTACTGCGAACTGTTTGTGATATAGATTAAAGCGTTATCGACAGCGTATTGGTCAGTAGCAAAAAGAAATACATCCAGAGAGTTCCTTGTATATAATGAGTGCGCAAGCGCACCAAACATAAATCCTATCCGACGGGTCATTCAGAGAAATCAATCATAATACTGTTCCTTGAAACTTGTTTTTTTTTTTAACAGGCGTAGTGGTACAATGGTTTAGGGCTAAACGCTGCCGCCGAAGTCGGCGTGAGTTCGAACTTCACTCAGCCCAGCGGTATTTCATATTCACCACGTTGAGTTTGGACAAATGGAGGATCAAATTCTATAATCCTTTCTGTTCATAATTGTATATTATCGTTCTTTCATATATCTGATCTGAGTCTATAATATTTACTCAAGTCTAACTTTCCACTTGCAAAAGGTAAATACGGAACATATGTTTTGTGCCACCCACAACTGTTGCTCTTATAGACCTCTAGTAAGTTTTACAAATATACCCCAACTGACTGTTCTGATAATGCATGTTGAACCTTTACACAGCGAAGTATCGGTAATCTGTCTGTCAGTTTGAAAAATAATTGAAATATATTACGTGAACAACCAGCTTTCAGATATTTCGTCCCGTTTCATTTCATTTTATTTCGTTTCTTAAGATCGCCCTATTGAAGTTAGGCGTTAATATAAAACTTCTGACAAGCCATTTGTTTGCAGATAATATTCGGTACACTTCAACAGAATATTTTCACTGCATACCACGCGTATGAAGATGGACTAGATATCGTTGCCTTTAAAACTGTCAACCAATACAATGAATTATTCGCTAGGTATAAAGTAGAGTGAAAATGATCATGGTACCACTGTCTTAAGTATAGGGCAAAACTGCAAGTTGCTATCAAATTCACATATCTGGGAAGCACTCTATCGAGAGCTGTGTACATTGATGATGAAGTAAAGAGCAGGAGTGCTAAAACCCGTGTAGCACTAGACTGTCTGGGATTAAACCGGAAGCAGGACTAATACGAAGCTGTCTTTTAAATTGCAGTACTGCCAACAGTCGTATATGTATGCGAGACCTGGACATATTACATTACGAAAACACGCCTACTCAATTTTACCACTAAAAAGGAAACTTTTCTGATGAAAAATTCTGATATTTTTCATATTTCTGCTCTAAACATACAGTGTGGGTACTCGTTAGAACCGCCTCCGGTGGAGTACCCACAATCTATATACGACTGTTGGCAGTACTGCAATTTAAAAGACAGCATCGTATTAAACC
Source organism: Anodontia alba (assembly GCA_964016985.1). NCBI lineage: Eukaryota > Metazoa > Mollusca > Bivalvia > Lucinida > Lucinidae > Anodontia > Anodontia alba. The sequence continues at coordinate 70,127,473 of OZ024827.1, read as the reverse complement.
CGCTTCCGGTTTAATCCTAGACATTTTCATGTAGCCAGTCTAGTGCTACACGGGTTTTAGCACTCCTGCTCTCTACTTATCATCAATGTACACAGCTCTCGACAGAGTGCTTCCCAGATATGTGAATTTGATAGCAACTTGCAGTTTTGCCCTATACTCTGATAACGATTTTTGCAGAAGTCTTCTTAGTGCTGATCGTAGGGTTGTAGTTGTCACCACTTTGTGAAACTCGATCCGTAATTTCTTGCATTTCCTGGTCGTCAGCATAGAGAACCCCATCAGATATTTCTCTTTGCACATTAGGTTGAATAGCTTGCCACCAAAGCGGTATCGGATAGGAATACCAATATCACAATCCTGAAAAGCACTTGTACGTATGGCTGAAACATCATTTGAACTGGACTGAAACAAACACACCACTATGCTTTATTTCAGTCATCACCGGAAACGGGTCATAGATTGCTTCGTCAGTTTCGAGCTTTGCAAGTATTCCATCATGTACTACCTAATGAACTTTGCCTCAATTTTCAAAGGTCCATTACGACTAATTGTATCGAATGTTTTTATGAGGTCGGCAAGTAGTCATTTAGAGGTCCATATTTTGTTTTTTTTTAACATTCCCCTGGAGCTATCGGGCTGTAAAGACCATGTCAATTTTCCGCTATTCTTCCTGAATCCACATTGACTTTCTAGAATATGTTCATTCTTGTCAACATGTACAATCAGACAATTCGAGTGGACCCTTGCAAATATCTTTCTAGCAACTGACAGTAAAAACATGAACCTATTGCTATCACAAACATGAGAATGTCCTTTCAAGACAACTGCTTAATTGTATTCAATGCTTCTTTATTTGTTATCTTTTTTTCAATTGCAGGTGGAAATTCGTCAAGCTGTGTTCTGAACTCCGTTTCTAGAAATCTGTTAATGACAGCCTCATTGTTATGGGTTGTGCACTCGATTGAAGTGTTCAGCCAATATGCTTACAATAGCTTTTTTGGCTATGAGAGGTACACTTCTATCTGAATTGTAGTGTGGTGGCTCCTGAGCGATAGGTGTGGCAAAACTGTTTTCAATGTACCAAAGATGTTCGACGTATTCTTGTTATGTGCAACGGACTGGACTTCATCAGCTGTACTACCAAGCCAGGAATCATGCATATCCCTTCGTCTGTGTTGGACTGTCTGATAGATGTTGTTTTCAGTCGCCTTCTGGTATACTGAGCTAGTATCATTTTGAAGGGTCTTGTGTAAACGGGTCTTTGTCATCCAAGTACCCCAGAATTTCATAATCATTCTCATCAGACCAGTCTGAATATTGCTAGATGTTAATCCGAAGATATCCATCGCTGAAGAATGGACCACATTTCAATAGACGATCCCACTTTTCTTCTGGATGTTCTAAATTGAGTTGCGTTGCATCTAAATGGGTGCAGCTGTCACTGATAAACGTTGTATCTTGTTGTTTTATTTTAATTTAGACACATTCCGTGCAAGATTACAAATAAATCGGTATTTAAAACATATTAAGTGGGTATTTGTAATAATTTCCGAACAGCTCGTAATTAAAGTGTAATTTGAAATAACATCTGAAAGAGTAGACTTTATAATTACAATCATGTAACATCGTTTTATTACAAATGGGTACAAATAAACTCTGAAATTAAACTTCTATATACCGATCTTGGTTCGCGTTTACATATACGTCATTGAATAAATATGTGTTTCTTTGGCACTCCCCCTACTCCGTTAATGCTATTAGGATTAGTTTAGCCTTTGGCAAAGACAATAATATATTATTAAATGGCACGTACAGTGGTGTCACTGACGTCCTGCCTTACTCAAATGCTCATTACTTGAAATGGTCGAAAGAGATGTAAAAAAAAAAAAAAAAAAAAAAAAAAAAAAAAGTTCGGGGCATGATAGCCTTTAATCGGCTCATAATAAATAACAACAGATAAATATTTTGTACAGCAAATGATTTGAGTAAGGCAGGATGTCGATTCAAACTATATCTTTTATCAAGCCAGGCCTTGTGAGAGAGAAAAATGCAGCCTGTATGGTGTTAATCTCTAGAATAACTAGACTCCATTTCCGCCAGTCAGTCAATACAGTTTGACCAGAAAAGTTGTAAGGGAGGTTTAAATGCTGTACTCAGGTTCTGTACTGCGCTAATACGCATACTGGGGTTCACCATCCACCTATTTTCCTTATCGTGGATGAAACTTTCTCGATTGCAGGATTAAATATTATTTAAGCTCACCTGAGCCGAAGGCTCAGGATGAGTTATTGTGATCATTTGCCGTCCGTTGTCCGTCCATCCATCGTCAGTCTTCCATCCACACATTTGAACGACTTCTCCTCTGAAACCTCTGGGCCAGTTTTCTTCAAACGTCATGTGCAGCCTTCTGATAAAGGGGGATTAAAACTATGTATAAATAGTCACGGTCCATTAATCAAGATGGGCGCTATGCCCATATAAGATAAAAACACTTATACTCTTCTTTTCCAGAACCAAGAAGGCTTCAATGCTGAATCTGGGTATATAGTATCATGGACTCGAGGGCTATCAAGTTTGTTCAAATATGAAACTAGATTGACCTTTGACTTTTTTTACGGCAATGTCAAATTTACGTCCCCATGCAATTGTATGGGGAAAGTGTTGAAAAATCGTTTCTCAAAATGTATTAAACAATAATGGCTGAAACTTACAATGAGTGATTAAAGGAGTAAACATTTTAGTAAGGATCAAAATTTTGTCTCCTGGGGGTTATCTGCCCGTTCCCCTGGGCTATATACATGTATAAAATTGTTTAATTTTTAAATGTCTTCTCTGAAACCGCTCGAGCAATTTTCACCAGATTTCATATGGGGCCTTCTGTCGAAAGGGTACTGCCAATTCGTTCAAATGGTTTCGCGCCACTGAACAAGATAGCCACCATACCCATATAGGGGAAATGCACTTAAAAATCTTCTCCTCAAGTACCAAGAAAGCTTTGGGGCTGAATCGTGGTATATAGTATTGAGAACTCAAGATATATCTAATTTGTTCAAATGATGACCGTAGGTTGACCTGTGACCTTTTTACGGCAAGGTCAAATTTGCGTTCCCATGACATTTGTATAGGGAAAATGTTGAAAAGTCATTTTCTCAAAATGCATTTAAGACTAATGGCTGAAACTTACAATGTGTGATTAAAGTTGTAAAACATTTTAGTTATAATCATATAAAATGATCAGTAAAAAAAGTAAGAGAAAAGCCTAGGAAGCGCCAAAATCACAAACCGCAGCCCCTCCCATACACCAAAAGGAAGAGGAAACCCTACAGTAAACTGATGTTGTTCTTACCGTGTTTTTATTTGATATTTAATGTCGCTCACTAGAAAGAACACCTTAGATATACAATTATTTGTTTGTTGTTGCATTTGGTATTTAACTGTTCGAATATCATTGGTCTATCCTTTTATCATGCTGGTAACGGATGACAATATGAAGAATGCCACGTTATTTCGTTTTCAAATATAATTTTTGGAAAAACATTCCGCGTTGTTGGTTTATGATACAACAAACATACTTCTTGTTTTGAAGGTTTCAGCAGTGTTACAACTTGCAGGTTATTGTCCATGTGTCTTCCTCACAAAAATCTATTTATCCACAACGTCAGGTCCTTAGGATATGTGCGCCCAGTGAAGATTCAGATCACCCTGCGCATTTGCGCAGTCCGATCAGATTTTTCAATGACCGCATATTTGATATCCAATGATGCAAAGTTTCTTCATGTGTACAATGAAGACCTCGATAAGACTGCGCAAGGCAGATTTGTGACTTCGTTGCACGCAATGTCAGAAGGTATGTTTTCTCACGTTGTGACTCAAATGATCAGGCCCTTCTTTGTCTGATGGTGGCACAAGGGTCGGTTTCTAGATATGCACAGCTTTTCTTAACCGTATGAGTCTCTCGTTTCAAATTTTCCGTTGCTGTTGATTGCTGATGTCATAGCACATGTCGCTAACACTGAACGTGCCTTCCAAGCAGACGCGCAACGATGAAACAACGTTGCATCAACGTCATGGCGTTGCATCGACATTAATACGATTTTGTATAAACATGTACCCGCTGGATTGTATCTAGAGATTTTATTGACAGCGCTCAGTCGTTGATATGTATTCATCGGAGAGGATTCTAATATGTAATAAAACGTATATATTATTGTACAAAACAACAAAGTAATGACCGAAAACATTTGAATTCGAAAATACAGTTAAAGGACAAAAGTGCATATATGTGAAATCACTGAATTATCCTACTTGTTGATCCACCTGCCTTGAACTAGTCTGCCTGCGTTTCTTCGTTCATCACGCGGGCTTCATTTAATTCAATGCCGTGTGGACCTATTGCAAATGCGAATATTTTTATTGAAAGTCATTTAAACCCGCCAGTTCGAAAGAGGTACCTTGACCAATAGTGTAGGTCCTGATGAGACGGCTCGTTATGAACCGTCTCATCAGGATCTATACTGTTTGCCATTCTGTTTTTCAGTTTTGATTGAAACTCCTGTTTACAGAGTGTACATGTCCAAACTCAGGGATTGAAGAGTCCGTTTCAGAAACTCAGGGCTGAAAAGGTTACGATTGGGAAGCTATCATGTTTTGGTGTTTCAAAAAGAAAAACCTGGACACAGAGTCGCTGTCAGAGAGTACATTGTTTAATCTCCACGACTCAGGTACATGCAGATGACAGTAACCACTGTATATTCCCGCCGAGCTGACATCAACTATCAAGATCCGCAAAACACAGCGGTTGCAGAACTGAGGTATGCGATGCTTGCAAGGAAGAGGGACAAGTAGCCCCTACCGAACCACCTGAACTGCAACGATCCATGAAAGCAAGGCAGCCGCAGATATTAGCCATGAAATATATAACGTAAGCGACCACGAGAAAACGCAGATAAGTATACCAAAAGCTAAAAATCCACTGAGGCTTTTTTTTGTTGTGTTTTGTTGTTTTTTTTCCCATGGTAGTCCAATCTTAGAAAAGTTTTGTAATTTCACAGCGGAAAAATGTCTAATATAAGGTTATTGCACTCATATTGGTGAATATTGATTGCATCCTTAGATATCCAAACGCGGGGCAATATTGACCAATATCAGTGCAATAATGTTATTATTATTATATATTTATTAATGTTTTGCGTCATTTTCAGTTAGTTGTAGCCTCAAATAGAAATTTATAGTATATAAAATTCAGAACCTGCATAAACTCCGTGAGATCATCACTCTGAGACGCCATTTAAAGCAACGTCATGTAACGGTAACATGGAAGGCATACGAATAAGCATGTGATATAAAGTAGGCGTGTCGATATAGGATTTTATCGCACTTTTTAATCATTCACTATTTATAGCGTTACAATATAATTGTCAAACAAGAAGCACCGTACAGGAGACAGCATCGAAATATAAGTGAAGGTACCTAGAAAATACCACAATCACGAAACAGAGGCACCAAAAGAAGGGGAAATGACAAAACAAACCACTGACGAACGAACGAAGAAAAACTTCAACAGTATCATCACCATCATAAAAGTACTAATTACTGAGTGAATGACCCTCGAGAACAAGAAATAAGAGGCCTATACCACACTACACAGATGAACACATTAACCGGAACATTCTTTGCTGGCATTTGTTCTCTTTACATATGAGGTTGGCATATTAACGAAAGAGTGAAAATTACACGGACATGATATCCATCACGAAAACATGCCTATATATATTTGACCCCCTTAAACCCCCCTTTTACATGTATATAGTAAAACTTGGGTTTACAAGGGTATACATTATTTTTTCTTATTTTTGCTCAAAAACATAGATTGTGGGTACTCGTTAGAACCGCCTCGGCGAGGCGGTTCCAACCAGTACCCACAATATATGTTTTGAGCTGAAATATGAAAAATATCAAAGTTTTTTATCTGAAAATTTTCAGTTTTATAGAGGTGAAGTTTTCTATATATTTGAATAGGCGTGTTTTCCTAATGAAAATCTTCCTGTTCCACATTTACTTTAAAAAAAGCAAACAGCATTACGAAAACTCGCCTATTCATATATATAGAAAATTTTACCTCCAAAAACTGAAAATATTCAGATGAAAAACTCTGATAGTTTTCATATTTCTGCTAAAAACATGGATTGTAGGTACTCGTTAGAACCGCCTTGGCGAGGCGGTTCTAACGAGCACCCACAATCTATGTTTTTGAGCAGAAATAAGAAAAATAATGTATACCCCTGTAAACCCCAGTTTTACAATATAAAAGTGGGGTTTAAGGGGGTCAAAATTATATAAGCATGTTTTCGTGATGGTCTGACCAAACTGTAAACACCCAGATCAAACTGATTGTAACCCTTTCAACCCTGCAGACCTAACCTAAATACCCGTGCATACAGTGTAGATCCTGATGAGACGGCTCATTATTAATCTACACTGTTTGCCATTTTATTAAGATTTTGACTGACAACCCTATTTGTAATAATGGACATGTCCAATATCAATGATGAAAAAGTCAATTTCATTAATTCAGGGTTAAAATCTGCATTTTTGTCATTCCGCCAACACACATATTACATCAAGAAGAATTTGTTAAACTTTTAGTAAAAGTATATAAACAGTAATGTTATACAAACTGGTAGCCTAAATAAGGTAAGAAAATTGAGTGCTGAATTTTTATATATTAATACAGAATATAAATCAGTATGCTAGGGGCAATAAGGGTCAGCAGAGTCGATGTAGAACCATATGTCGTGGCTCCTTCGTTGAAACCTGAAATAGAAAGTAAACAGATAAAAAAAAAAACAACAACAAAAACACACACAAAAAAACTTGTTCGCTAAAGAGTGGCGCCATTTTAAATGCAATCGGTTCTTGTAGACCGTCCGTATTTATAAACTATATGTCATTCTTAAAACTTGATCCTTTATCATTTATCTCAGTTTCTTTTTTTCATATGAGCCGGGACATTGCATTTACTACAATATTGCATGTGCATTAAGCGAAGACAGACCAGTCTGCGCATTCGCACATTCTAACCAGAGATTTTGCGGGACACTCTCAAAAGCATCTTCAGGCGGACTGAGAAGATTTTAATAAGCCTGCGTGAATCTTAGCCTTCGCTGTGCACACATGCATGTTTGCCTATCATATGCTTAATAAACTGCTTGTAGACGAACTTGTGACAGATACACATTTCGAAAACACGCCTACTCAAATATAATGAAAACTTCACCACCAAAAACTAAAAGTGTTTAGATAAAAGTTCTTGATTGTTCTTATTTCTGCTCAAAAGCATAGATTGTGGGTACTCGTTAGAACCGCCTCGCCGGGTTATTTTTAAGCTCAAAAAAATATTGTGGGTACCCACAATCTATGTTTTTGAGCAGAAATAAGAAAAAATAATGTATACGCCTTTAAACCCTAGTTTTACTACATAAAAGTAGGGTTTAAGAGATTCTAAATTATATAGGTATGTCTTCGTGACGACATGTAAGAACAGGCGACTACAAATAGACCGGAAATTAAGGATTCTGTGTAATCTCTTATAAGTCTGCTTTTGGTATGTGTGTATTAAATGAGCTTCAACGTCAGAAAACGTACCTTCGGACATTGTGCGCCCAGCGAAGATTCAGATCAGCCAGCGCAATCGCGCAGTCTGATCTGAATCTTCACTGGGGACATTTTGGATGGCCAAGAAAGCAAAGTTCTTCCTGCGGACAACATTGTCTCTAATCAGACTGCAAATGCGCAGGCTGACTGAGTTTTCTTAGCGCGCATATGTCGAAAGGTGCGTTTTCTGACGTTGCGGCTCAAATGGTAGAAAAGGACTCGGTAGCATTAACTCTTGCCTATTATTAAATGAGCCAGGCACGACAAAACCTACAATAAGACTTTTGAGACCAGCGAAGACTCAGATCAGCCTGCGCATCCGCATAGTCTGATCAGAGTCTTCGCTGATCGTTCCTCAGCCTCCAGGCTATCCAAAGAGGAATGAACGAGAACCCTTGCCATACTGGATGGCTGTACAGGCTGATCTTAGTCTTTGCTGGCTACACAGGTCTTATTGCATCTGAGCCAAGCAATACAGCCGATCCATAATTTTATATACTTAAAAGTTAATTTAGTATAGAGTAATCGTTAGCAGTCAGCGACGTACATGTACTTTCGATTTTCTAAAATGTCTTGCATCTGATCGTTCTAATAAGTCAGCTTTTCTGTGGTGAGAGTTCTGTGTTTGTCTGGTCGGGGACTGTACATACATTGTAAACTGCGTTTTCTTTCCTTACATACGTCTACATTTCTTGCGTTTTATTTTGGTGCCTTGTAAGGGCAGAGTTTTTTAACCTTTACCATTCTCTGGGCCAATTAAGCAGACAACAAACTGGTTATACTTTTCATAGTTTTTCCAGGAAACAGATTTTAACATTTCATGTAAATTGTCCCCAAAGGAGACAATTTGCATGAAATGTTAGATCCTATTTTCTGAAAAAAAAAAAAAAAAAAAAAAAAAAAAATCAGAAAAATATCATCAATTTGTCGTCTGGCCTAGAGGGTGGTACAGATTAAGCAAAGTGCCAGTGCATTTACTAAGTCTAAAATAAATAGATAAATAAAACTTACTTGTTTGATTTCCTGAAAAATCAAATACAGAGAAAATTAATAACATTTTGTGAAGCAAATTCATTTTATTGGTTATTAAATGAATAGTTGTCATATGATAAGAACGATCCGTCAAAATATTATACAGTCTCCAATGATTTTATCAACCAACTCCGACCCGGATCAGCCTGTGCAGATGGGCAGGCTGATCTGGGTCTGTGGTGAGTATGTTGCCAAAATGAACGACGGTACCTCCCTCAGTCGATTTCACATACATAATGTATATGGCGCGTGACTATCAATGTGTTCGGGTCCATTGTCGCACTAGTAATTTACTGTTTTTTTTTTTTTTGTTTTTTTTTGTTTTTGTTTTTTTTTTTTTGTTGTCTTTTTTTTTTTTTTTCTGGCTTCACCTCGCCACCTAGCTCTCTGCTTTGTTTGCAAGTAAATTGTTGTATATTACTGTGATGTGTCACTTACGCTATGAACCCGTACGTAAATCGAACACATATTTCTAATGTGTAGTTGCATCAGAATTTTAGGTCCAGGTTTCGCACGAGTAAATCTAGTTTAAGTCCCACGTAGGTTTTATTTCCTGCTGACTGACCCAACGCGGTTCCTCTGTTTTAAGTTCTCCTTTATTCGTTACTGAGTTGTGTTGTTTTGTTTTGTCATATTGCTTGTGACTCACCTCTTCGCCGCGCTGTTCTGTGGCTGCTGATTGCAGTTTGTCTTGTTTTTTTGTTTGTTTGTTTTTTGTTTTTTTTAACAGTATTATTGGTAATTAGAAAAAAATAAATAAGATATTTACTTGACTGAAACGCTGCATATTTAATGGGAATGAAAACTGTGCCAAAATTTCACTAAAGCAAGTTCAGCTTTATTTGCTCGGAACTAGTTTGTTTATATCGGAGTGCACAGAAGTCTAAAATACACTTGAACCTCAATGGCTCCAACAACAATGGAATCATGGAAATTTGTTCTATATATGGGTAAATCGAGCCACTCAGGGGATAACTGCTTTCAAATTTGGCATTTGGGGAGGTAAATCGGCGGTTTTACGGTCGGAAATTTCGTTTTACGGCGACGCGTCGCCGTAAAACGAAATTTCCGACCGTAAAACCGCCGATTTACCTCCCCAAATGACAAATTTGATGCAGTTATCCCCATTCTAATGCATTTATTCATTTTTTCTGTTGAAAAAATGTACTGTTTGCACAAAACGACAAGTGCTGTGAGCTGCGTAAAACCAAATGCCAGCCAATGAGAAGCGACGTTACGTGACGACGTCGGATTTGCGACAGTATATCGCAGAATATACCGTCGCAAATTTTTGACGTTATCCAATCAGACGCATTAGAATGAGGTTTAATCATAGCGTCAGGTTAGGAAACAAAGGGAATAGTATATGGATGTCTTTTTTATCTTCTATGAAATGGTATGTTGAGCGTACTCATTAGAATCGCATCCACGAGGCAATTCTAATGGGTACACTCAACATACATTTTTTCAGAAAAAATAGGAAAATATTAGTAGTTGCGGTCATGGTACCCAAGCTTTAATCCAAACTCATAAATCCGTAAATGAATGACGAATCAGAATGTTCAGACCAACGGACATGGACCCAAGAATAAAGGGTGTAATCAGGCGTCCGCGGATAGTATGCATTACTTGGTAAGCAAGCTTCCCCACCATGCCCATAGGCCTGAACGAAGGAAATGTAGGTAGAAGCGTATGTCCGGGATTTTGGAAGTCTACTTATGGCTCGTCATTGGCAAAAACATCAGAAACAATTCTTGAAACTGCCACATTGTAGGGATTGACCGGCTCATGATGTCTCCCATAGAACTTCTTAAGTGTTGCTACCAGTTTGGTTTGTTTTGATACCCCTGGTATAGCCTAAAATATCCCTAAATATTTATTTTCTTGAACTGTCGGAATAATTTCCCAGGGACTCAAAAACGAGTTCGAATAATCCAAGGTAAACAAGCCGTCGGGTGTTCGAGTCATCGAGGGTTTACTGTGTGACTGTGCTTTTTTGGCTCCTGTTGTTTCATTTTGGAATCTGAAGACTTGCTATGTATCCTTATATTTATATTATTAGCTGAAGATTGGCATGACTGTGAATATGAACCATTTTGTATTTTGAAAAAGGAGGAATGTTCAAATGACATGTCACAGTCCTTTCGTAAATCCAGAGAAAATTGCAGAATCATTGTACTGTTTCAGAAAGACTCTTAAAACACCGGGGTTATTTTAGGTCTCATAAAAATATAAATGAATATACTCAGGACCTGCCACAAATACTAAGCAAGTCGATAGTGTGTCCCTTTTATTCTTAAATTTCCAAACATGTACTTTCCAAAGTCGATACTCCCAGTAAGCATTCTACATAAATCTACAACGGGCCGTTATCGGCCTGTCAGGGTAGCTGACGGGCCGATAACGGCCCGCTGTAGATTTATGTAGAATGCTAGCTGGGCTGTCATCTTTAATTTTATTACTTTTTTTTTCTGAAAAAAATCTTACTTACGCATATCACAGTTGACACCAGTCCAGCCAGGCTCACATCCTACCTGACAAGTCCCGTTTTCCTTGTTACATGGATGCCATGTGACACAATGTCCACAGGTTTCTGCACACTCAAGGCCCCAAGTACCATCCTGACATGTTGCGAATGAATATGGGTAAATATATATAAACAGGGGCACAGCATTGCCCACAAGATTGTATGTGGGCTCAGCGATGACGCAGATGAGCCTGCGAACCAGCAAAGCATTCAATGGATAGCCAAACTCTAAAGCGTGTTCAGGCGGACTGCAAAGACTCTTACAGGACTCCTGCAGGAAATGCTATGCCTCGGCTCATATAAGCAGATTGAAATCTACCTTGATATATATGAGCCGCGCCATGCGAAAACGTGTCTTTGGGCATATGCGGACAGCGAAAGCCTAGATCAGCTTGCACATCCGCTGATCAGGGCCTTCACTGTCCGCTAATAGAACCATTTGATACTACAGAATGTATGAACGGTGGGCAAAAGTCGAATGATACTTTGCGCATGCGCAGGATGATCTGAATTTTCGCATTTTTTGCTTGTTCGAAGGAAGTTTTTCGCTTGACGCGGCCCATATAAAAGACCAGCATTTGAGCTACTACTGTATCTTGCATTCTGTAAAATGTCTAAATTATGAAGGCAATTTGCGAAGACTAGGATCATACACATAAGCATATTGGTGTGCGCGTTCACTGATCGAATTTGTCTTAACCTTTCACCCCTCAGTTACTGAAGAAGACTTTTCCATCTTTGAATTTGGGCACGTTCATAATTCTAAATAGGCGGTTTAGTCAAAATTATTAAAAGGATGACAATTAGTGTAGGTTCTGACGAGACGGTCTACAGGGTTGAACGGGTTAAGGTACCTTTTTGTCCCTCCCCCATCTCAATGATGTTATGTGCTTACACTAGAACGCAAAATACAACATTGATTTCAGATGTATATACAATATGATATGTACAATGAACCCTCATTACTACGACAGCATTTTTTCCAAAAGACGTTGCCATTAAAATGAATTTCCTTTTGTACAGAATACTTAATAAGCAGATTGATATTTAAAAAAAAGTTTGTTTTGTTTTGTTCTTATCCTCATAGAGCATATGTTATGGACACTTGTTAGAATCGCCTCACTGAGGCGATTCTAACAAATATCTAAAACATTATGTTTCTTTAAAGCATTAAAAAGATATTCTTTCATAATTTGTGACTAATTGTTACCTCTTAATCTAAGGTTTCGTGATTGTCAAATTGTCATTATAGCGAATTTTGTCGTTGTATCGAGTGTCGGTATAAAGAGGGTTATCCGTGTAATTACACTGTACTTGAAACGTTTCATACAGTTTTCTTACAAAACTATCATCCTACCAATGATTTTTGTTCTTTGTGCGTGTGTGTGTATATTATCTATGTGTTTATTTATTTGTTTATTTATATTTTTTCTTTTGCTTTAACTCGTTCGGCGTCAAATTTCAGACGACATTTCTCGTCTGCTTTTTCTTTTCTCGTTTGTTTCAAACTATCGCTTTGAAAGAAGTATATATGTAAAGTTGGAAGACTGAATGCCTGTTATTATGAGAGTCGTGCAAAAAGTTCTGTCACTAATAGGCTTCCTTAGTTTTATCCCAGGTATATTTTAAAATGCTTCACTGCGCTTGAATGGTGTGTTGAATAGCTAACGATACCCGTTTATTTCGTGCAAATTGCTTTCCAACTGACCGAGTTATTTCAAATTGAAATAGATGCAGTCATATACACTGACCAATATACTTGCTACATTGGAACATGGACCAGAAGACTGAAATTCGTAGCTATATTAAATGCCGCATTAGGCTTAATATGCAGATATGTAATGAATTGTGTGGTATATATGGACCTCAGATCTTTACAATGCGCACAGTTTTTAGGTGGGTTAAAGCTTTTAAGCTGGGAAATTTTCTGTTGAAGATGATACCCGTCCTGGAAGACCTAAAACCTCTGTTACCAAGGCTAACATCACTGCTGTAAAGATTTTGGTCGAATAGGATGCGCGATTGTCTGTCAAAGATATAGCTAGTTGTATTGGCATATCAGAAGGCAGTGTGCAAACAATTCTGAAAAAGCGTTTGGACCTGAGAAAGGTTTGCGCTAGGTGGGTACCTCATTTTCTCACCGAGGAGCAAAAGACACAATGCCTCAAATGTAGCCGGGAACTTTTGAAAACATACAAAGGCTGGAATAGTCAGGTTATTTCTAACTTGCTAACAGGTGATGAAACCTGGGTGCACATGTTTGAGCCACAAAGAAGGGCTGATAATAAGCAATGGAAGCGAAAAGACCAAAAACGCCAATGTATTGCCAAGAGAACTATAAGTTCGAAAAAGATGTTGTACGCAATTTTCTTTAATTCAAGTGGGCCAGTCGTTATAGTGCCTTGTCCATCTGGTCGATTCGATTATACAAGAATTCTGTGCTGAAGAAAGTGAAAGAGTTTTACAATAAGAAACGACCAAGCAAAGGATGGTCAGGAATCCACCTTTTACATGACAACGCCTCCTCTCATAAGTGTGAGGTTGTTTAGTCTTTTTTGGCTTCTGAAAAGGTGAAAGTTTTAAACCATCCACCTTATTCACCTGACCTGAGTCCCTGTGACTTCTTTTTATTTCCAAGGCTTAAGAAAATGCTTTCTGGAAATAAGTATACGTCTAAAAGTTCTCTTGGCAGCGCTATTTATCAGTGTCTCCAACAGATACCAAAAGAAGACTATTTATCTGCTTTTCGCGACTGGGTAAAAAGGTTACAAAAATATGTTTCAGTAAAGGGGGGATACTTTGAAGGTTTGTAATAAAAATATGTTTGATAAACCGTAGCACTGAAGTAATCCGAACCCAGTGACAAAACCTTTTGCTGGACCCTCGTATCGGCTGTGGCAGTTAAATCTTTGTGAAGTTAGGCTCCTGAGTTCAAGGCTAAATAGCAACAATCATTGCTGTGCCACGCAACAAATAGTGACCAGTTTGGGAATAATTTGATCATTAGGAGAACAAAAATAGTCAGTGACGTGATGTGAAACAAATGTTCACAAATAAGTTTCGGAACTATCTGATCATTATCTAATTGAATGATATTATAGACAAATACCTCCAAGCTGTGTAAAATGTATCCATGAAGTTTGTAAGAGTCTCAACAAACATACTGTGATATTCCACGGCAATTAATTTAGCACAAAATGCGATTTATGTTTTGTATTTATAACGCGTTTTGGTATGTTTACGTTTTGTCTTGTGCGTTGTGGCCGTTCCTTTAACTGCATTTGCTCTTTGTAACTGTTCAAACATCAAGAAAACATGCCTATATAATTTTGACCCCTTAAACCCCACTTTTATGTAGTAAAACTGGGGTTTATAGGAGTATACATTATTTTTCTTATTTCTGCTCAAAAACATAGATTGTGGGTATTCGTTAGAACCGACTTGTCGATGCGGTTCTAAACAGTACCCATAATCTATGTTTTGAGCAGCAATATGAAAAAATATGGTGGTAAAATTTTAAGTATATTTGGATAGGCATTTTTTCGTAATGAGAAGCATGATTTATTACATGTGCGTTTTAACAGTATTAAATGGGCCCGAAGACGTGTCTTCGGGAATATGCGGACAGCGAGGGCCAACTTCCATTACGAAAACATGTCTATATATTTTTGACCCCCTTAAACCCCACTTTTATATAGTAAAACTGGGGTTTATAGGAGTATACATTATTTTTCTTATTTCTGCTCAAAAACATAGAATGCGGGTATTCATTAGAACCGCCTCGCGGAGGCGGTTCTAACGGGTACCCACAATCTATGGTTTGAACAGAAATATGAAAAAGAGTTTTTTGTCTGAAAATTTTCAGTTTTTTTTTAGGCGAAGCTTTCTTTATATTTGAATAGGCGTGTTTTCGTAATGATTATGTGCATCCGCAAAGTCCGATCAGGGCCATCGCTGTCCATTAATAGAATCATTAGACACTATAGAATGTATCAATAGTCAGACTTTGTGTATACTTGGGATGAATCTGAATCTGTGCCATTACGAAAACACGCCTATTCAAACATATTTAAAAAAAAATACAACTAAAAAAGGAACATTTTCAGATAAAAAATTCAAATATTTTAATATTTCTGCTCAAAACATAGATTGTCGGTACTCATTAGAACCGCCTCGGTGAGGCGGTTCTAACGAGTACTCACAATCTATGCTTTTTAGCAAAATAAGAAAAATAATGCATATCCCTGTAAACCCCAGTTTTATTATATAAAAGTGGGGTTTAAGGGGTCAAAAATTATATAGGTATGTTTTCGTGATGATTTTGCGCATGCTCGAAGACACTCTTTCGCTTGGAGCGGCACAAATATTATTGTTTTCATTGATTCCATCCAGTCCGTGAGATACACAAACGACTACCTTTAAATGTCAATAAAATCACTTTTCAGAGAGAACTTTTTGTGAAGGAAAGCAGACAGGCAATCAAAAATATTGTCTACCTTGTTCAAATTATTGCAAACAAACTACCAAGTGCATCCAGTCCCCTAATCTGGCCCCAGACCCTTTCTTTATTTTCTTTTCTTTCTTTTTCTTCTTTTTTTTAGGGGACACAACACTTGTATAGCTTGTAGAATTTTTGTTTACTTCAGTCCCTTGGCTAGAAAGGAAGGGTCGTTTTTTTTCAGCCATAGGTAACTTGAAGTTGGATTAAAGAGGATCATGATAAAAAAATTATGTAGAGAAAGAGAGAAATAGATATAAAACATAAACGACTGGAGCCAGTCTACCAGTCCCCTTAACAACATCTGAAACTGAGGTAATAAAACCTTTTTGTTTCATTTTTAACTCAGCTAAACATGGCATATGTCCTGCTAATATATCCTAAATTCTTAGAGTTTATAAAACTTTAGACAGATTCTAGAGAAACCAAAGAGAATGTTCATAAACAATGATACCTTTAACCCATTAATGCCGAGTGGATTCTTCTACCATAACTCTTTGGACCGGTCCATTTCCAGTAAAATGGGTGCCTTGTAAATTTTTATTATAACCATGATTGACAGACATTCTGGTACTCAATGCAAACAGTGTAGACCCTGATCAGACGCCGCGTTCTGCGGCGTCTGATTTGGGTCTACACTGTTTGCCAATGTCCCTTTTACGGGACGCCAGGCTTAAATGGGTTAATTTGCAACGCTGCACACGTCTACCAGTGTCGGCTAAAAGTGGTATTCTGTTTTCTTAAGTAAAAGGTCACACTGATCCAAAAGAACCTGGAAGTTTAAACTGCATGTATTCACGACGGATAGCGTGCGGTTAGGAATTATACGGCCGCCACAGTGCATCCAAATACCAGTGAATTCAAAGCAAAATAGATCCTCTTTAAGAAAAAAAAAACACACACTTAAGAAAGCGGTGAAGCAAAGAACACACTAAAATAAACAAAGAATACACTTACGGGTATCACATTTATCCCCCTGCCATCCTTCTAGGCATTTGCCACCCATTGCACACACGCCAGTAATATGATTACACGGATGCCACGTTAAGCATTTACCACACGCGTTCGAACAATTCGGACCCCAAGTTGACATAGGACACGCTGCAAACAAACAGGAACTTTTTCATGTATGTATACATTATAACTCCATGGCTAATTCAGCACGAAACAGATTAACGATTATGGTCTAATTTATTATTATTCATTACAAAAACAGGCCTGTTTAAATATAGTCAAAATTTTACCACCAAACAATGAAATTTTCCCGATAAAAATTCTGATATTTTTCATGTTTCTGCTCAAAACATAGATTGTGAGTACTCGTTAGAACTGCCTCGGCGAGGCAGTTCTAACAAGTACCCACAATCTATGTTTTTGAGCAGAAATAAGAAAAATAATGTATACCCCGGTAAACCCCAGTTTTACTATATAAAAGTGTGGTTTAAGGGGGTCAAAATTATATAGGTATGTTTTCGTGATGAGTTTTTTTTTTTTAAAAAATAGGCTTTGACATTTCATGCAAATTGTCTCCTAAGAGATGAGTAATAAAAAAAGATAACACAAAACCAATTTTCGAATATCTTTTCTTAATTAGAGTTTTAAAAATAATGCAAGTGGATGTTTGTTTGTTTGTTTAGCCTTTACCACTCTCTGGGCAAATTCAGCAGACGACACATTAATGATATTTTATTAAACTTTTCTGAAGATATGCCTTGATATCTTATGCAAATTGACACAGCTGACAATTTGCATGAAATATTAAAGGCTATTTCTTGGGAGAAATAAGAAAACTATTCCAAAATAGTGTCTGCTATAAATTTTACACAGCATGTTAAGCGTTAAGTGGACGCTTATAATTTATATGGTCTACCGTTATACCATATATTTTATACCTAGTTGCGGTCCATTAGAAGGACCGTCTTTCAATATTGACGCTTGAGTGTACTTTATAAGTCACATCATCTATTGTTTTATTACAACTTCATAAAAAGTTCAAACAATTTGCAATTTATCACCTAAGTAAATGTTAGGTAAACCCCAGTAACAGCACTTATGTTTTATAATGCCATTTTAAGGCTTCTGGCTTTGAATAGAGATTTACACGTCTTCTCATGCATTAACATTTGCCGGGTACCGAGGATGTTGTTTGAACACGAGGCCGCAGACTGGTTTTCATATCTTCTGAGCATTACGAAAACACGCCAATTCAAATATATTGAAAATGTTACATCCAAAAAAGGAAAATTTCCAGATAAAAAAATCTGATATTTTTTATATAACTGCTCAAATAGATCGTGGGTACTCGTTAGAACCGCCTCGGAGAGGCGGTTCTAGTGAGTACCCACAATCTATGCTTTAGCAAAATAAGAAAAAAATAATGTATACCCCTGTAAACCCCAGTTTTACTATATAAAAGTGGGGTTTAAGGGGGTCAAAATTATATATGCATGTTTTCGTGATGGGACCCGGTTTATGTTAATGCAATGAAACAAACATATGCCATAACGTTTTTGCATTATTGTATGCCTGTTTAAACATTGCGTCGAAAAGCTGATAGCATCCGGGGAGGTAACGTTATGTCACGTAATGTTACGTAAACAAACTTCTGCCCAGTTTGAGAATATTCAAGCATAAAAATGTTCAAACAGGACGCGAATCTGTCGATTTGACTACGGCTTCAAACAGGCATGGGTATTTATGTAAGAATGTTACGAAAGCGGGTAGGGACATTTCTTATTTCTAACTTCTAACTTTTAACTTAGTACTCTAATTTCGAATTAAAAATTCTGACCCTCAACGTGAAAATATGCGGTCAGTAACGACTCAGATCAGCTTTCGAAAATGCACAGTCTATTCAGATTTATCACTTGACACTTTGTGAATCGCTAATGATCCGGACAGCGAAGACTCTGATTAGACTGCTATGTACAGGTTGTCCCGAGGTTTCCCTGGGCACACATGTACATTTTCTCATATTGCCCTAAAGCATGTCTTTCGTTACCGTTTCTCCTTACCCTAATTTTTCGTACATACGGGCTTGAACAAACAACGAAGACCCAGATCTGACACGACAGAACGTGTCTAATCAGTATCGACTGTTTGCCACTCATCCAACACACTCCTAAGACACACCATGTACATGTAATATAGGGGTAAAATTGATTAATAAAATCTTTTTTCTACAATTTTGTTCAAATTCTAGAACGGCAACAAATAAGGTGTCCGAATACCTAGAGTAACGTACTACGTAAGAGTACCCACAAACATATAAAACGAATAAATATCGACGATATCATATTCGATGCCGAAATCCTTTGTGTTTGACATTTAATCGTTATACATTTGCATACTGAGTTTGACAAGAGCAAATACAACTTGGAGCATGTGAGAAATGTACATAATCACATCACGAAAACACGCCTATTTAATTTTGACCTCCTCAAACCCTCCTTAAAACTGGGGTTTACAGGGATATACATTATTTTTCTTATTTCTGCTCAAAACATAGATTGTTATACTCGTTAGAACCGTCTCGCCGAGGCTGTTCAAACGGGTACCCGCAATCTATGTTTTGAGCAGAAATATGAAAAATATCAGAGTTTTTTTTTTAATTTTATCTGAAAAATTTTAGATTTTGGAGGTGAAATTTCATATATATTTGAAAAGGTGTATTTTCGTAATGAGATCATAATGTGCATTGGTACAATCTTATCAAAGCATTCGCTATCTGTTGATACATTTTACAGTGGCTAATTATTTTGTAAGCAGACTCAGTCTATGACTAGATTGTGTGAATGAGCAGTTTGATCATTCGCTGAGCTTTTGCTTTCCGCATATAGTATTTATCGTAAGTATTCAAATAGAAAGGCCTAAAATAATAACGAGATATTTGAGCTATGTCTACACTGTTTGCCGCAAATCTAAGGCACACATCAATAGGTTCAAGACCTAATATAAAACCTTCATGTGTTATGAAACCTACCGAAACGTGTGACTAACAAATGAACGAACTAACAAACAAATAAACGGACAGACGGACGAACGACCGAACGAAGCAAAAGCAATATTCCCCATCACTTTTTGTTTCAAAGTTGGGGCATTATATAGTAAGGACTTTGTTAAATACGGAAGCTAATAAACCCAATCCAATAATCTCAAACGCATACTGGGTTGGTATATTTGTTTAGGCAATACTATATTTCAACAAAAGAAATATCAGAGCTACTGTAGGTAATAGACTTAAGTAAACGTAAACAAAAAAAAAAAAAAAAAAAAAAAAAAAAAACAAAAAAAAAAAAAAAAAAACACGAAAAAAAAAAAAAAAAAAAAAAAAAAAAAAAGAACAAAACAAAACAAAAAAAGAAAAAAAAATACATTTGTTTTCGGCTAAATTCATTAATTAGCCACTTAACTTGCTATGTCGAGGTAGGGATATCTCGAAGTATTTCAAACAGCCCCTTGGACTTCGAGATAGAGAGAGTCAATTGTATTATTCAAAAATAGAGTAAGTAAATGTTGTTTTCAGGTATTGCATTCAAAAATGTTATAAGTATGCGTTTTCATTGTACGTGTATGCGTGTGCGCTGGCTGAATTAAGCATTCGCTGGGCGCACATGCAGTTTGTTTAGACATTGCTTTGCCCAACTCACTTTTGAAAACCATCACGAAAACACGCCTATATAATTTAGACCCCCTTAAACCCAACTTTTATATAGTAAAATTGGGGTTTACAGGGGTATACATTATTTTTCTTAATTCTGCTCAAAAACATAGATTGTGGGTACTCGTTAGATAACGGGTACCCACAATCTATGTTTTGAGCAGAAATATGAAAAATATCAGAATTTTTTATCTGAAAAATTGCCATTTTTTGGTGGTAAAATTTTCAGTGTATTTGAATAGGCACGTTTTCGTAATGAAAATGTGTTTCTTTAAAATGGTTCAAACTCTGGGACAAATCTTTAAGAGATTGTAATCCATATACTCTACACTCTTTAAAAGAAAAAAATGCATGCTGTGCCTCACTGTGTCATGTTAAAATTGAAAATCCATCAGGGGCAAATTCTTTCATTTTAAAGTTGACTTTTTAGAATCTTCTTTTATTGTGCAAGAAAGCCGTTACGAAAATACGCTTATTCAGATATACTGAAAATTCTACTACCAAAACAACTGAAAATTTTCGATGAAAAACTCTGATATTCTTCATATTTCTGTTCGGCGAGGCGTTTCTAACGCATACCCACAAGCTATGTTTTAAGCAGAAATAAGAAAAATAATGTCTACCCCTGTAAACCCCAGTTTTACTATATAAAAGTGGGGTTTAAGTGGGTCAAAATTATATAGGCATGTTTTCGTGATGAAACAGGAAATTGCAAGAACTGCACAAAATAGCGAAAATTCTACGTGTAAACACTCACATGTATTTGTCATACAGTAAAACCTCAATCAGTCAAAAAACTGATGCCTTGTTTACCATGATGGCTAATTCGAACTCGTTTTTGAGTCCCCGGTAAATTCTTCCGACAGGTCAAGAAAACAAATTATAGGCCCTGGGATATTTAAGAATGTTTTTCCTATTTTAACTTGAAAATGTATGTTGTGTGTACTCATTAGAATCGCCTCATTGTGTCAGTTATAATTATAACAGTCAACATACCATTATTATATATATATATATATATATATATATATAAAACACACAAAAAAAAAAACAAAAAAAAAACAAAAAAAAACGAAAAGACATTCCTACAGTCGACTCCCGTTATCTCGAATTCCAAGGGACTCACTGAAACACTTCGAGATATCCGTATTTCGACATATCAGAGTTGAGAGAGTGAGGAAAACAATAAATTGAACAACCACATTTAACAAATGAATATGTAATTTGACTCCTGAAGTTAGAAATATATATATAAATAATGTGGAAAAGAGGAGAAATTACTCCTTAGGAGCAATTTCTCCTCTTTTCCACATTATTTTGTTACCTGTTGTCATAGTTTCATGTTAAAACAGGGACCAGATTTTCACTTCGAGATAAGCGGTAATTCGAAATAAGCGAGTTCGAGATAACGAGGTTCGACTGTATATTAAATGTATTACCGTTTGTCTCCTAGCCTGGAGCTATGATTAACCATCTGTGGCTCGAACTACCCGTATGTAGAACAATTTCAATGGTCTCAATTACAGTCAAACCTGTGTTAGTGGTCACCTCTATTAAGCAGCCAACCTGTATTAAGCAGCCAGAGGAAAGTTGCCCCAAAATTCATAGCCTTATATATTTGAACTGTATTAAGCAGCCACCTGCCTTCAGCAGCCACATTTTAAGCTTCCCATGGGTGGCTGCTTAAGACAGGTTCGACTGTATATACGAGCCATTGATAGTTAGTAACAATAAAAAGCGGTAGAGAGAAACAGACAGACAGACAGAGGGAGACAGACAGAGACAGATAGAGACAAAGACAGAGACAGAGACAGACAGACAAACAGACAGAGAAAGAGAGAGCCGGAGAGATATACCCTATTCATAACTTACCCTCTACACACAATGCTCCTGTGTAGCCGGGTCCACAGCCATCCGGGCATTCGCCAGTGACATTGTCACATACAACGTCATTCAGACAGAAGCCACATTCTTCTGTGCAGTTAGTACCATAGTAACCCGGATCACATGACTCGCATGCTAGAAAAAAAAAAATAAAATAAATAAATAAAATAAAATAACGCTTAGAACTTTTGGTAATAGCTTAAAATATTTTTCTTATTTTCTCAGGAAACAGGATTTGACATTTCATGCAAATTGTCTCTAACTGAGACGCTTTGCATGAAATGTCAAATGTTGTTCCTCTGGGAAAAATAGAACAAATATCACCAATTTTCCGTCTGCTGAATTAGCCCAAAGCTTAAAATTTGAGTTTCGATCTTACCAAAGCGTAACTCCAAATCCGACTTGATTCCCATCAAACACTAAACATAAAGAAAAAAAAATGTGATAACGTCGAAACGACGTTATTACGACGTGTATATTTACATGAGCCATTGCTAGTCGCTCTCTGCTGTAGAATGCATTGGCAGAAGCAACTGAGACCAGGGCCAAGGCCCAGTTGTTCAAAACTAATGATGTCGTTAGTTTACGTATCGTTAAAACTTTAATCTTAAATATGGCATATACGCTAATATTTTTGCTGAAAAAAAAAATATGTGAGTAGCTTTTGCAAAAGCTACTCACATTTTATTCAGCAAAAATACCTGTGAATTAGTTATTGTACTTACTAGAACAGTTAACATTTTGACCACTAACGAGCTCGTTAAGCTAACGACGCTTTTAATAACTGGGCACAGAATGCCTGAATATAATGCTGCTTTGGGTACAACTTTTCCTACATTTTGTGTTAGCGGAATCTCAGATCAGGATGCGTATCCGAACAGTTTAATTAGAGACAATGTAGGCGATGGTCAACCTTCGTTTGTATGTACTGAAATATCCATCGTCACTGGGTTTAGTTTATAAAAAAAAATGTAATATTTAGTAATATTTCGAATAAATACCTTGAAAATGATAGAAGAAGAAACCGGTTATCAGTAGGACAATTCCGCACCCTAAAATTTTCATCTTTGTGGCTTCCTCTAGCGAAAAGCACAATATGCAACAAGAGCTACCAGTAAAAACTAAGGCCTAACTTTTTCACTTTCCCGTATTTTTAATGCGTTAATTTAGTGCGGATTTAAGTCAAGAGCCAGCCACGAAGATGAATTTATTAAACAATCACGTGAGTTTTATGAATTATACATACTGAATATTGGGACAAGTATCGTCAAGGGTGCATGATAAATTTTATAGGAATAAGCCTAAACAAAAGTATTTAACCTAGGTAAACATTAATTCCTTGGCGAGGTTCTTAAAGCAGGAAAGGCATCGAAACAATGAAGATGCTCTATAGATATAATGCATGCCATTAATAAAGTAATATCACAATAAAGTGAGATCACAATATAATACACGCTGTTAATAAAGTAATATCACAATAAAGTGAGATCACAATATAATACATGCTGTTAATAAAGTCAGATCGCAAAAAGTGAGACCACAATAGTATATACATACCATTTATAAAATCTGAGCGCATACTCAGTCTTGTAGAGGAGACTGTGCCCTAGCTTATTTGATATGATGGCATTAGATATGTAGATACTCATTAAGTATGTAACACGGAAGAGCCCTTACATTACGAAAACATGCCTATATAATTTTAACCCCCTTAAACCCCACTTTTATATAGTAAAACTGGGGTTTACAGGGGTATGCATTATTTTTCTTATTTCTGCTCAAAAACATAGATTGTGGGTACTCGTTAGAACCGCCTCGCCGAGGCGGTTCTAACGAGTACCAACAATCTATGTTTTGAGCAGAAATACGAAAAATATCAGATTTTTTTTATCTGAAAAATTTATGTTTTTGGAGGTAAAATTTTCTATATATTTGAATAGGCGTGTTTTCGTAATGACAAGAGCTTTCTGAATTCTTTAACCCTTTCATCCCCGAGTTTCTGAAGTGGACTCTTCTGTCATTGAATTTGGACATGTCCGTTGATGCAAATAGGAATATCAGTCTAAAATTAAAAAAAGGTAAACAGTGTAGATTTTAATGAGACGGCTCGTAGGAGCCGAATCATCTGGATCTACACTTTTTGCACAGTTCTATGTTTGGCCTGTAGTGATGAAAATGTTTTAAACTTTATAAAATTTCGTAGTTTTTATCTGAGTGTGATAAAGTTTGCATCAAAATGCATGTGCCTGTAAAGATATTTTGTCTCAGACATATTGATCGCTAATGTTGCCTTCCATTTTAAATACAATGTAAATGAAATCACGAAACATGCATTCCAGTAATACAAACTTATACTTCCTTTTATTTCTTGTTTTATTTTTTGTTCAGACTAATGTTTTCAGAATTATGTTTATGCATGTATTCATTCTTAAGTTAATTGTGTGCCGGTAAAATTAGCTATTGCAAGAGTGCTGCATATACGAGGGTCCTGCAAAAAGTTTTGTCTCTGGGTTCGGATTACTTCAGTGCTATGTTTTATCAAACATATTTTTATTACAAACCTTCAAAGTATTCCCCCTTTACTGAAACACATTTTTGTAACCTTTTTACCCAGTCGCGAAAAGCAGATAAATAGTCTTCTTTTGGTATCTGTAGGAGACACTGATAAATAGCGCTGCCAAGAGAACTTCTAGACGTATACTTATTTCCAGAAAGCATTTTGTTAAGCCTTGGAAATAAAAAGAAGTCACTCAGGTCAGGTGGATGGTTTAAAAACTTTCACCTTTTCAGAAGCCAGAAAAGACTTGACAACCTCACACTAAAGGTAGACTCCTGACCATCCTTTGCTTGGTCGTTTCTTATTGTAAAACTCTTTCACTTTCTTCAGTACAGAATTCTTGAAGAATCGGCCAGTGACTGTATGACCAGATGGACAAGGCACTTGAACGACTGGCCCACTTGAATTAAAGAAAATTGCGTACAACATCTTTTTCGAACTTATGGTTCTCTTGGCAATACATGGGCGTTTTTTTATCTTTTCGCTTCCATTTCTTATTATCAGCCCTTCTTTGTGGCTCAAACATGTGCACCCAGGTTTCATCACCTGTTAGCAAGTTAGAAATAACCCGACTATTACAGCATTTGTATGTTTTCAAAAGTTCCCGAGCACATTTAAAGCGTTGTGTCTTTTGCTCCTCAGTGAACAAATGAGGTACCCACCTAGCGCAAACCTTTCTCAGGTCCAAACGCTTTTTCAGAATTGTTTGCACACTGCCTTCTGATATGCCAGTACAACTAGATATATCTTTGACAGACAATCGCGCATCCTGTTCGACCACCATCTTTACAGCAGCGATGTTAGCCTTGGTAACAGCGGTTTTAGGCTTTTCAGGACGGATATTCTCTAACAGAAAATTTCCCAGCTTTAATAGCTTTAACCCACCTAAAAACTGTGCGCACTGAAATGGTCTGAGGTCTATATATACCACACAATTCATTAAATATCTGCTTTGAATCTATAATATAGCTACGAATTTCAGTCTTCTGGTCCATGTTCCAATGTAACAAGTAAATTGGTCAGTGTATATGACTGCAGCTATTTCAATTTGAAATAACTCGGTCAGTCGGAAAGCAATTTGCATGAAATAAAGGGATATCATTAGCTATTCAACACACCATTCAAGTGCAGTGAAGCATTTTAAAATATACCTGGGATAAAACCAAGGAAACCTTTTAGTGACAGAACTTTTTGCACGACCCACGTATATACGGTGCTAATTTCCTTATCATAACTTCGAAAATACTACAAAATCACCGTGAAAATGACCGTGTTAAACTGTTTAACAGCATAAAAAGTGTCACTGGTCTGATACGAAACTACATATTTGTTTGTTTTGTCGTTCCTTTTTGTTGTTTTATTTATTTATTTATTTATTTATTTATTTATTTATTGTAAATTTGTTTTGAACAACAGGAAAAGTACTTACCTATTCAGTGAACAAGAAACGTACTTAGTCTCCCAACGCTTCTTGAGTTTTTTTTCTCTCTCTCTCTCTTTTCAACTATTTTGATCATACATGTAGCATGGTTATGAAAATCAACTTTGAGCTATATATTTAGTATACTGTCACAGTTTTCAACTCTGCAAACCGGTAAAAAGTATTGCAAACAGAGCCTTTTGTTCGCATTGCTCATTCATATAAACAGTGAGGAGAGTCTCTATCAGTCAACGCATGCGTGAAAATGTACATGTAATTCAGATACTACCATGCCATTGTCCTCTAATTTTCAATAATCATCTTACTCGTATGTTCCGTTTTTAAATGAGCCGCAATGTCACAGATCAGACTGTGAGCCACAATGTCACAGATCAGACTGTGACTAGAATCTTCACTGGGCGCATTTGGGATAGCAAAGGATACAAAGTTTCTTCGGGCGGGCAACGAAGACTCTGATCAGACTGCGCGCATATTACAGGGATCTCATTTGCAGAAATTTTAAAGTAGTTGTTTTTCATGGAAGCATTGATTCCTGGCTTTTATAGTATGCAAACGCCAAAATGTCCTTGAGGTAGTTGTCCACGTGATTATCATTGACCAATGTAATCAAACCGCACGTTAAACGAAATCCAGGTAACGGTTATTTATAGCCGCGCTATTCTTGTCGCTGTAACGTCATAGTACTGTTGATATAAGGTAATCTGTAAATTCTGGACTGGGACATTTAGGACATTGGCAAGCAGTGCAGACCCAGATATGACACCACAGAACGCGGCTCCGATTAGGGTCAGGACTGTTTGCTTAAATTGCTGGAAGTTAAGAGTTGAATGAAACAGTCTTATATCCCTGTTCACGACCATTTTCTCAACCTTGAATCAGAGGCAGTCGACCCATCAGTGCTGTCAGTGCTTTGATCTCTATCTTTCATTATAGGGTCGGAAAATAAGCATTGTCATGTTAATCGAATTTCGGTATAGCTATATGTACTTTGGTGTGCAAATGGTCTTGAAACGTACTAGCTAGCTGTTCCTTTTTTTTTATTCAATGGAGGTCAATTGGTCACCTAATTTATTCAAGGACCCTCGTATCTCATTAAGCATTCAAGCGGTTGCTTTCATATTTGGACTGTTGCATATTTATGTGAATACAGGAGCCAGAACGTGAAAAAAACGTACCTTCTGGTGGTTGCACCCAACGAATGCTCTAGCAGCATACGTACATGTATGAAGGTACGTTTCCTGACGTTGCGGCTTATATTATACTTACGCTGCTGCTTACACTTCAGATTTGAATTTCATTAGTTGATATCCGGACCCATCCACCTACTTTGATGTTTGCTGGTTCATAGTTTTATAGAAGGAATATGAATACTCATGAAGTGTTTGGCCACCATTTTGCAAAGTTGGGGTGCGGGGCCGTTTGCAGAAAGGAATTTAGTTTCGTATTAGTTTAATCCTTTCAAAATCGGATTCTACAATATACTATTTTAGGTACATTGCCAGCAGGCACACAACGTTAAAGTAACGTCGAATCAACGTTGATTCAAAGTCAAGACGTTGAATCAACGTTGAATCGGACGTTGTTTCCTCTTTGTGTGCCCGCTGCGTTGTAGAGCAAATACTCTTTAAGGCGAAAGCCAATACTGTGCTTTAAGTTTGTCACGAGAGTTCGTATACATCACGAAAGCATGCCTATATAATTTTGACCCTCTTAAACCCCACTTTTATATAGTAAAACTGGGGTTTACAGGGGTATACATTGTTTTTTTTATTTCTGCTAAAAAACATAGATTGTGGTACTCGTTAGAACCGCCTCGGCGAGGCGGTTCTAACGAGTACCCACAGTCTACGTTTTGAGCAGAAATATAAAAAAAAGATCAGAGTTTTTTAACTGAAAATTTTCAGTTTTTTGGAGGTGAAATTTTCTATATATTTGAATAGGCGTGTTTTCGTAATGTGAGCGTTGCTTCAAGTGAATGTGTATCCATTTCCCTTTTTGGAATTCCTTCAGAATGACGTTGACCCTTTCAGACCAAAAATATGTTTTTGCAGTAAATGTAGACCCAGATGAGACGGCTCATAAGGAATCATCTCATCTAGATCTGCACTGTTTGTCAGGTTGTTCTTGATTTATGGTTAGCTTTCCTATTTGCAGCATCGGATGTTACCTAATTCGATGATGGAAGTGCCCACTCCAGAAACTGAGGGGTTAAAGGGTTAAGGAGAGTGATGACATGATACAATAATAAGGACCAAACATGTTATATCATGTATTAAAAGTGGCGGTGTCCCGAGGAAGATGCTGAAACTCAAACCTGGTCCAACATCTTCCTCGGAATCTGACGACTGGCTGTTAACTCTTTCATCCCTAGGTCCCTAAAGTGGACTCTTCCGTCTTTGAATTCGTACATGTCCACTACTGCAAATAGGGTGGACAGTAAACAGAAAATAATGGCAAACAGAGTAGATAATAAGCCATCTCATGGATCTACACTGTTTGCATCAGTATCCGTGTAGGTCTGCAGGGCTGAAAGGGCTAATGCACACACACACACAAAAAAAAAACAAAACAAAAAAAAAAACAACAAAACTTCAACCTCCGTTTTGCATAAAATTATGTTTTAAAGCATACTACTGCTCAAAATACGGAGAAAAAAGCTTTTAATTCCAAAGCTGGAACATAATAGATGCATAACACACGAAAAAGGCCCTTATGCAAATTGCGGACAACACAGGCCATGACCAGCCTGCGCAGTTGCGCAGGCTGATCTGGGCCTACGCTGTCCGCTTACGGAATCAATGGATGCTGTAGTATATGTCGACAAACGGAGAATGTCCAAATCAGACTTCACGGGTATCCACGCTCTTCTGGACCTTCGCTGTTCGCATATGGCATAAGGTCCTTTTTCCCTCGTTGCGCGTCATATTAGAAGAAGTCCAGGAAGAGTCACAATCACAAACGATCGGGGTCTGCACATCATTTCGTGCTTTTCTCATAACCTGACTGAAATACTTTATGAATTCTTGTTCATATAATGCCCATTATGGACCTCACAAAATGATCCCGTGTTTGGTACCATATGATGCGAAACGCACGAAAAGGGTCCTTTAGTGATTTGCGGAAAACGCATGCTCAGATCAGACTGCGCATTCGCGCAGGCTGATCTAGGCCTTCGTTGTCCGCTTACGGAATCGGTGGATACTGTGGATACTGTGGACGAAAGGTGAATGCCCATATCAGACTGCGCGGATGCACATGCTGATCTAGACCTACGTTGTCCGCAAATTGCATGAAGGCCCTTTCCCTGCACTGCGCATCATATGAGCCGGGGAACATCATTGCCTACAAGATTGCACGCGCTCCTAGCGAAAACTCAGATCAGCCTTAGCATCCACACTGCTGATCAGTCTTCGCTTTCCGCGTATAAAGGGTTGAGATCCTTGGCTGCCTATAGTGTGCCCTGCGAAGAATTTTATCAGACTGTCCGGATGCGCAGGCTGATCGGAGTCTTAGCTGAACACGCATGCCATCTTGTAGGAAATACCGCGGCCCGGTTCATATCTACTTTATGGCGGAGATATTCAATACCATTCGCAACATTCGCGGGGCGTAATTATATTAGAATAAATTGCATCCTGCCAAATTAGCCTCAACGGTAGGAAACGCACCTTTTATGTGCGCTCAACGAATACTCAAGTAAGTCTGCACATCTTGTAGGATATACTGTGCACCGGTTCATATCTACTTTATGGCTGAGATATTCAATACCATTCGCAACATTCGCAGGGCGTAATATTAGAATAAATTCCATCCTGCCAAATTAGCACCTACGGGAGTGAACGTACCTTCTATATGCGCTCAACGAATACCCAAGTAAGTCTGCGCATGCGAGTGGACCAATCTGAGTCTTTGTTATCTGTGTGAAGACACGTTTCATTATTGGCTATCCAAAATGCGCCCAGTGAAGATTCTGATCAGACTGCGCGAATGCGCAGTCTGATCTGAATCTTCCTGGGCGTATATGTCCGAAGGTATGTTTTCTGACATTGCGACTCAAATCTAAACTCAAACAATGGTTTTGAGGTTGAAATAAAACAGTTCCCAGGTGTTTTAACTGTAATAATAGTAGAACTAAACTAAAATTTAGTTATTAAATATTTTAATAGAATATAAATGATTTGAAGGTAACATCTGAAGTTTAAAGGTTGTTTAAATTAAACCTTGTCATGCTGAATACATTAATATGCCACGCCCACTTCTAATTTTCAACCAATCAGATTACTTGGTCTAGGTTGTTGATATAAATTCACATACTGAATGAAAAACAGTGCAGATCCAGATCAGTTGGCTTCATCAGAAGCCAACTGATCTGGATCTGCACTGTTTACAAAGGCAGGGTATATCCGGGTTCAGCGGGACAAGGGTTAAACTTCATCGAGACCAGATCGAATATCTGTTCTTGTAAATAATGAGCCTGGGTCACAGAATTTCCGCTAAGCTTGAACGTGCACCCAGCGAAAACTCAGATTAGACTGCGCACCCTCACGAAAACGCTTTGGAACCTTGGCTACCCACAGCGAGCTGCAAAGACACTGATCAAACTGCGCGCGAGGCTGATCTGAACCTTCGCTGGGCGCACATGCAATCCTGTAGGAGACTGCTGTGCCCCGGCTCTTATATCTTTGATCAGCACTAGTGTGTATGTTTCGAGATAAAAGTTGTACATTTGTATAAAAAAATTACGAGTAATGTATCTGGATTAGGGGGTGGAATGATATTATGAATGAATTTTACATTGTTATTAACAAGGACAATACCGTTTCAGCTTCTAGTTCATCTACTGGGTATAAACAGATGAACATTACCATTACATTACAGTTAATGCTAAACACTGGATCGATTAATAAGTGGGTACATAATGTAATACAAGTAATAAGGGCCGTAGAAATATATCGGCATAAATGTATAATAAAGTCCCAGATCAGACCTCTCAACCCAGCACAATTCCTCTACTCCTGGACAGCTCGATAATTTATACTTATAAAAACACTAGTACATGAATATGGTACAGTGAACCCTCGTTACAACGACAGCATTTGTTCCCTCACATGCTGCCATTAAAACGAATGTTTTGTTGTAAATAATTCTTAAAGGACAGAATGATATGTAAGAAAGGCTTTGTTTTATTCTTATTAACTCATAGAACATATGTTTTGGATATTTGTTAGAATCGCCTCATTGAGGCGATTCTAATAAATATCCAAAACATAAGTTGCTTGAAATTTTAATGCAAGGTTCTTGCATAATTTCCCATTAACCCCTAGAGCGAAGCTTTTGTGACATTGAAATTTCATTATAACGAATTTTGTCGTTGTATCGAGTGTCGGTATAAAGAGGGTTGACTGTATATAAGATCCATTGATTCAAAATTACTAGACAAATCACTGTAACATTGAGACTCAACATAACATAGAACTTATGTGTATGAATTTTGTCTCGCGAAAACAAAATATTAAGGTCAATAGATACACCTAAAATTGACAGGAGACAACTTTTGTGACTTCCTTTTTGCTTTCCTGTACAACAGTTTCATCTGGAAACGAGTCTTCTCTAAAGCGGAAAGAATTTGCTTCCGTGCGGTGGGGCGGATGGGGGTGAGGGATGGGGTGGGGAAGCAAATTAATTCATTTTATGGTAGACCCCTTTTCAGAAGGTTGGCAGAGTCATTTTGAGAGAGTTACCCTCCCCACTGTAAGTGTATCCGTTTCCCATACTACATTATGTTTTACAGGAGAGAAAAGCCTTCCTTTTATAGCAAACCATTTTTCAGAAGGGCTGCGAAACAATTTTGACAGAGTTATCACCGCTGAAAGGTATCAATTCAGACAAGCTGCAACACAATTTTGGCAGAGTTATTGCACCTGAAATGTGTGTCAATTTAGACAGGCTGCAATACGGTTTTGACAGAGTTATTGCACCTGAAATGTGTGTCAGTTTAGACAGGCTGCAATATAATTTTGACAGAGTTATTGAACAAGAAATGTGTGTCAATTCAGACAGGCTGCAACACAATTTTGACAGAGGTATTGCACCTGAAAAGTGTGTCAATTCAGACAGGCTGCAACACAGTTTTGTCAGAGTTATTGCACCCGAAAAGTGTGTCAATTCGGACAGGCTGCAAAACATTTTTGACAGAGTACCACCCCTGAAAGAGTATCAATTCTCCTTTAATACAATTTGTCTTACAGGGGACCGTTTTCAAACTGATAACAAAATAGATGTTGTCTATAACAGCATGTCGGTACGTTTTTATGAAACTTAAAAGACAAAAAGAAAAAAAAAATGGTTAAAACATGTTGCGGCACACAGCAGCATGGAAGTTCTGGTTTGCATTAAAACTGTGTGCAGACAGTCGCATACGGAGTCAAAGATGTGTATTAAGAAAATATAAACTGATAGGGAATACATCCAACTCCAATAAGGAGCTTTACTTTTTGTTGGTTTTAACATGTGTGCTGACCGTCTGACTTTGTTTACTCTCCTGTCTTCCTATTGGTGCCATTGGTAGGCTATGTTCTTGAAATGTGGCGCTTTCTTGATAAGTTTGTCTTTTTTATAACAGAATTTTCAGACGATCATTAATTTAGGTTAAGTGTTCAACGCAGCTGGAAAAATAATAGACATTAAGTCATGATGGAAGTGTTAATTGAAGCTACCCAGCTACTCAACTGGTTGAATAAGGAATAACGTAGGCATCTAGTCTGTCTCCAGACTGTATCTTTTCTATTATTTTCTGTTTTCTTTTCAAAGGTAGACAATCTAATACAGTTTATATGATTTAATCAGTTATTTCCCTTAGTAGAAAAGAGGGTTAAACTGTGAAATGGGATTAAAGAGACAAAATCTGTTACAGCTACATTGTACAAGAAGTGATAAAGAATAACAAAACAAAAAAATAAATAAATAAATAAATAAATAAATAAATAAATAAATAAATAAATAAAAAAATAAAAAATAAAAAAAAATAAATAAATAAAACAAGTGCAGAAACGACTGGATCCAGTCTAACGAACCATCGTACATGTAAAAACATTGTTTCGATTTGTTTTGTTTCTACTGTGATGCAATTTTAATTGAGCAACGACGTCAGAAAGCATATCTTTGGACATGTGCGCCCAGTAAAGATTCAGGTCAGCATGCGCATTCGGACAGCCTGACCAAATCAACTATGGGCGCATTTTAGATAGCCAATGATGCAAAGTTTCTTCATGCGAACAACGAAGACTCTGATCAGCCTGCGCATTCGCAGGCTGATCAGAGTCTCTGTTGCGCGCACATGTCAGACAGTACGTTTTCTGACGTTGCGTTTCAAGTATTGCTCGTCCTGCTCTTTCTTCATGTTTACTTAGTTATTTGATGTATGTATGACATAAATCAGAAATGTTATTTTACTATGCACTGAAACAACTTTATATTCTACACATTTGCCGAGTTCCGAAAAAATGCAGTGTTGAAGAGGTGATCAAAATTTTAGTAATCTAAGCTAATTGCAAATATGACTCTCCTCTTGCTTTCGCTTGTAAGATATGTAAGCTTTGACATGATCTCAAAATTCGGGAATAATTTTGCTAGTTATGTTTTTGCAATACGAACTCTTACAGAATACGTTTGACATATTGTTCGTGAGAACAAGATCTGAAAAGCAATAATAGACAAAGAAACTGTAAACCTATACTGGCATTTTGTTAAATATTATCTTAATTACTGGAAATAAAACTTCTAAATTTTCCTTGTAATGTTTCATTTTCTCTCAATGGATCGAGCGTACCAGACTTTATTTCAACTCAGTCATGCTTTTACCTAAAAAGAACAGGGATTATGTATTAAAAAATAGTTTTCATTCTTTTTCATTGTGTGTGTGTGTGTGTGTGTGTGTGTGTGTGTGTGTGTGTGTCTTTTTTCCAAGGGCAACGTTTATTTACTTTTATTGAAAACGTTTTCGCGAACTTTTCGATCACCCCTCATACATGTCATTTTTTTCATAAAGATATCTACCGCAAAGCAAAGAAATAATAAGAGCCGCAACGTACGAAAACGTGCCATCTGGCATTCGCGCCCAGGGAACATGCAACTCCCCCGTACATCCGCACAGTCTAATCAGAGTCTTTGTTAGCCCAAAGAAGCAATTTTGCATCCTGGGCTATCCAACATGCGCCAAGCGAAGATTCTGATCAGACTGCGCGAATGCGCAGGCTGATTTAAATCTTCGCTGGGCGCACATATTCGTAGGTACGTTTTCTGACATTGCGGCTCTTTACGCATTACTGCTACTCGTCATTCCTCACTTATGTTATTTTTCTGGCATGTCTATGTAACCGTTGTCATTTACTACTAGATTCCTTGCTTGACTTTGATGCAACAAGGCATACTACATGTTGGAATAAAGTCCCTGAGTCATCTTTGAAACATAGAACAACCATAACCTGTACGTACCGGTACATAACGTGTTTTTTTTTTTTTTTTTTTTTTTTTTTTGTATAAATGCTTTCATTCCTGCTGACCAGCTCGGATACCTTGGCAAACAATGTAGATCCAGATGAGACGGCCGTCTCATCAGGGTCTACACTGTTTGACATTTTATAATTGATTTTTGACTAAATCCCTATTTGCAACAATGGGTGTCTCCAAATTCAGAGATGGGTGAGCCCATTTCAGAAACACAGGGTTGAAAGGGTTACCGCTAAGTATGCCGTGCTGGGTAAAGAATTCGGCAGACGAAATTTTAGAATATTTTTTTTTCTAATTATTATCATTATATTCGTTTTTTAGAAAATAGGATCTGACATTTAATGCACATTGTCCCCTTTAGGAACCACCGCCCTTCGGATTCAAACGTTTCCTTGTCGTCGAATGTTAACAATCTGTACAACAACTCATGCAATATCTATGAAGTGCTGGCAAATTACCGTATTTACTCAAAATACTGGGGCATCTTACTTCCTCATTACGCTAGTCCTAAAATTTGACCAGGTCAATTTCATTAGTTTCTGGTCCACGTAATACATACTGCTGCAGATGTGTGGCAAACAGTGAAGACCATTCACTTTTTTTTGCTCAGGCTTAGAAGTCCCACTGCTTAACATGAAAACCACAGCTCCGATTAAGGCACTTTAAGTGAGCAAGGAGAAGTTAGTTTGCTTTTCGCTTTTCGCTTTTCGCTTTTCGTCTTTCAGAAGTTAGTTTGCTTTTCGCTTTTCGTCTTTCAGCAGATAGTTTGCTTTTCGCTTTTCGTCTTTCAGAAGTTAGTTTGCTTATCGCTTTTCGCTTTTCGTCTTTCAGAAGTTAATTTGCTTTTCGCTTTTCGCTTTTTTCTTTTCGTCTTTCAGAAGTTAGTATGCTTTTCGCTTTTCGGTTTTCGTCTTTCAGAAGTTAGTTTACTTTTCGCTTTTCGCTTTTCGTCTTTCAGAAGTTAGTTTGCTTTTCGCTTTTCAATCATAGGTCTGTTTCATGTTGTAACTGCTAAGTGTCTGAGTACATGAATGAGTGAGTGAGTGTCTGAGTGAGTGAGTGAGTTAGAAAGTGAGTGAGTTAGTTTTCTACGTCAATCAAACAGCTCATGACATATGCAGACGTTCATTTGGTCAAAGTCAATATTATTTTTGTTTTTCGCTTTTCGTTTTTCGCTTTTCTCTTTTCGTATTTCGCTTTTCGATAATAGGTGTGCTTCTGTTCTTACTGTTAAGTATCTGAGTACATGAGTGAGTGAGTGTGTGATTGAGCGAGTGAGTGAGTTAGAAAGTGAATGTTTTACGTCATCAAACAGCTCATGCAATGAGCAGACGTTCATTTTGTCAAAGTCTAGATCCTTTTTGTTTTTCGCTTTTCGCTTTTCGTTTTTCGCTTTTCGCTTTTCGTTTTTCACTTTTCGCTTTTCGTTTTTCGCTTTTTGCTTTTCGATCACAGGTCTGTGTCATGTTGTTACTGTTATCTGCGTACATGAATGAGTGAGTGTCTGAGTGAGTGAGTGAGTTAGAAAGTGAGTGAGTGGTTGTTTTACGTCATTCAAACAGCTCATGGCATATGCAGACGTTCATTTGGTCAAAGTCAAGATTCTTTTTGTTTTTCGCTTTTCGCTTTTTGTTTTTCGCTTTTCGTTTTTTGCTTTTCAGTTTTCGCTTTTCGATAATAGGTCTGCTTCATGCTTTTACTGTTTAGTATCTGAGTACATGAGTGAGTGAGTGTGTGCGTTAGCGAGTGAGTGAGTTAGAAAATGAGTGAGTGTTTTACGTCAATCAAACAGCTCATGCCATATGCAGACATTCATTTCGTCAAAGTCTAGATTCTTTTTGTTTTTCGCTTTTCGCTTTTCGTTTTTCGCTTTTCGCTTTTCATCGCTTTTCGTTTTTCGCTTTTCGCTCTTCGTTTTTCGCTTTTCGCTTTTCAATCATAGGTCTGTGTCATGTTGTAACTGTTATCTGCATACATGAATACGTGAGTGTCTTAATAAGTGAGTTAGAAAGTGAGTGAGTGAGTGTTTTACGTCAATCAAACAGCTCATGCCATATGCAGACGTTCATTCGGTCATAGTCAAGATTCTTTTTTGTTTTTCGCTTTTCGCTTTCGTTTTTCGCTTTTCGTTTTTCGCTTTTCGCTTTTCGCTTTTCGATGATAGGTCTGCTTCATGCTTTTACTGTTTAGTGTCTGAGTACATGAGTGGGTGAGTGTGTAAGTGAGCGAGTGAGCTGTTTGATTGACGTAAAACACTCACTCATTTTCTAACTCACTCACTCGCTCATTCACACACTCACTCACTCTTGTACTCAGACACTAAACAGTAAAAGCATGAATCAGACCTATTATCGAAAAGCGAAAAGCGAAAAGCATACTAACTTCTGAAAGACGAAAAGTAAAAAGCGAAAAGCAAACTAACTTCTGAAAGACGAAAAGCGAAAAGCGAAAAGCAAACTAACTTCTGAAAGACGATGAGTGAAAAGCGAAAAGCAAACTAACTTCTGAAAGACGAAAAGCGAAAAGCAAACTAACTTCTGAAAGACGAAAAGCGAAAAGCAAATTACTTCTGAAAGACGAAAAGCGAAAAGCGAAAAGCA
The DNA here is from genome assembly GCA_964016985.1 of Anodontia alba. Classification (NCBI taxonomy): domain Eukaryota; kingdom Metazoa; phylum Mollusca; class Bivalvia; order Lucinida; family Lucinidae; genus Anodontia; species Anodontia alba. Next base: position 70,090,113 of record OZ024827.1, on the reverse strand, counting down.
AATAACTTCTGAAAGACGAAAAGCGAAAAGCGAAAAGCAAACTAACTTCTGAAAGACGAAAAGCGAAAAGCGAAAAGCAAACTAACTTCTGAAAGACGAAGAGCGAAAAGCGAAAAGAAAACTAACTTCTCAAAGACGAAAAGCGAAAAGCGAAAAGCAAACTAACTTCTGAAAGACGAAAAGCGAAAAGCAAATAACTTCTGAAAGACGAAAAGCGAAAAGCGAAAAACGAAAAGCAAACTAGCTTCTCCTTGCTCTTTAAGTGATAGTTTTTTTTTATTTCTCCACGAAAACACGTACTGAAGTGAAAATGAAACACAGGGTAAACTTTTATGCTGAATCTAAATACGTGTACTGTTTTAACCCATTGTAGTCGGGAGACCCGTAAAAGGGTAATTGGCAAACAGTGCAGACCCTGACCAGACGCCGCAGAACGCTAGAATCTAGGTATATGTGAATCGCATAGCCGGACGTACTTAAAATTGAAATTGGACTCTTCCAATATATAGCGTGGGAGAGTCTATTCAGTCTACAGTGGGTTAAAAGACATCTTAAATAGTTACATATGCTGCACAACGCACGAAAAGGGTAGAATGCGGCGTCTGATCAGAGCCTGCGCTGTCTGCAAATTGTTCAACCATTTTTCTCTAGGAATATATATATCATAGCCTGGCATACCTACAATTAAAAGTAGAATCTTCCAACATAATGTGTGGGAGTGTTTATTCAGTCCACATTGGGTAATACAGAGAATCGAAATCTTGTGTATACAATAAAGATAATATGTCACAATGTCAGAAACGTACCTTCGGAAATAAACGCCCCGCGAAAGTTTCAGAGTGTACATTAGCACAGTCTGATCAGAGTCTTCAATGGGCACATTTTCGATAGCCAAGAATGCAAAGTTTCTTCATGCCGACATCTGCGCAACCAGGTCTTCATTGTCTGGTTACAGACTCATTAGATACGGAAGCGAATATATTAGGAGAGCAAAGACCCTAGTGCGGCTGTGCAGAGGGGCAGCATGGTCTAAATATGTCCTTTTCGCAATCCCAAATACACCTTTTCATATGGCATGGGTGAAATGATAAACGAAGAAAAACCTCAAGCAGAAGTCGGGGCCATAATAAATCTGGCAAAAATGGAGAAGTTTCTGATGTTTATTTATCTCAGCTCCCACACATTGCTATCTCTCTCACTTACCTGGCTTTAGAGAAACAACTTGCAAATAGCTGTCATTCCGATTCCTTTCCACGAAGTTAAACAAGTTAAGGAAACTTGATAAAGCTGAAAAAAATTCAGCCATGTTTGATAAGGGAGGCAACATGAATTTTGTGACTTTTTCTTTGCTTTCCTGGCCACCACTTCCCTTTTGAAAAGGGAATTCATTACGAAAACATGCCTATTCAAATATACTGAAAATTTTACCACCAAAAAATGAAAATTTTCAGATAAAAAATTCTGATATTTTTCCTATTTCTGCTCAAAACATAGAGGCGGTTCTAACGAGTACCCACAATCTATGTTTTGAGCAGAAATAAGAAAAATAATGTATACCCCTGTAAACCCCAGTTTTACTATATAAATATGGGGTCAAAATAATATAGGCATGTTTTCGTGATGTTTTTCTTTGCTTCCCTGACCACCAATTCCCTTTTGAAAAGGGAATTACTCCAACCGGAAAGAATTGCAAATTCTTTCTTTTTAGATTAGGCCCTTATTCAGAAAGGAGAAATTAATTTTGACATAGATGTCTCCCTTGAAGGTGTATAATTTCTCCTAAGATGGATTTATTTTGACTAAAAGAAACGTAAATGTATTAACCAAGGGAAAAAACTTTTGTGAATTTGTTTGCTTTCCTATCCACCAGTTACTTTCTGAAAAGAGGTCTACGTCAAAAGGAGAGAAACGCTCGTACGAGGAGCAATGTCCTTCTTTTTAGAGTAGACCTCTTTTCAGAAGTGGAAAACAATAAGGAAATAGTTGTTTCCCTTGAAAGTGCATTAAATCCCTTTGAACACACTATTTTGACTACAAAAAATCCCCATGTCATAATTACACATAATACCTTATTTACCCTAAATACTGTAACATATCCTTAACCCCTTAAAACATGTGTCCTAAAATTTAAACAAATTAGTTTTATTACATGTACCCGTTAATACAACTCAATAAATGACATTATGAAAACATGCCTATTCAATATATTCTGAAAATTTCACCATGAAAAAATGAAAATTTTCAGATAAAAATTCTGATATTTTTCATATTTCTGCTCAAAACATAGATTGTGGGTACTCGTTAGAACCGCCTCACCGAGGCGGTTCTAACGAGTACCCACAATTTATGTTTTTGAGCAGAAATAAGAAAAATAATGTATACCCCTGTATACCCCAGTTTTACAGTATAAAAGTAGGGTTTAAGGGGGTCAAAATTATATAGGTATGTTTTCGTGATGATAAGCAGCGTTCTGTGAAGTTTGATCTGAGTCTACACCATATGTTAGAGCCTATCTGTCTGCAAACTTAGGATAAATACGGCATTCAGACTCTCAGCTTTTAGTTTATGTTCCTAAGTTTTCATTACGAAAACAAGCCTATTCAAATATACTGAAAATTTTTCCACCAAAAACTGAAAATTTTCAGATAAAAAATTCTGATATTTTTCATACATTTGTATTTCTGCTCAAAACATAGACTGTGGGTACTCGTTAGAACCGCCTCGGCGACGAGGCAGTTCTAACGAGTACCCACAGTCTACGTTTTGAAGCAGAAATAAGAAAAATAAGGTATACCCTGTAAACCCCAGTTTTACTATATAAAAGTGGGGTTTAATAGGGTCAACATTATAGAGACATGTTTTGTGATGTGAACAGGTTCATGTGTCTTCATGTACCCGCGACCGACAACAAAGATCGTGATCTTCTAAAGAAGAAGAATAACAACAGCAAAAAACAACAACAACAGCAACACACCCTTTAAAACACATGAGTAAATGAGCCAGTGCACAACAAAACCTACAATAAGACTTTTGCTTCTAGCGAAGACAGATGAGCCTGCGCTCCTGCGCAATCTGATCAGAGTCTTCGCTGATAGCATGTGTCTTCTACGGCCTCCTGGCTATCTAGAGGGTTAAGCGAGAACCCCTGCCAAACTGAGCGGGTGTATAGGCTGATCTGAGTCTTTGCTGGTCACACAGGTTTTATTGTAGGTTTTGTCGTGCGCTGGCTCAGATGGCAAACTATGTTGATCCTGATCGAAAGCTTAGGCATGTGCCTGTCCAAATATTAAGTGTAAATACAGTTTGGTATACGGCAACTGAGTATATCAGCATGAAACTGTAATAAATGACACCCTAGTATCTATGCATCGATTTATAAATTGATTTACATTCCCCTTAATTTGATAATTGATAAAGAAACCAACAATAATCACCTGTTTAGTTAACATCTGATAAGAAGGAAATGGTTTGCAATGGATGTACTGAAGTTTTTTTTTTTTTTTTTTTTTTTTTTTTTCAGGTGAGTACCAGGCCGTCGTTGAACATCTACAAAATCATCACGGAAACATGCCTATATAATTCTGACCCCCTTAAACCCCACTTTTATATAGTAAAAGTGGGGTTTACAGAGGTATACATTATTTTCTTTATTTCTGCTCAAAAACATAGATTGTGAGTACCCGTTAGAACCGCCTCGTCGAGGCGGTCGAGGCGGTTCTAACGAGTACCCACAATCTATGTTTTGAGCAGAAATATGAAAAATATCAATTTTTTTTTATCTGAAAATTTTCATTTTTTGGTGGTAAAATTTTAAGTATATTTGAATAGGCATGTTTTCGTAATGTTCCAGGAAAGAACTTAGGATATGGCGACGTCGAAACATTGTTACGACGTTTTAGATTTATTGTGTTAGGCTATATTTGTTTATGTCACAGTGGTATGTGACGAAGTAAAAATAGACCTTTGTGTCTTGCCATTGTTTGTTCCTCCTTTGCTTTTTCTTGTAGTGCCTTGGAAAGGCTGTGTTTCGAAATTGTGGCATTTTCTTGGTAACGTCATTAATATATGTTTTTTTTCTTCTCCTTTCTTTTTTTTTTTTTTATATAAATGTAGGACTATGTTTATTATATAACGCTATTGTCTAAAGTAAGGACACCGTACTGTGTCTTTATGTGAAATATCATATTTACCTTCAGTATTCCAACAGCCAGGTCCTGAGACAATACCCAAGAACAGATCACGGTCTATACTCATTAACACATATACAGCAGCTTTGAGACAGATCACGGGATACCAAAATGCCCTTGGTCAAGTATGATCACCACGAAAACATACCTATATAATTCTGACCCCCTTAAATCCCACTTTTATGTCGTAAAACTGGGATTTACAGGGGTATACATTTTCTTATTTCTGCTCAAAAAATAGATTGTGGGTACTCGTTAGAACCGCCTCAGTGAGGCGGTTCTAACGAGTACCCACAATCTATGTTTTGAGCAAAAATATGAAAACTATCAGAGTTTTTATCTGAAAATTTTCATTTTTTAGGTGAAATTTTCAATATATTTGAATAGGCGAGTTTTCGTAATGTAAGGAACTAAACACTTAGGGTAAATACGGTACATAATATCTGAAATTATGGGACCACTCACATTCGTCTGTAGAAACAGATAAACCATATTCACCTTAACCCTTTCTCCCCTCAGTTTCTGAGTTGAGTCTTCTATCTTTGAATCTGGTTTGAACCATTGTTCCAAATAGGAATAAGTCAAAAATCAAAACTTAATGTCAAAAAGTGTAGATCCTGATGAGACGGCTCTTGTTGAGCCGTTTCATCTGGATCTACAATATTTCCCTGTCTTGGTCAACATGGCTGGAAGGGTTAATCATTCTGACAGTTTTGCCTGAGCTAACAGTGTAAGCACATTTAAAATAAACTACTTTTAAACTCGAATAATGTAAAAAATATGATAAGTACGATTGCGCGGTAGTATCAGAGCAGTATTGGAAGAAACGGTACAAAATTATTGTCTTGATCTGAATATAAACAGCACAGCAGATTCCAGTGTTCCACAATAATCAAGCATGGCCTACCAATGACACCTAAAGAAAGAGCAAACAAACCATAATGGATTCTACATACAAAACAGCCAAATGCATAATAATTAGCGGTTCTTTGTTTCGCAATGAAAACAAGAGGGCCAAGATGGCTCTGTATCGCTCATCTGATTACTAGATAAATTGGCTTTTCGGTTCAGGAGAAGAAGGGCAAAATAGATTTCCAAGATAGCGGCCTAGGCGGCCATCCTGGATTTCTGATCGGAACGATTTTAGCTTTTTTATCTACAAGTCCCCTGATGCTTCCTACCAAGTTTGGAGTCAATTGGCCTTTCGACTCAGGAGAAGAAGCGACACATAGAGTTTCATGATGGCAGCCATGGCGGCCGTCTTGGATTTACGATCAGAATAGTTTGAAGATGGCCGCCATTTGGAGGTCCGATCGGAATGATTTTAGCTATTTTTGATATACAAGTCACCCCGATGCTTCCTACCAAGTTTCGAGTCAATTGCCCCAGGGGTGTAGGAGGAGTAGTCTTTTAAACCAAAGTGTTGACGCCATCGACGCACGATGGACGATGGACGACGGACGCGGGACAACGAACGACGGCTATTGACTGAACACAATAGCTCACCTTGAGCACTTCGTACAACGAACGACGGCTATTGACTGAACACAATAGCTCACCTTGAGCACTTCGTGCTCAGGTGAACTAAAAATGCCAGAGAGGGCCCTCCAAACCCAAAACAAGACATAATGTAGGACCAAACAAGGGAATCCACGCAACGTGCCGCTGTGAAGCCAAATAAAGAGCACACAATACTATAACCACCATAAAAAACTACCAGGGGATTGAAATCGATCTTACTCCTAAATATTCATCTGACAGCCTAAGTTCAAATGTTGTTAGTAATGTTCGGCTCACAAAAATGATCCCTAACTCATATAGTGGAACATTCTAAAGTGCAATCACTAACTATGGAAAACATATTCAGAGACCTTCGATTCCGGTTGCATAAAAATACAACGAACATGTACTTCGCTCCCACTTAATATGGAAAACCAATAGGAATAGCAGATAAATCGAGAAAAAAAATCTTGCTGTTCAGATCATCTAACATTTCACTAAAGGGGACTGAATACACAAGGAAGATTTCCGCCTTTTTACAAGGGAGACGAACAGCTTTCGCGACTTCCTCTTTTTCTTTTCTGTACTTGTACACCAATCTCTCTGAAAATGAATCGACTCTAAAACTAAAACTTGGGAGCAAACTCTATCGTTTCACACCAAATACATTTCTTTCAGAGTAGACCCCTTCTCAGAAAAGAACAAGGCAAGTTTTGTCAGAATTGTATCACTTTAAAGTGTGTGTGTATCAATCCACTTCAGACAGTTTCATTTTCCTTTCCCGCAAAGAAGCATTCCACTCTTTTGCAAACGGAATGCTTGTATCGAAACACTATTTCACTATTCATGAGAGCAAAGACTTCACATAGTAAATACTCAGCGTCACATAAATATCGTTTTGACGAAGCCGCGGTGTCATGACATCTCTACAAAGTAAACACCATCACGAAAACATGCCTATATAATTTGACCCCCTTAAACCCCACTTTTATATAGTAAAACTGGGATTTACAGGGGTATACATTATTTTTCTTATTTCTGCTCAAAAACATAGATTGTGGGTACTCGTTAGAACCGCCTCGCCGAGGAATTTGACATTTCATGCAAATCGTCTCCCAAGGAAACGGTTCGCCTGAAATGTCAAATTCAATATTCAGGGAAATTAACAAATAATGTTATGCATCACGAAAACATGCCTATGCAATTTTGACCCCCTTAAACCCCACTTTTATATAGTAAAACTGGGGTTTACAGGGGTATACATTATTTTTCTTATTTCTGCTCAAAACCATAGATTGTGGGTACTCGTTAGAGCCGCCTCGCCGAGGCGGTTCTAACGAGTACCTACAATCTATGCTTAGAGCAGAAATACGAAAAATATCAGAATTTTTTATCTGAAAATTTTCAGTTTTTGGTAGTAAAATTTTCAATATATTTGAATAGGCATGTTTTCGCAAAGCTAGCTTTTAAAGAATTAAAAGCAGCGGACATCTTTAAATTCAATGGTTTGACCACTGCTATCCATTAGAACATTACTTACTGAAAAGATATACTCACTCACAAAAGAAACGATACAAAGGTTAAGGTAAAATAATTTCAAACCGACTAAATTACTAATTTAAATCACATAAAAAATCATTGTATATGTCGTTTCAAGAGTGTGGTGGCTTTTGAATCATATCGGACAACCAAATTATCTGCTGAGTCAATTTTATCGATTTGCACGTACAGCCCGACCCAAACATTTCCCACTACATGTATAGAGAAAACTTCGAGTGTGTTATGCAGGATTTGTACTTAAACGTAGAAAAGACGCATAAGGGTGAGAATTAAATTTGAAGCGAAATGCCACGGCTAAATCAAAATCAGAGATTACGAGCCATAGGGATGCTTGAATCTTTGAGACGTCATGCTGACGTTGCGGTTCAGTTTGATGTGTCGCGTGTAACTGTTACACGCCTTGCAGGACGCTACAGATCATCAGGATCAATTGCTGATCGACTCCGCTCAGGCAACCTCGCGTGACGACACGTGCTCAGGACCGTCACATTAGGACGTCACATTTACGTAATCGGTTTCTGACGGTTACAATAACTGCTGCTGCGACACGTGGACGAAACAACAACAAAAGTAGTGTGCAAACTGTTCGGAGGAGATTGGCTGAGTACGGAATCAGAGCCAGGCATCTATACATGGACCAAAGTTTACCCGACGTCATCGACGCAACAGGGCACAGTGGGTACGTCAGCACATTCGTTGGAATCAACAACAGTGGAACACGGTGTTGTTTAGCGACGATTCAAGGTTTCTTTTCGAAGAGCAAGGATGGGCGTGTGATGGTTTACCGACGACGCGGCGAACGTTTTGCTGATGCCTGTGTGCGTCAAGTAGACCGTTACGGTGGCGGTAGCATAATGATATGGGATGCTATTTTTTTCCACCATCTTTCTAGGCTTGTTGTTATGCGAGGAAACCTGACAGGAGTTCGCTATCAGGACGAGATTTTGGCACCAGTTGTTGTTCCGCTGATGAACGCCAACAGACGGCTGACGGTATTCCAGCAAGACAATGCCAGATGTCACACGGCTCGTGTTTGTGCTGACTACCTCCAGTAGCAGCAAGTAAATGTTCTTCCTTGGCCCGCCAAATCGCCAGACCTCTCACCAATAGACCATCTATTGGATGTGCTGGATCGCCGCGTTAGACGTCGTCAACCTGCAACGTTAGCCCACCTGGAACTTTTTCTGGAACAGGAATGGAACGCGAATCCTCAGAACGAAATCCAGACACTTATCCGGTCAATGAGGCGTCGTTGTACTGCTGTAAGAGATGCAAATGGAGGCCACACACGATATTCACTTCTATGTGAATTGCTGATGTGACCGCACGTGACTTCTTACTTTCTTATGTAAGTAGATGCAGTTTAAATTTAAATTTGAGGTATTGTTAAAAAAAAAAAAAAAAAAAAAAAAAAAAAAATTACCTGGTACACTCGTCCTTCGTTGATGAAACTCATCATTTTTCTCAAACATGTGACCGACGTCGATGCTCTCATTGTAAAAATATTATTAAAACTGACGTTTTTACCAGAAGGAGCACTCAAGCGTCTTTCAAAATGCGGTTTTCAACAAGTTGCACGTCTCAGAATGTCATTTATCTGGTAGAATGTAAACGTTGTAACATGCAATACATTGGTCAAACAAATCAACAAGTTTCCAGACGTATGAATAGTCATAGATTTGATATTAATACTTACGATGGTCAAGGCTATGCTACTAATGTCGCTTTACATTTCAACTCGGATTCTCATTCAGTTGACGATTTTAGATTTGTTTGTATCGATGTTGTCAATAATGAGATGGATCGTCTTTGTAAGGAAACTTACTGGATTCATAAACTTGACACTTTGTATCCAAAAGGCATGAATTCAAAGCTTCTTTATACTATTAAGTAGACTAGCGTACAATTTGTTTGTTCCTATTAATATTTTTTTTTAATATGCGCTATAGGAATAACTTGCATCAACATTGATTCAGTATTTTGTTTTGCTAGTCTGCTTTTGCGTCTGGGTACGGCTGGCCCCGTGGATGCTGGTCCGTGTCTATGCCTTTTCAGTCTGCGCGGTAGCGCAGCCTGGTTGGGTCTATACTATGTTACATATTGGTATCTTGGTATCCTTGCCAACAGCTTAATAACTGGTCAGCCTGCACGGTTGCGCAGCCGGATTCTTTTATTTTGCTGGCCGGTAATACTTCCTCCTGGAGGTCTGCTGTGGCTGGACCGTTACGCGGCTGTTCATTAATTTTGCATGCGCGCCCGGCTAAGGCTCGGATCAGCTTGCGCACCCGCGCGGGCTGATCTGAGTCTTCGCTGTGCGCTCTGTAGTAGGCCGGGATCATATATATACTTTATGCGGCCGGTGGTGACTTTTATCTGGCTGCGCGGATGCGCAGGCTGATCTTGGTCTTCGCTTGTCGCATACTTGTGTACTGTGGGAATTGCTGTGCCCTGGATAACTTGCTTTATTGTACATTGCCGCTTTTTCTTATGTGACGTAGCTGGCGTGGCGCATCGCATCACGTTACGTTTACGTGCGCGACGTCATCTATATCTATTGTTTATTACATCCTGAAGACGCCGTGATGGCGAAACGTTGATGTTAATACATGATAAAGATTATTTCGTGTTGGTGCTGATTTACTGTACCAAATTATTAGGTATTGTTAATGAAATTAATCCATAGACTTCTATAGTTTCACTATATGTGTCAAGTAATGACCATTGTTATATTTACAATAAATTACCCTTTTTCACGTCTATGTATCGTTTCCTTTGTGAGTCAGTATATATAAATAAATACTATTTTTTATATATACAATTTCATTCCAAACTTTTAACCTAAATATGATTTTGGTGTCTGTACTTTAATGTAAGAAGTTAGCAAGACGTGATGGATTCTGAGTACAAAAAGTTGGTCTAAAATGACCAAGCCCCAGCCCCAACCCCCCTTCCCCACCCCTCCAATGTTTTGTACAGGCGAGCTATGTTGTAAATCGATGTCTCTTGTTATTCATAGACTTTGATAGACTGGCCTAGTCCCCAGTGACTAAAATTTATTCTTATAATCCTGTTTGATAAGCTACTTAAATAAAACGAAAATAGTAGCATGACTATAAAGGCTTGTCTAGACTAAAACTATAAAAGCTGATCAGTAGAATAAAACCAAAACAATATCATGACTATAAAGGCTGGTAACTATTTATTTTTATCGCACCTGCTTGTAGCAGGGTGCGATATAGGCGTCCGATTTTCCGTCCGTCCGTCCGTCCGTCAGTCCGTCCGTCCGTCTGTCAACATTTATCTCGACGTTCGACATTTATGTCAAAGTTAGTATTCTAATCAACTACAAGACTAAACAACCATCAAACCTTACATGAAACATCTCCCTGACCTCCTGACTTTGCGACACAGGCGTCTGCTTTTCCGTATGTCTGTCTATTCGTCCGTCCGTCTGTCAACATTTATGTCGAAGTTCGACATTTATGTCAAAGTTAGTATTTTAATCAAGTACAAGACTAAACAACCATCAAACCTTGCATGAAACATCTCCCTGACCTCCTGACTTTGCGACATAGGTGCCCACTTTTCCATTCGTCTGTCTGTTCGTCCGTCCGTCTGTCTGTCTGTTAACAGTTCTGTTATGTCGAAGTTCGACATTTATGTCAAAGTTCGTATTCTAATCAACTACAAAACTAAACAACCATCAAACCTTGTATGAAACATCTCCCTGACCTCCCGACTTTGCGACATAGGTGCCCGCTTTTCCGTTCGTCTGTCCGTTCATCTCTCCGTCTGTCTGTTAACAGTTCTGTTATGTCGAAGTTGGACATTTACGTCGAAGTTAGTATTCTAATCAACTACATTTCTACAACAACCATCATACCTTGCATGACACATCTCCCTGACCTCCTGCCTTGGCAGGTATGTTGACCCAGTGACCTTGACCTATATTTTGCGCTCCATTGACTTTGACACAATTTACGTTGACATTCCAGATCTTCTCAACTATAAGGCATACAACTACCAAACCTTGCATAGTGCTTCTCCTAGATGTACTGACTTGGCAGGTACCTTGACCGGGTGCCCTTGACCTATATTTTGCGCTCCAGTGACTTTGACATATTTTGCGTCGACGTTCGATATCTCCTCGACTATAAGGCCTACAACGATCAAACCTTGCAAAGTGCTTCTTCTCAATGTACTGACTTGGCAGATACCTTGACCCGGTCACCTTGACCTATATTTTGGCTGCAGTGACGTTGACATAATTTACGTCAATGTTCCAGATCTCTTCAAGTGTAAGACCTCTAGCCACCAAACCTTGCATAGTGCTTCTCCTAGATGTACTGACTCGGCAGGTATCTTGACCCGGTGACCTTGACCTATATTTTGCGCTCCAGTGCCTTTTACACATTTTACGTCAACGTTCAATATCTCCTCAACTGTAAGGCCTACAACCATCAAACCTTGCATAGTGCTTCTCCTCAATGTACGGACTCCGCAGGTACCTTCACTGGGTGACCTTGACCTATATTTCGCGCTCCATTGACTTTTACACCTTTTACGTCACCCTTCCATATGTCCTCAACTGTAAGGCCTTCAACCACCAAACCTTATATAGCACTTCTTCTCGATGTACTGACTCGGCAGGTACCTTGACCTGGTGACCTTGACCTATATTGTGCACTCCAGTGACTTTGACACATTTTATGTTGATGTTCGGTATCTCCTCAAATATAAGACCTACAACCACTAAACCTTGCATAATGCTTCACCTCATTGCACTGGCTTGGCAGGTACTTTGACCCGGTGACCTTGACCTATATTTGACACATTTTATGTTGATGTTTGATAACTCCTCAACTATAAGGCCTACAACCACCATACCTTGCATTGTGCTTCTCCTTGATGTACTGAATTAGCAGGTACCTTGACCCGTGACCTTGACCTATATTTCATGCTCCAGTGACTTTTACACATTTTACTTCAACGTTCCATTATCATTGGGCTGTATGATACGAAAAGTCAGTGCTGAAGATATAGCCATTAGAGGGAATGGGACTGGCCTGGAATATATGTGCCCCACTAGGCACTTTGTCTACATTTTTTTCAACCCAGTTTTCCAAGTAAGCACTGCTAAGAATGAAATAAACTTATTTAATAACCACGTTCTGATTGTGGCTCCTGTGACTTTTGCCCCAGAAGGTGCGATGACGCCTTCCGCGGAATTCTTGTTTATTTTGGTTTTATTTTAGTGGATTATCAAATAGGATTATAAGAATACATATTTAGTAACTGGAGACTGGAGGCAGTCTAAGACATTGAAATCATGCTGAAAAGAAAATTAACAGATTTATCAAGATGGTTTTCTTTAATTATATCTTCCATACATTTCATTTACAAGTAATGTAATCAGATTATTATTTCTGTTTTTAATTTAGAAGTTTATAAACACTGATATCAGATGTATCGATGCCTATAATTTGTGGTCCTGTTTGTGGTTTTCTTGTGCTTTGGTTATGTGTCGGCTATGTTTCCTAATAGAGCTTGTGATTAAGTGTGGTTTATCGTGATGTTTCACTGATAAGTAGAGAACCCACACGCACACTGAACGCATATTTGTTCATCACAGCTTCCTATTAGCACTTGGTGAAATGCCAGAATCTTATTTTCAGAGTGACAGACTACACTTAAAAATGCCTGGTACAAGACGGTTTCTTTCAAATATTGACAAAATATAAAGCGTTTATAGAGCTTCCTCATGGGATGTTAAGCCTCTGCTGTCAAACAGTTCCCATCCCAGGAGAAACGCTACTAATGCTAGAATTTACCGTCGCAGACCGTCACAAAAACAAATGCCACATTTGTTCAAAACATGGACACTTCACTCACTACTGCTGGTATAATGGAAGAAATATTCCACAGTCTAAGTACAATTCATGGTAGGGATCCACAGGGTGCGTAGAACATTATTGTATTCAACAACCACATGTATGTTCCTTATAAATAAGTAATAATAATGATCCGTTAACAAATAATCTTAATAATGGAATTTATTTTCAGTTCGAGTCTGACTGGCATATTTATTCCTCTAGCCACACCTCTGACGATATGCCAGAAACCGACGATCTCACGACTCTACACTAAGTGATACTTCTAGTTCCAGTATTAGCATCTAATCTCAGACTGTGTTAGACAACAATTCCACTGAACCCAATACCCTGAAATTTGCATCGAAATGTCTACACCTGTGCAGTTTAAACATAAAGCATATCTTACCAAATATAAATGAAAATCGCATATTGTTTTCACATGATAAGAGGGTTGATATCCTAAGCATCTGTGAATCATTTCTAAGTGATCACTACCTAGGTAATCTTATTCGTACAGATCGTTCAGAAACAACAGTTAAATGTGGTGGAGGATTGATACTACATTTTAGACAATTATTAAATATAAAACACCAAAAGGACATTGAAAATGCTAATATCGAAACAATTTGGGCTGAAGTGTCTCTTCCAAATTCAAAACCATTTTGATTCCAAATTCAAAACCATTCTTGTTATGCAGTGTTTATCGACCCCCGAATGCTAGTTCTAAATGGATGAATTTATTCGAAAGAGAGTTATCTATTGCTCAGACAACTGGCTTAGAGTTCATTCTTATAGGATATTTTAATATTGATTTCAGGTCTTGCCCGTATAGTATAGGCTAAATTTTATACAGTTTTTTTTTTATCTCCCACATAGAACCCATACGCGTTACACAAACATCATCGACCATTATTGACCATGTTTATACTACGGATGTAGGAAATATAATCGAATGTTTTGTGCCTCAGTATGCAGTCAGTGACCACTTTCCAGTTTGTTTCACAAGGAAAGTTAACTCAAAAACTCCCAAAACGCAATACATTTCAACCTCTTATCGATGCTTTAAAACATTCGATGAAACCTCGTTCATGACAGATCTCAATTATGATCTTAACAACGTTGAAATCAACCGAGAAACTATAGATGAAGACTTTATGATGCTTCACGTCATTAGTAAGCATCTTGATAAACAAGCTCCAATAAAATCACTCAGAGTTAAGTAAAGTCGTCTTCCCAGCTGGTACACTCCTGAAATCGGACAATCGCAAACAGCTAGGGACAAATGCAAACGTCTCAGAAAATGGGCCGAATATAAACGTCATCGAAATAGAATCATATATTTGATTTTTAAAGCTGAACTCAGCCATTTCACAAATTCTGGTGAAAGCTTAATATATACAAAGACCTTGTGGAAACCTCAAAGATCTGTTTAGATTAGAACTTCGTTAAGTTTCGGACAACTGGGCCCTGGACTTTTATAATCCATTGTTCAAATTTAAGATAGGTATGGGTAGGAGTTAAAAGAATACATAGGGAAACATACAATGGTTTATTCACACAATTGGTCCAGAACATTCAGCGTGCATGCGTAGTCTCAACTGTCTGCTGTATCTGTCCAGACTTTAGAGTGCAGCATGTGTACTAAGCAAAACCATTTTTTTTACCATGTCGAAGAGCACATCCGCAGTCTGGCAATGTTCTTAAATGTTTGTGTAAGCATTTCTTGTAATATGTATTGCGATAACAACACAGATTGTATGAGTCAGTAAGCATGAAGCAGTAAGGCGCGTAAACTGGTTTAAGTCCCGAAAACATATTTATTGTCAGTATGACTGACCTAATGCTAATCGCGATCATTCTTTTGGTTGCCAGATGCTTTTCTGATGGAAATTTAGCGGAACGGAAAATATGAGCCAACGTACGACAAAACCTACGGTAAGACTTGTGCGACCAGCGAAGGCTGAGATCAGCATGTGCATCCGTGCAGTCACTTCGACTTCTACAGCCTCCAGCCTATTCAAGGACGGATAAACGAAAACTCATGCAATACTGGTAGGATGTACAGGCTGATCGCAGTCTTTGCTGGTTACACAGGTCTCATTGTAGGATTTGTCTTGCGCTGGTTCAATTATATTTGGAAGAACATTTAATATAAATAAAACAGAACACAAACAAAATCATTTTCAGGTTTCAGACACGATACATTGTACTAGTCCATGGGGAACCTAAGAGGAATGACTATAATTTGAAAAAGGATGAAGAGGAACTCTTAAAATTGTTAGAAATCCCATTCTGAAAAGCGATCTACCCTACAAAGAAAAGGAAAACTAGAAATGTGTCAAGATGACACAGATGCCCTCGCCCAGGGCCATTCTCATCCACACGCAGGCATTTTGCAAAAAATTAAGCCCTGAGAGACACAAGGTACGTGTCATTGAATACATATTATCATAATGAATAATAATATATATGGTTTAGGGGTGGGGATCTGAATAGTTTCTGAGATATTTGGCTTTTGATGAAATGAAAGGGGCAGGGTGGGGCATGATCCCAGGGGTCGCAAGGTATGTGACATTGAATGCATCTGATCATAAGGAACAACAATACATAGGTTAAGGGTTGGGATCTGAACAGTTTCCGAGATATTACATATTTAATACTTTTACATTTTCTTTGGTCTCACCCGGTAGCCCCACCCCGATCAAGAATCAGTGGCCTAAAACTTGCCTTTTCATCAACAACTAAACAGCTTTTCTCTGTGTAATTATTGTGCTAAATTGTAACTCTTCAGCCTCACCAATGGTACCATAGTGATATTTTAGTCACCTTTTGTATGTTTTCTTGGTGACCTGTTATAAATTTTAACCCTAGCCCCGCCCAGGGGCATGACCCTGGGGCAATGGTATATGCATTGAAAGGTCTTGCTCTAGGTAAGTATCATACCAAGTTTCAACTTTCTAGCCCAAAAGGTATGAAAGTTATAAGCTGCAAGAGAAACGCGGACGTAACATTGCACCTAAACTTGCAGGTAAACATGCAATAAACTTGAACCTGTCTTTGGCCCCACCCAGTAGCCCTACCCCGATCCAGAATCAGTGGCCTAAAACTTGCCTTTTCATCAACAACTAAACAGCTTTCCTCTGTGTAATTATTGTGCTAATTTTTAACTCTTCAGCCTCACCAATGATACCATAGTGATATTTTTAGTCACGTTTTTGTATTATTTTTTTTTTTTTGGTGACCTGTTATATATTTTGACCCCTAGCCCCGTCCAGGGGCATGACCCTGGGGCAAAGTACCATGCATTGAAAGGTCTTGCTATAGATAAGTATCAAGCCAAGTTTCAACTTTCTAGCCCAAAAGGTATGAAAGTTATAAGCTGCAAGAGAAACGCGGACGTAAAATTGCACCTAAACCTGCAGGTAAACTTGAACCTGATTTCGAACGTGACGCACGTACGGACGTAACATCACGGCGAAACGTTATATGACCCACTCCTGAATAAGGTTATTTTCCGTCGGGAGAATTCTTTTAGAGTACACTTTTTCGAAAAGGGATGCTGTACAGGAAAGCAAATAAGTTGTGCCCTTTATAAACAAATGTAATAAAAAATAACCTTAATGTATCCAGTCTCTTTCATTTAAATTCAGAAACATCAAAACCTCAGACCAGCCAGCGCATTCGAATTTCCCATTAGATTCCACAACGTCATGGTTTCGCCTAGACCGCACAATCAAATGTTGGTATTGGCTGCATCAGTAGGCGCTAAAAATATATACCATACTTCTCGTACATTAAGTATTCAGATACTAACTCCATACCATACCTGTCTCAGTTTTTTAAGCAAGTCTGTATTACTACCTATATATAATGATATACCTTAAAGCTTTTGTTAACTAATCTATCTTACACCATACTGATGTTTTTAACAAATGTTGGATGCATGGCAAACAGTGTAGATCCTAAGCAGACGCTACGCAAGGTCCATATTGTTTGCCAAGGCCTATTTTCAAATATCATCGTTCCAGAATTCTAGAACACAGCGGGTACTAGTAGAGGGTCAGTCGACGGAGAAAGTTCCCGTCATCAGCTGAGTGCCTCAGGGGTCCGTTTTAGGTCCTGCTTTGTTCCTGATATTTATTAATGACCTGCCCGATTACTTCAACTCCAGAACAAGACTCTTCGCCGATGCATCACGAAAACATGCCTATATAATGTTGACCCCCTTAAACCCCACTTTTATATTGTAAAACTGGGGTTTACAGGAGTATAAATTATTTTTCTTATTTCTGCTTAAAAACATAGATTGTGGGTACTCATTAGAACCGCCTCATCGAGTACTACAACCTAAGTTTTGAGCAGAAATATGAAAAATGTCAGAAATTTTTGTCT
The DNA here is from genome assembly GCA_964016985.1 of Anodontia alba. Classification (NCBI taxonomy): domain Eukaryota; kingdom Metazoa; phylum Mollusca; class Bivalvia; order Lucinida; family Lucinidae; genus Anodontia; species Anodontia alba. The sequence goes on along the minus strand of OZ024827.1, from coordinate 70,072,601 downwards.
GAAAATTTTACGATTTTTGGTGGTAAAACTTTCAGTATATTAGAATAGGCATGTTTTTGTAATGATTGTTTACTTAACCGACAAATATTATCAGTGACCAGCACCTGTTGCAAGAAGACCTAGACAGGTGCCTCAGACAGTGACCATCACCTGTTGCAAGAAGGCATGGAAAAGCTCGCCACTTGGGAGAAAACCTGGGGAATTGAGTTCTATCCGCAGACGTACCACTGTCCTGCGCATCTCCAGAGCAAGAACCCCCAGAATCTTCCAGTACCAGCTCAAAGGTGTAGCCCTAGCAGAAGAGCAGCATCCAAGTTTCTAGGGATGGATCTACAATTCAATTTAGCATGGAAAAATCACATAAGTCGGTCACCAAGAAATCAAATAAGATGCTAGGTTTCCTGCAGCGCAATTTACGACAAGCCAGTGAAGAAACCAAGTCCCAGGCTTACTTCACTTTAATTCGATCCATCCTGGACTGCTGCTGCATAATCTGGAGTCCATACCAACGGGACCAGAAACATCAAATTGATCAGCGAAGATCTGCACGATTTGTCACCAATAGATACCTGAACACCAGCAGCGTCACTGACATGCTTGACTATCTTGGTTTGGAGTCGCGTGAAACGAGAAGTAACCTGCAGCTGATTGTTCTTTATAAAATCTTGCTAGGACTGATCGATATACCGCCCACATATAAACTAAGACAGACACGCTCGAGGACAAAATCAGCACACACGTACAAGTACTCTATATCTACGGCTTGTTTTAAGTACAGCTTTTTTCGAGGACAATCCCACTTCGGAATAGACTACCAGCAGCCGCAGCAGAGGCTCTTCATCACGAGGGAGCTGTGTGACCTAACCTGATAATTGGGATTCATCCCCCCAGCCATGAACGTACACTAAAATTGAAGTTGTGAGCTGTGTCGTCTGGTCTGGTGCCCAGGTACCAAAGGAAGGTGGATTGGTCCCACTCTGATGGACGATAAGTGGCTTGGAACAACATTTACTTCTTTTTTTTTATTTTTGTATTTTTATGCCATTTCTACAATTGTCTTATCTAATGCTTTTCTCTTTTCTCTTTCAATTTCTTTCTCGCGCACCTCTAAAGAATTGTCAAGTGTGAAGCTTAGAGAAACGATGTAGATACAGATATAGAGCTGACTGAATACTTAGGGTAAACACGGTAACCTTAAATAAAGATGGGCCACAGGCTGACAAAAAAAACCCTCAGGGCATATATGAGGCGATTTTGCACAGCCACGCATCGGGTCAAGATCTTCGCATTTAGTCCTATATCTTCAACATGGTCCCTAAATTGTGTAGGCTGATACGGATGCGCAGACTGGTCTGGTTCTTCTCTGTTCGCATATGTTCTAAGGTCCCCTTTCTCAGCCGCCCGCCCATATATATAATCAATTTCTACGTAGTTGCTATTTATCTCTTGGATCAAACTGGCTGTGATATCATTATGAGATCTTAATACTCCTAATTTGAAACTCATCAACGTAAGAATATCTTTGAAAATGATGCTCATGAAACTGTTTTGCATTGGAAACACTTTTCTGCTGCAAAGGGTTTGCTAGAGGTATATACTCAGATGTAAAAGTTTACTTACATATGATTCAAAGCAAATAAGTAAAATAAAGAGTCTTATCACAGCATCTTCGTTAGAAATGTCAGCTGACGAAGTTTAGAAATATTTTACCTATTTACCCCGATATTAGGCTTTGATATTTTATGCAATTTGTCTTCTAAATAGACGAGTTGCATTAAATGTCAAAGCCTATTTCTTATTTTTTTTTATTTTTTCTTTTTTTGGAAAATAAAGGAAATATCACCAACTGGTCGCATGCTGAAATCGCCCGAAGAGTGATAAAGGCTGCGAGACTAGTCAAGGGTGTCTATTATATTTTAAGGCAGGCGGTCTCTTTTCATAGGTTAGCATGACTGCTTAAACACAAAGAGTGGTAAGTAAAGGTGTGCTAAATAAATTAAATAATAAATATTTTTCAATAATAATTTTATCATTTATAAAGAATAAAAAAAACACTAAAGACACAAGTGACCAGTGACGTCATTCAGCTACTTTCAAATAGTTAATTAATATAATCATACAAAACTAATTATAGAAAATAAGTATATTTTAAAGATAGTTACATACATGTACCTAAATTCTGCGTAAACAAAGGCCCTGAATCAGACTATAAATTTTCAAGGTCAAACCCCGAGGTTATAATTTTTTTTTCATGCTCAACTCAGCTCAGCATGGACTTTCTATGCTAATAGATATGAAAATGCCAGCTATTGCTCGCATTTTCTTATTCATTAGCAGAGAACATTTTATGTTAATTTATGTATAGCAAGAAAAAAAATGCAATTATTAGTAATTTGAGATTTATAAGCTGGACAAATTTCATGCTCAGCTGAGTTGAGCATGAAAAAAGTTTTACAATCTCGGGGCTAGATTTCGTCAATATGTTTTATTCTCAAAACCCAATCTGTAGCTATAATACCTTAACGTTCACATTATGTAGCCATGACAAAACTAGTCACAGAATGTGGAAAGAAAAACAGTCAGAACACGTTAGATAACGACCTCAACAGAATAGCTGCTTTGAAACTATCAGAATGATAAGAAGTATGAATTAACATTCGAAAATCTGATAAATCTTCCTCACGGGGTAATGCTTAATGTCATTAACAGGCATCAAATACCTTTCATTATATTAGTAACAGATTTTCTAGTAAATCAGCATATGGTTTTCAATTTTTGATTTTTTATAGTAGCACATAATGTTGGGAATGCAACCTGCGAACTTGTTTTTTTCTACAAACTACAATGCTGATAAAATGATAATCTGTGCAGGCGTTCCAAATACACCTAATGCATGCACAAGCAAATTTTTTAACGCTCTGTATCTTGGATGAAAATAAGCGGACGATATTTTGAAATATGTTTCTCAGAAAAAAGGCTTTAACATTTCATGCAAATTGTCTCTTTAGAAGATAATTTGCATGAAATACCTAAGCCTATTTTCTAGGAAATATCAGAAACAAATCAAAATGTCGTCTGCTAAATTTGCCTAGAGAGAGGTAAAGATTATTTAATTCAGCTACATGTACAATGGATTGTTAGTTTACTGGTTGTCGGTTTCAAAAATTTCGCTTTGACTATCTTACATTTTGTTCGACCGATCGCTGCAAAACTGCACAGTTACATAACGAGGTAAGCCCTTAGCAAGTCCATGTACTGTGCATCTGACAATTTCAACAGACCTTGAGCAAGGCAATAACTCTGTTACTACGTTTTATTGCTGTGTACATTCAGTGCATGTGCGCCTACTGTACTCTCAACATCTATCAGAAATTCGTTTTCTTTTTGTTGTTGGTTTTTTATGTGCGTGGCACTTTACTCAGAAGAAATAAATTAGCAAAGTTTTGTCATGATTCAATGCAAAAAACATTTGTCGTAACTACCTAAAAAATTCATTCAATTCAGTGATTTAAATAAAACCGATAAATGCATTCTCTCCCATAGTACACCTGGCTGCAAATGATGCAAAAACCGATAGGGTAGGTAGTTTGGATGCAGGTTTTCACCAAGTTCCACTTGTCCAAAACTTCTGAAATTTTAACAATATTGTTTTGGAACGTTAATAATGTCAAATCAGTGAAGAGAAGCAAAAAATATTTTCTAATAAAAAAATTCCGAAAATGCATTTTACTATAGAAGCTACATAGGTCAGACCCATTTATGGCCGTAAAATTATTTTACAGTAAATATTTGAAATCAAAGCGCATAAAAAAGACAGATGGTTCCTGATACGATATAGTGAATCAGAAAAGGCATTGTCATTTAGAATAAAACGCCAAGCCAAAGGATGTCGAAAGGACAGTAGCTCTAAATTTCCTACAAAGTTATAATGGGACATGGTTGGGTTTCTAAGTAAGTCACAGGTTATACTAATAATCACCCAAGTTAGAAGTCTGCTTAAGTCTAAACTCGGAATGTTATCGGTCCGACAGGAGGCCTGTCGGGCCGAAAATGGTCTGATACATATTTAGATTTCAGCAGAATGCTAGCAGGGTGACGTGATAATATTGCATATAGTAAACAGTCTTTTGGATGCATTACACAGCTAAGCCTTCCCAATACAGTCGGCTCTCGTTATCTCAAAGTCCAAGGGACTCTCTATAATATTTCGAGATATCCGTACCTCGACATATCAGATTTGCAGAATTGAGGAAAAATTAAATCGATCAACCACATTTAACAAATGTATATGTATTTGGACTCTTGGATTTAGAGACATTTTTAAAATATTGTGGAAATGAGGAGAAAGAGCAATTTCTCCTCTTTTCCACAATATTTTGTTACCTGTTATTAGGTTTTCATGTTTAGGCAGGGACCAGATTTTCACTTCGAGATACGCGATTATTCGAGATAAGCGAGGCCGAGATAACGAGAATCAACTGTAGAAATAAAGAGACCTTACCATACACGCGACAAGCTTAGGCAGATCAGTCTTTGCATCTGTGCAATATGATCAGAATCTACGCTGGCGGTTAGTAGAGTGTATAGACCTAAAACATCGTACAAATGTATAAGGGACAATCGTAGTATGAGTAATGATCAGGCTCTTCGGAGGCGCGGCTGATCAGGTTTCTATGCTTATCGCATGTCATTATGTGCTTTTATTCTGTTTCGAAAGGCTCATATGATATTGTTTATAACTGAGTACCATATGTAAGCCTGGTACTATCATCTTGAAATAAAATTAATATTATTATAGGGCGAGTCAAGCATTCGCATGTTTGTGACACATTGAGCAATTAGGAATGCATACATAATTTCTCAATAATAGTTATGGAAGTATGTACCCAATTATTTTTACCGTTCCAATGTTACGGTATGTTCTAAGCTTTAGCAAGGATATCTTAAAGTCTTTTTCCATTATACATGTCAGAAGGATCAGTTGTCTATTTAAGAGATATAGATATATTTTCAGTAGAAGGGAGGCAATTGACAAAATTGTGTCTTCCTTTAGTTTCCAAGAACCATGTTATTGTAAGTACAAAACACATAATAAAGCCAACGACTTCATAATAACGTGTTACTTATCCACTCAGACATAAATAAACTGGATGTTGCTATTATCCCAAAATTCTATTTGTTTTGCTTTCATATGATGCTAAAATGGTTATTATTGTCACTGACCTTTCTGTCACCTTTTCAAGTGTCATACAAGTACATAATGCGCGTAAGTGAAAACAGAAGCAATTTTATTGTCAAACATTTCACACTTGAATTTCTAAAATAGACTCTTCCATCTGTGGATTTGGACATCTCCATTGTTGCAAGTAAAGGTTTAAGTCAAAACTCAGCAATAAAATGGCAAACAGTGGATCCTGATGAGACGACTGTTTGCAAATGCAGTCATTTGGGTCTATGGGACTGAAAGGGTTAAATGCAATACATACATCTGTACACCGTGAACAAAAACGCTAAACCTGTAGGTTAAACCGATTTTACTTGTATTTTAAAAATACCATCACGAAAACATACCTATATAATTTAGACTCCCTTAAACCCCACTTTTATATAGTAAAACTGGGGTTTACAGGGGTATACATTATTTTTCTTATTTCTGCTCAAAACATAGATTGTGGGTACTCGTTAGAACCGCCTCGGCGAGGCGGTTCTAACGAATACCCACAATCTATGTTTTGTGCAGAAATATGAACAATATCTGAGTTTTTTATCTGAAAATTTTCAGTTTTTGGAGATAAAATTTTCTATATATTTGAATAGGCGTGTTTTCGTAATGCAAAGCGATTTTTCGGCTCGCTTATAGGCTCCCAAACTCTATCAGTGAAGCAGCACAGAAAAACAAAACCATGTAAGTCAAATTGAATCATTGTGATGAAATAAGGATGCGGTATCCATTTTGACAAACAAACCATCTGGGCAATAAATATAAGAACTTAACGGAAAAAGGCATGTTTGAAAATGTATAACAACGGCGCACTTTGCAAACATGTCTCTCATAACAACTGATACAGATTTCTCCAATAGCCTCTGTCATGCTTCTAAATAATCACATTAATATAAACAAGGGTTGCCATATACGTCATGAATATGGTGAAATGCACATAGCTGCGCCTGTATCATTTGTTAGGATTTATTCCAAACTCATGAAGAGTGTATAATGCAGTGAAACATCACTAAATGTACCAAACATGTCAATTTTGGTACTGTCTTTCTCGAAAAGAAAAAAAAAAAAAAAAAAAAAAAAATGCAAACTCCGTACACATTCTAGTTATTGTGCATACTTCTACCAATTAAGCTTGAATGATTGACATCACTGAATATCAAATATTCGAAGTGTCTGAATATACGTTACGTTTCAGAATCCCACTTTTTTGAAAGACAGGCTGTCCGCATGTTAATGAATTTGTGAAAACCCTTTATAATTCAGCGTGATTCCGAAAAGTATGTTACTGACTAAAATCCTTGTCTTCATCATGTTTATGAGGTAGGCTCTAGAGGGTGATAGGTATGCTTCGAAAATTGTAGGTTAAAATCCTTCGCACTGCTTAGTATTGATTTATTTCCTAGAACTTAGTGAATTGCATGTACTTCCCAACATATCAGATTTTTTGCTTTTCTTATACTTACTTCAATTTTTCATTTAAAATGTGTTTCACAAAAGTTGATGCATTCCAAAATAACCAATATACAGTCGAAAGAACCAGAAGCATCTCTAATGACGTTACCACATGACCTAACGTTACCAAAACGGGATTTTAATACACGTGGTAGATTTTCCGCCATTTATACAAAGGCTACAAAGGAGAAAACTGTTTTTACTTATCTTCACCTATATTCTCCTGTTTGTTTTCCTACACACACCTATTTCTGAAAAGGCATCTACTCTAAAAGGTTAGAATTTGTTCCCAATAGGGAGCAAATTATTTCTTTTTATAGTAGACCTGTTTTCGGAAGGGAGATAAAAAAAAAACATTTAATAGAGTTGCCTGTCCTAATAGTGTATCAGTTCCTCTTAAGCAATTTACACAGCGCTGTATGACATAAACAATTTCTGGCAGGAATAGATGGACAAAGATATATAAGGACTGATCAAATTGAAGATTTGACATTGTGCTAATAACGGCCTGGCTTTAGAAATTTAGAAATTTCTTTTCAATATATGTGAAACTTAAAATGAAATTTAAAAATGCCACCCACTAAGCGGGCGACACTGTATACCATTTTACACACTTTTATTCCCACTCCAGTCATAACAGCTTCTAAAATAAATGACCCTTGGGGGCAATGAATGCACTCACAGAATCAAAAACAGCTGACAGAAGTGCCAAGATTAAGTACTCTTTTCTGTTTCAGCATTACATATAACTGATAGAAAAATTACTAAATGTATACATGAAAAGCGTAGACTTTCTTTTTAAAGCGGCTGCAAATATTGTCAAAGGAGACAAAACTGTCAAACAAAACTTGCAATTATCTGTACATGGATCACTTCTAAAAGAAAAACAAAAATCCTGATCTGGTGAGCAAATTCGTTTCTTTTTAGGGTAGACTATATTGTAAAAGAGATATGGGGTGCATGCCCAGCAAACACACAACGTCGCAGAAACGTTGCAGCGACGTTGTAACGACGTTATTGCGACATTAAGTGATTGCTGGGAGAAAGCAAACAGGAAGTCACCACAGGAGTCTCCACGTCTGACTATCGGGGGTGGTCGGGTGGTGCGAAGGTGCTGTGTATCTTACATCACTGGGGCGTCCAACTGATATTGGCTTACAGTTGGGCAAGGCCTGCTATCCTTGTAGTGGGTAAGGGTAGAGGGGGAATGTTTTTATTTCTTCTGTTTCTTCACTTTCATTCCTGTTCCTCTTTCTTCCCTGTCCCTCTCTTTCATCTCCTCTACCCTCTCTTCTATCTCTTTTCTCCCTTTCTCTGGGAGACGACACAAAATGACCCTCAAGGGTTGACGTGTCGTTAAACCCCAACACAATCAAAAAACGTCTGACTATCAATGTCTATTGTCGGGTCCATTGTGGTACTGTTTGTGGTTTTCTTGTGTTACGGCTTCAGCTCGCCATTGAACCCTTAAAGTGATCATTTTGATTGTGTGTGTTTAACTGTGAAGTTTCATTGATGAGGTAGAGGACACTTATGCGGACTGAACATGTAATTTTCAGCATCAGAATTAAGGGCAAAGTTCTCAGTACATCACTTCTGCATGGATGTATCATTCAAAAGGCATTAATTAGCTATTAAAATCACATTGAACTGCTAAAACTATTAAATCTTGTCATTAAGGTTTGTTTGTAATTTTTATGGGATATTGCAATACTATGAACATACCATAAACCTGACAGACTCTACCATCAAAATACACATTAATTCTGCTCAAAATGACAGAAAAAGTTTATGGCCATGAAAACAATTTTCAGTTTTGTAGGAACTGTTTTAACACCCTGTTAATGGCCTTAGTATCGTGACAAATAGTTTTAAAGACCTATGAAGTAACGGCTTATCATTTTAATGGGGTTGAATTTTAGTAGACCAAGTCTCTTATGGCCATTAGTTGATGCATGAACTGTATTAATAGCTTTGGATTTAATGGCATTGTTCAGTCAATGGCATTTAATTTATAAATATCAAATGTTAATGGTCATGGAGTTATGAATGGCATATAATAATGTATATATTTCTTAATTTAATGGTGATGTTAATTTGATGGCCCTTAGTTTATTAATACAAAATTTTAACAAGCATTAAATAATAAAAGTAGTATATGAATGAATTTTAATTTAATGGTGCGTTTAATTCAAAAACACTTACTTTATAAGGTCATGAACTTTTAAGTTGTTGCGTTTGATAATAATTAATTTAATGGTATCGTGATTTAAAGTCAATCAGTAACAATTAAGGTAGTACTTTAAAGTCTTCATAACAGTGTTTAAATTTGGCAAAATTATCTAAGACAAATTTAATGGTGTAAAATAATTAATACATTAATAATATTTAGCTTCCATAATATCCTTATTTTAAAATGATGGCACAGTTTTCAATGTGATTTGTAGCTATTAGGTTAGAAACACTTTATTTGACAACAGACGTGTCAAGTCTGTTCAGAAATTTTTAAAATCTACATACGATCTCTCAGCACCACTGCCTCACGTTGGGCAATCTCTTTGACATGTTTTTCCATCATAGCGTTGGGTTTGTTTGACCAGCAGAAAAAAGAGGTTGTTGTAACAGGTAACAGTCAGGTTCTTTCTATTCAACTTTGAAGGTTGCCTGTCTGTTCCTTTAATATTTACAGTATTTACTGTGTGTAAAATACTCACTGCGCAAGAAAAAAATTAACTGCTACTGCAAACGTTGACTTTGCTTTTGACAGATTCTGCTGTCACTCGAATCATACGAGTAGGTTCTAAGTATGCATTACGAAAACATGCCTATTCAAATATATTAAAAATTTTGCAACCAAAAAAGGAAAATTTTCAAATAAAAAAAATCTGATATTTTCATATTTCTGCTCAAAACATAGATTATGGATACTCGTTAGAACCGCCTCGGCGAGGCGGTTCTAACGAGTACCCACAATCTATGTTTTTGAGCAGAAATAAGATAACCCTGTAAACTCCAGTTTTACTATATAAAAGTGGGGTTTAAGGGGGTTCAAAATTATATAGGCATGTTTTCATGATGGGAAAGAACATGAAAAACAATGGATTTAGAACTATCTCTACATTAATAAAGAACTGTCAGACTTTATTCTTTAAAACATATTCATTGTCATTTTAAACCATATATTTATGTGTCTATACTAGTTTACTTGTCATTTTGCAAGCTTTTTGCACAATTCTTTGTTAATGTCATGTCTCTAAATTGAACATGTACGTATATTGGAAATGATTATTTATTTCAACTATTTCACAAAGTGTGAATGCAAAGATATAAAAGTAATCAGACCATTAACAACCAGATGAATACCAGTCTGGGTCAAGTTCTGTAGGCTGACGGTTTTGATCAGTAAGTTCCAAGAGGGTAAATACTTTTAATTCATATATTGTTAGTGGCAAAAAGCTCCGCTTAGAATCTCACACAACAAATTGGACCCCATATAACTTGTCTGGTATTCATTCATCTTTAATATCCCAAATACTTTTTTTCTTCTCGCTTTTGCTTAAATGCGGAGTGATTGAACTAACCAATCATTTCAGAGTTTTGACATTTAGCATAGAAACCTAAGAAAATATTTAAAGGACTAATTGAGGTATATAAAATGACAAAAAAAAAAAAAAAAAAAAAAAAAAAAAATGTGGCTGTTCCAGATTTAGGCAGTACCCAAAACTGGTTAGTCATTACTTCCTCCTGTCTTTTTTTTTTTCACCAAAATTTTATTCACTACGAATCTTACTTTGCCGCTTTAAGTATATTTCATATATTTTTATGAGTAGAGTGTACATTAAGCAGTTGTAACCTCTGCAATTCCATATAAACTTTGTTTCTTCTCACGTTACACGATATTGTGCAAAAATATCTCAAAATGTTTACAGACTTTTAAAAACTATTTCCCTCCAGATTTTAAATTACATGTATAAGCCAGTAAGTTAATTATAAAGTTTTCTTGTTTTTTTTTTTTTTTTTTTTTTTTTTTTTTGTTGTTGTTTTTTTTTTTCTTCTCATGTAATAGGAAATACTTGGACCTGTTAGAGTTTTGTTGAATAGACAATTTAATTTTAATTATTTCAATTTTAAGATCGTCTGTACGAAGGATTGTGGTCACCCCGGTTGCTCGCGTATGCATTCCCATTACCGTTCCCGTTCCGTGGCCGTCACACTGCATTAAACTTTTTTTCAAATACTTATATCTTACCTGTCTCTTATCAAAGAGCATTCATATTTGGAACTTGGGTACCTGGGAGGATCTTTCTGAGATTCTAAAAGAACACACCCCTGGGTCCATGCCTTGGGATGGGGCAATGGGTCAAAATCTATAACATCTTTGTAAAGTTATATGCATATGCTTTAAAGGTTTTCAAATGCTTACACCTCGATGGTCACTTATCACAAAACATTCATATTTAAAACTTGGGTACCTTGGAGGGCCTTCTGAGATTCCATAAGAACATACTCCTGGGTTCATGCCTGTGAGTGGGGTTTGGGGTCAAAATCTAGGACACCTTTGTAATATGTGACATGCATTTCCATTATGCTAACAAGTTGTTATACATCAGCCTACTATGTGACCTCGTTCAAGTGTCAAAGAATGAAGGTCATGGTGAACAACATTTCACGGTCTTTATATCTTGACAACTATTTGTTGGAGAAATGTCATACCTGGGGTATTTCATGTGACGCAATGATTGCCCTAAAATATATCTAGATCAGAGTGAAATGTATTTCATGGTTCAGTGATTTTGTCTTATATCTTGAATACTATTTGATGGAGAAACGTTATACCTTGACAATGAGTTCCATCTGACCCAAAGTTTGACCTTAAAATATAAGTAGGTGAGTGAGGCCTATATTTCATTGTTCTTTGATTATGCCTTGTATCTTGAATACTATTTGATGGATAAACGTCATACCTGGATTATAAGTTCCATCTGACCTAATGATTGACATAAAAATATATCTAGGCCAATGTGACCTAAATTTCATGATTCAGTGAGTTTTGCCTTCTAACTCGAAAGCTATTTGATGGAGAAATGACATACCTTGAATATAAGTTCCATGTGACCCGATGATTGACCTCAAAATATATTTAGGTCAGTGTGAACTGTATTTCATGGTTCAATGATTTTGCTGTATAACTCAAAGACTAGTTGATAGAGAAATGTCATAACTGGATTATAAGTTCCATGTGACCTGATGATTGACGTAAAATTATAACTAGGTCAGTGTGACCTATATTTCATGGTCCAGTGATTTTGTCCTATATATACTCGAAGACTATTTGATAGAGAAATGTTATACCTGGAATTTAAGTTCCAGGTGACCCGATAAAAAAATATATCTAGGTCAGTGTGACTTATATTTCATAGTTCAGTGATACGTAGATAATAACTTCCATGTAAACCAATGATTGACCTCAAAATATATTAAGGTCATGAGTGTGATCTATATTTCATAGTTCAGTGATGTTTGCCTCATAACACGAAGAATTTTCGACGGAGAAATCTCATATCTGGATTATTACTTCCATGTGACCCGATGATTGACATAAAAATATACTAAATCAATGTGACCTATACTTTATGGTTCAGTAATTTTGCCTAATAACTGAAAGACTATTTGACGGAGAAATTTCATACCTGAAACATTCGTTCCATGTGAATCGATGATCAACCTCATAATATATCTAGGGCAGTGTTCCATGTAACTCATAAATTTGCATTAAAATTTATAGAGGGATATTTGATTTATATTCAGTCTCACAAAACGTATTGTATTTGGAATAGAATCATATAAGTATCAATATTTAGATAAAACCAACATAATAGAAAATTAGATTTAAATTCATATTGATTCGACAACTTATAAACAGCTCTTAAATTTGAAAGGCTAATCAAACATTTAGAGAAATCATAAAAAATAGTCCGATCAACAAAATCAGTTTTAGGGTAGCTTTCAAGGGGATAACATTTACTTTGTTTGAGTGTGTAGGAAAGCACATAATGTGAGTCGACAGCATATTAACATTTACAGGGCCTCTGCCCCCTGTCATACTACACTCATGCGTGTTGTAAATAAAAAAAATGTACATAGAAGGAGGAGAAAATAAATATAATAAAATAAATGATGATGTGGACTTATTTACAATCACAGTAAGAGAAACCTGTTAACAAAATTAACGCTGGAGATAACCCGGTGACACTCATACATAAAAAAAATTATTTTCTGTATTGTTACTTCATTTAAAAAGGACGGACAGTTTAACATACACTATATGAGCATTTTGCATAATTTAAATAACTTGGATAAGATTTAACAATATCTTAAAATTTTCTAATCCATTTAAAAAATGGGATAGGTTTCCTGGTTTCGTACAATAAGCCATTAAATGCTTTAAAATGCCTCATTAAATATTATACAATTATTGACTATTGAAACATTGAATATGATGTGATATCCACTGGAGAATACCAATATTGACGAGGCTATCGCCTCGGTCAATATTGGTATTCTCCAGTGATAGCCTCGGTCAATACTGGTATTCTACAATGGGTACCACATAATATTCATTGACTCAATAGTCAGCAATTGTTTTATTATATAACCAATGAACAGACTGATAAAGAATTTCATATTTTCATGACTAATTAATCCACAAAAGTATCAACACTTCGTTCAACGAAACAATTTAGTAGTCCCACAAAGCTGACATCGCTTATAGTGAAACAATAAGGTTGATATAAGGTGATAAATCGGAGATAACTTTTCAAAAGGAAACAAATATATATTCTATTTCCATGCCCATTGATGACTTTACCCCAAATACATTCTTTCATGTGATGTGCTTATTTTAGGTACATATATTTAACGGGAAAACCCAAGAGCCAGCGAATCAGAAATATTCACTCGGCTGAAAACAGCTCTCAGCCAATGAAAGATATATACTTATAATAATTATCTAATGGGATTTTGATGGTGACGTACGCAGTATGTACAATGGTAATGTTGAAACAAAGATGACGGCTCAAGTACAGCTAGAAAGTCAGATCAGAAGAAAGCCAGGAATAGAGGTTGATACTCCGAAAAGAATTTGCCGCCATTTTACGAAAGATACGAAGGTGTCTCCATAGAATTGTATTTGAAACCTTTCGAAATCGGCATCTCCATTGTACTGGATCAAGCATATTAATTATATACAACTAAATCGAAAGATGATTTCAAGAGATATTATTAATTTGATTGATTGTGTTGGGGTTTAACGACACGTCGACCCTTGAGGGTCATTTTGTGTCGTCTCCCAGAGAAAGGGAGAAAAGAGATAGAAGAGGGAGTAGAGGAGATGAAAGAGAGGGACAGGGAAGAAAGAAGAACAGGAATGAAAGTGAAGAAACAGAAGAAATAAAAACATTCCCCCTCTACCCTTACCCACTACAAGGATAGCAGGCCTTGCCCAACTGTAAGCCAATATCAGTTGGACGCCCCAGTGATGTAAGATACACAGCACCTTCGCACCACCCGACCACCCCCAGAGATATTATTAAACAGTGTTATCACTCTGAAGCTGTGCGGGTGTAAGATTACAACAAACAGAGCATCTAAAAATAGAATAAAAAATACTTACACGGGGTCAAATTCGACTGAGTTTTCGGCCAACATCACGAAATAATGCCTATATAATTTTGACCCCCTTAAACCCCACTTTTATATAGTAAAACTGGGGCTTACAGGGTATACATTATATTTCTTATTGCTGTTCAAAATATAGATTTTGGGTACTCGTTAGAACCGCCTCGGCGAGGCGGTTCTAACGAGTACCCACAATCTATGTTTTGAGCAGAAATATGAAAAATATAAAAAATTTTTATCTGAAAATTTTCATTTTTTGGTGGTAAAATTTTCAATATATTTGAATAGGCATGTTTTCGTAATGCGAACCTGGGCAAAGAGTCTACACCCAGATCAGATGCCGCAGAATGCGGCTTCAGATCAGGGTCTACGCTGTTTGCTACTTATCCAGCAGTTTTATACACATTAACAGGTAGTCAAACTGACCTGTTCAAAATTTAGAAGTATAGCGAGGAATTAAAGAGTTCGAACACTTAGGGTAAATCTGCAGAGCATTACGTAAACACGCCTATTCAAAGATATAGAAAATTTCACCTCTAAAAGCTGAAAATTTTCAGATAAAAAAAGCTCTGATATTTTTAAGATTTCTGCTAAAAACATAGATTGTGGGTACTCGTTATACTGCCTCGGTGAGGCGGTTCTAACGAGTACCCACAATCTATGTTTTTTAGCAGAAATAAGAAAAATAATGTATACCCCTGTAAACCCCAGTTTTACTGTATAAAAGTGGGTTTTAAGGGGGTCAATATTATATAGGCGTGTTTTCGTGATGGTATGTTCGGAGTATGTTGGGACATACATGACTGAATGAATAGTGTAAACCCAGATCGAACTCCCACTAAATCATCATCATCATCATCATCAGCAGCAGCAGCAGCAGCAGCATCATCAGCAGCATCAGCATCATCATCATCATCATTGCATACTTGGCTTCTGTCACTGAGGGAATGCGACAAACTCGGCGTTGGTACTGTTATGTGTTTGTGTGTATGTGAATGTATGCATCCGTATATGTGTGTGCCAGTGCATGTGTACGTATTTTGAGGTCAATTGTCTGCAGTGCACCAAAAATCCCGTGAGATTGTTGTCCGCGTGATTATTATTGACCCCAATGAAATCAAACCGCGCGTTAGACGGACCAAACAATTGTTCATGATATGAAACACACAACATTTTGTTCTCCGAAAGAATCTGAGTATATATTGCTGCTGTCAACGTGAATATCGCTGACGAATAAAGTCAATCCACGCAAATGGCGTTTGTACGAAATCCAGATGACGGTTATTTATAACCGCGCTATTCTTGTCGCTGTGACGTGAGAGTGCTGTGTAAATAGGGTTATTTGGGCTTAGTGCTGAGACATTGGCAAACAGTGCAGACGTTGATCAGACGCCGCAGAACGCACAGCTGATCAGGGTTTACACTGTTTGCATTAATTACAGAAAGTTAAGGGTTAAATTTAGGTCACTATTGGTATTCTCCTAGCCTCGGTCAATATTGGTATTCTACAATGGGTACCACAAAATATTCATTGACTCAATAGTCAACAATTGTTTTATTGTATAACCAATGAACAGACTGATAAAGAATTTCATATTTTCATGACAATAATTAATCTACAAAAAGTATCAACACTTTAATGAAACAGTCTTAAGTCATCGTTCAGGACCATTTTCCCAGCCTGAACACAGAGACCATCTCCCACCGTTGCTGTCAGTGCTTTGGTGTTTAAACACGCTTCATTTTGTCTGTTACGCTTATCCTTTATGCTTCATCGTAGATCAATAGTAACCATAATTCGACAAAATACAGTCGAACCTCAATAGCTCGAACACCGATGGCTCGTTTACCATGGCTAATTCGAAATTATTCTTGAGTTCCTACGAAATTCTTCTGAAAGCTCATGGAAACAAATATTTCAGGAAATTCTTATTTCATGAAATTGTGTGTACTCTTTAGAATCGCCCCACAGAAGCGATTCTAATTATACTCAACATTCCATTATTGTGTATCGGATCGAAAAGATTTCCCTAAATTTGCCATTTGCTTCATGACCTGACACCATAATTAACCCTCAGTGGCTCGAACTAACCATATCTAGAACAAAAAGAAGAAAAAAATCCATGGTTCCCAAAGGTGTTCGAGCCATCGAGATTCAACTGTATAACTCATGGATAGTGGGCACACTTTGTAGATTGTTCGCCATTTTCGCCCATGGAAACACATAATCACATGACTTCTTGTTTTTACTGCACGCTTAGCCACTCATTACGAAAACACTCCTATTCAAATATTTTGAAAATTTTACCACCAAAAAAATGAAAATTTTCAGATAAAAATTCTGATATTTTTTATATTACTGCTCAAAACATAGATTGTGGGTACACGTTAGAACCGCCTCGGCGAGGCGGTTCTAACGAGTACCCATTATCTATGTTTTTGAGCAGAAATAAGGAAAATTATGTATACCCCTGTAAACCCTAGTTTTACTATATAAAAGTGGGGTTTAAGGGAGTCAAAATTATAGACACAAGAAAGGCATTACAGTACAATCTCATTGAAACAGTTACTGGCTTAATGATTGTTTGATTAAATCAATCAGTTTATTGTGAAACCATTTTGAAGAAGAGTGTGCCACTTGAAAAACTATCACGTCACATCTGTGCTTGATAAATTACATCCATTGTATCTATCTTAACGCGCGCACCTGTGGCAATGAACGATATGTGTGCATAGAAATGAGCCGCAACGCAAGAAAACGTACCTTCGACGTGCGCCCAGCACAGATTCAGACCATTACCAAAACACGCCTATACAAATATATTAAAAATTTCACCAACAAAAACTGTAATAATTCCCTCGATTGGGGAAAAGAAAGCTAATCTTAGTGCTTTTCGTACGTTTGTTCGACTTGCGCTTGTTTGGTTTTGTTTGTTTCCTCTTCCTCTTGGTGTCTGGGAATGGCAGTGGCTTGTGGCACTCCCTGGATTTTTATCCTAACTTTTTTTTTCAGATTAAAAAAATTTGATATTTTTTCATATTTCTGCTCAAAACATATATTGTGGGTTCTCGTTGGAACCGCCTCGGCGAGGCGGTTCTAACGAGTATCCACAATCTATGTTTTTGAGCAGAAATAAAAAAAATAATGTTAACCTCTGTAACCCCAGTTTTACTATATAAAAGTGGGATTTAAGAGGTCAACATTATATAAGCATGTTTTTGTGATGTCAGTCGACGCATTCGGACCGTCTGGTCAGAATCTTAATCGGGTGCATTTTGGATAGCGAAAGCGGCAAATTTGCTTCCTGTTGACAAATAAGACTCTTATCAGACTGTGCGGATGCGCAGGCTGATTTACTTATTCGTTGGTATCACATGTCAGATGGTAAGTGTTTTGTACGTTCCGGCGCAACTATTTTTATCTAGTTTATCGACAGCATGCTGTAGAAAACCTAAAACAGTGTTTTCATTACTGTTTTTATATTTTTTCAGACACTGCTTTTCATATGGAGCAAATTTCTGTACATCTACACACCTGGACTGAACTTACATGTGAAGCTCAATCAAATGAACTTTTTGAAATTGATAAAATATAGCAAAGTTCCAAATACTGATTAGAACCATTAGTCTTGTGTGTTTACTTTTCCTTTTGGTATGCTATGTTCATTATCTGACTGCGGCTCTTCCTGGACATCCATCACGAAAACATACCTATATAATTTTGATCCCCTAAAACCAAACTTTTATATAGTAAAACTGAGGTTTTCAGGGGTATAAATTATTTTTGTTATTTCTGCTCAAAAACATAGATTGTGGGTACTCGTAAGAACCGCCTCCACGAGGCGGTTCTAATGAGTACCCACACTCTATGTTTTGAGCAGAAATATGAAAATATCAGAATTTTTAATTTGAAAAATTGCCATGTTTTGGTGGTAAAATTTTCAGTGTATTTGAATAGGCATGTTTCCGTAATAATCGTGACTTTGCCACTTTACAGATGCCCACACTGATTTCCCTTCGTTCTTTTTATGTCATGTTTTTTGTTGTTGTTTTTTTAATATATATATATATATATATATATATATATATATATATATATATATATATATATATATATATATATATATATATATATATATATATATATATATATATATATATATATATATATATATATATATATATATATATATATGTGCTGTGTGCTGTTATTGCGGTCTAGTGTACTATACTATAGTTTATATTTTCTTGTAATCTGTGATTTAGTTTACTAAAGTGTAACTTTTATTTTCTAATCTTTTTTTTATAGTGCAGTTTATATGTTTCTGGTTATCTGTGATCTAGTTTACTATAGTGTTGTTTATACTTTATATTTTCACATCTGTAGTTAAATTTACTATAGTCTAGTCTATATCTTCTAGATTCCTATGATATATAGTTTCTGGTCATCTTTCATTTAATATACTTTAGTGGAGTTTATATTTTCTGGTCATCTGTAATGTAGTAGTGATTTTTTTCTAGTGATAATTATAGGGTGGTTTATATTATCTGGTCATCCGTGACTTCTTTACTATAGTGTGGTTTACATTTTCTATCCGTCTGTGGTATAGTTTACTAAAGTGTAGTTCTTATTTTCTGGCCATCTGTTGTCTGTTTACTACAGTGTTTGTAATGTAGTAGGGATTTTATTCCTAGTGATAACTATACGGTGGTTTATATTTTCTGTTCATCTGTGATCTACTTTATTATAGTGTTGTTTACATTTTCTTGTCCTCTATAATCTAGTTTATTAAAGAGCAAGTTCTATTTTCTGATCATCCATTACGAAAACATGCCTATTCAAATATATAGAAAATTTCACTTCCAAAAACTGAAAATTTTCAGATAAAAATCCCTGATATTTTTCATAAATCTGCTCAAAACATAGATTGTGGGTACTCGTTAGAACCGCCTCACCGAGGACGAGTACCCACAATCTATGTTTTTGAGCAGAAATAAGAAAAATAACGTATACCCCCGTAAACCCCAGTTTTACTATATAAAAGTGGGGTTTAAGTGGATCAATATCATATAGGCATGTTTTCGTGATGTGTGATTTACTTTACTATAGTGTGGTTTATATTTTCTGGTAATCTGTGATCTAGTTTATTCTATTATGTTTCTTTCCTTTTCTTTCTTTTCTGGTCATCTGCGATCTACTTTACTATTGTATAGTGATAAGTTTCTAGTCATCTGCTGTCTCTAAGTCCATTCCGGTTTAATAGAAACACATTTAAAATGCCACTGGTTTTACCAAGACAATTTGACTCTTTAAGATTAGGTTGTTTCAGTGTGATCTATATTGTCTGGTCATCTGTGATCTAGTTTACTATAGTGTAGATTATATTTTCTGGTCATCTGTGGTGTAGTTTACTCTAGTGTAGTTTATATTTTCTGGTCATCTATGACCTATTTACTATAGTGCGGTTGATATTTTCTGGTCATATGTGATCTAAGTCACTGTAATGTTATATATATTTTCTGGTCATCTGTGATCTAATTTACTATAGTGCAGTTTATATTTTCTGGTCATCTGTGGTGTAGTTTACTCTAGTGTAGTTTATATTTTCTGGTCATCTATGACCTATTTACTATAGTGCGGTTGATATTTTCTGGTCATATGTGATCTAAGTCATTGTAATGTTATATATATTTTCTGGTCATCTGTGATCTAGTTTACTATAGTGCAGTTTATATTTTCTGGTCATCTGTGATCTAGTTAACTATAGTGTAATATATATTTTCTGATCTTCTGTGATCTAGTTTGCTATAGTGTAGTTCATATTTTGTGGTATCTGTGATCCAGTTTACTATAGTGCAGTTTATATTTTCTGGTCATCTGTGATCTAGTTAACTATAGTGTAATATATATTTTCTGATCTTCTGTGATCTAGTTTGCTATAGTGTAGTTCATATTTTGTGGTATCTGTGATCCAGTTTACTATAGTGCAGTTTATATTTTCTGGTCATCTGTGATCTAGTATACTATAGTGTAGTTCATATTTTCTGGTAATCTGTGATCTACTTTACTATAGCGCGATTTTTTTTTACTTTCTGGTCATATATGACCTAGTTTACTATAGTGTTCTTTTTTATTAATTTATTTATTTTCTTGTCATCTGTGACCTACGTTACTATAGTGTTGTTTATATTTTCTGGTCATCTATTATCACTAAACCCATACCGGGTTTATGAAAACATTTTAAATGTCACTGGTCTTACCCAGACAACATGACTCTTCAAGTATGTTCAAGATGTTCTCTCTTTTGTTTTCAATATTAAGGAAAGACATCACTTTCTTGTCAACTTACTTTAAACAATTAACATATATAGAACTGACTGCAGGTCTGCAGTGAAGAATAATGTTTTCCTTTTGCATAACACAGTATGTTTTAGCTTGTCAGAGAATATTTGCGTTATAAAAGATGCGCAGCGCACGAAAGGGTCCCTTATACAATTTGCAGACAAAGCGGGCACAACTAAGCCTGCGTGAATGCGCAGGCTGATCTGGGCCTTCGTTAGGCTGATCTGGGCCCTTGTTGTACGCTTACAATGCATATTATAGTATATGTCGACAGAGAATGCCCAAATGATACTGCCCGGATGCGCACGCTCATCTCAAGCTTCGCATATGGAATAAGGACTTTTTTCCACGTTGCGTATCAGTTAATGAACCTTAACTTCAAAATGTGACCACTCTATGGGCTAATTCATTAGAAGACAAATTCTTATTTTAACCAGAAAACAGGCTTTGAATTTTATGTGCTGTTTTCTGGGACAAAACAATCAAAATGTCGTCTCATCACGAAAACATGCCTATATAGTTTTGACCCCCTTAAACCCTACTTTTATATAGTAAAATTGGGGTTTACAGGGATATACATTATTTTTCTTATTTCTGCTCAAAAACATAGATTGTGGGTACTCGTTAGAACCGCCTCGCCGAGGCGGTTCTAACGAGGACCCACAATTTATGCTTTGAGCAGAAATATGAAAAATATCAAGAGTTTTTTTTATCTGAAACATTTTCAATTTTTGCAGGTGAAATTTTCTATATATTTGAATAGACGTGTTTTCGTTATGAACTGTTACTGCCAAGTTTCCCATGATTATACAAGTATATATGACACGGGGTTTCTCATGTTGTTGTTTTTTTTTTCTCCTTCTTCTTTTTTCTTTTATCTTTGTATGAATTTATGCTTTTTCATTTATTATCTTTATTGTAACCCTGTTTTATAATGAGTCATATGATTATATAATACAAGCAAAGATATAGTATAAAGATGTAGTAATATGCAGTTTAATTTATCATGATTATGATATGAGAATGTTCCAAATTATATTATTAAACATCAAAGATGTCGGGAGCAACATCGAATGCACCAAATGTTATCAGAAAACAAATTAGACAACACACTCCACATGAGTTTAGAACTGCACATTAATTTAGAAAAGAAAATCGTAAGCTATCATAATAGTTCTTGCTTGAATCGTATTTACCCTAAGTATTTCAACCTATCGCCCCAAGGAAAGAAGGGCAGACCCATAACGCGCATCTGATCAGGGTCTACACGTTTTTTTTCCACTCGTCGAGCAGTTTCAGATATATAAGAAAGTAGCAATTGGTCTTATCCAAATTTAAAACAAAAAATGTGAAAACTGAAGATGTAAAGAGGGTCATCGTGATTTTTGTTTGTTTGTTTGTTTTTTTTTTTTTTTTATTATTTTTGTATCTTTTTTTAAATTTGTAACTTTTGTCAAGATAAATCAAGTACTGACAGCACTATTGGGTGGATTGTAGATTTGAGTGTAGTCTGTGAAAATGGTCCTGAACGGGGACGTAAGACTGTTTCCTTCGACCTTTAAACAAAATAGAGCAGACCCTGATCAGACGCCGCGTTCTGTTGGCTTCAGCATTTATGTTAATTCTTGCTGTCGAGTCATCGTTGTTTCATCATTGTATTCCTTTGACTCTTTATGTTCTAGGAGATGTTGCACTGATGAGTTCGAAACCCTTCAGACTGACTGAACAAATATCTGAACGGCAAAACTAAGGGCGAGGCCATGTGGTCATGTAAAATCGATTTAAGCCCCCAGTAATTTGTTTACTGTCCGTTCTATGGCTGTTCTTCTGTTGTGGTTTACGTTTTTCTGTCATTGCATGTCTTTGCATGTATGTCCTGGTGATTTTTTTTTTTATTTTGATAGCCGTTAGGTCAACTTTTGGGAAAGAAACTGACCTTTTGGCATTCTGGTTGTAGTCTTTTTTTTATTGTGGTGCCTTTGCTTTAAGTGCTTTCTTCTTTCCCTTTGGTGTTCGGAACGGAGGGTGTTAGGCAATTGTATCGATTCCTAGGCCCAGTTGTTCAAAGCTAACGATGTCGTCAGTTAACGATTCGTTAAAATTTACATCGAGTGATGTGCAAATATGCTGAAATTTTTTGTTGACAAAATGTGAGTAACTTTTGCACTACTCACATTTTTTTAGCAAAAATATCAGAATATTGTATATTGAATCCGCTAAAACAGTTAACGAAATGACCCTTAATGAGCTCGTTAAGCTAACAACGCTTTGAACAACTGGGCCCAGATCATTACCTTCCTTTCTACTAACAGGTAGCCCTCTATCAACAGCACACTTACGTCACAGCAACAAGAAGAGCGCGGCTATAAATAACCGTTACATGGATTTCGTCTGAGGCGTGGTTTGATTTCATTGATAAATTATAATCACATGTACAACTACCTGAAGGAAATTTTGTTGTTTGTATACTATGGTTCGATTGTACACAATCGATCCAAAAACACATCTAGCGTATATTAGTATTTTCTTCCACAGCCTTTAAAGGGCTTGATTAAACTTGATAGAAAATCTTGATCAGACTGTGCGGATCTCATTATTCTGCGGTGCCAGTAGTTAGAAAAAATATCTCCTCATTTAATAAAATTCGTCATTATGTATTTTTTATTTAACACATTATGTAATAAATTACAGGTATACCTCACGCACAGAACAGGTGCTCCATTTTATCATTTCAAACTTAAATAGACAATGATAAATGCACTGGCTCACAGTTTTTTATAGACTGGCTCCCGTCTAACTGATACATAAATCAACATAAAAACTATTTATATTTTACAAAAATCCAATCTTTTGGACTGTCCTTCTCTCTGATTTGGCTGATCAGTTTGTGAGTTTCTGACTAGTAAGGGAGATAATATGTGTAGAAAAATAGTCTAGGAGGAGTAGTTTACCTTTGTTAGATTAGAAATGTAAAACTCATAGCGTGGTGCCAGGCTAACAGTTTCAGAGCATGTGAAGATCTAATCAGCATACCCTAGACTACTACAAATATTTTAGGCTTAACCCATTTCAGTCTGTAGACCCCCAAAAGGGTAACTGGCAAACACTGCAAACCGAGATCAGACGCCACTATTTGCAAATGGTTTAGCCATTTTTTTTCTCTAGACTGAAAAGTTTGATCACATATCTAATTGAAATTCGAGTCTTCCAATATAGACTGTAGTGGAGTTTATTCAGTCTAAAATGGGTAATGACCTGACGTGATAATGAAACGAGAGATGCCATGCCTACTTAACTCAATCTGTATTTCTGCCAGCTATAATTTGAACACCCCTGGAAAATGTAGAATACCCGGTTTATAGTGCAATTTATATTTTCTTGTTCTTTGTGATCATCAAACCCTTTTCCGAGATTTTTGAAACTTCATATGAGTATCGCTGATGAAGCCTAACTGACCAAAACTAGCTTCTCCGGCCCTGAACACTGGCTTTGACATTTCAGTGGTTTTCAGCTTAACCCATTTATGCCTAGCGCTCCATAAAAGAGACAGTGGCAAACAATGTAGACCCAGATCAGACGCCACAGAACGCGGGAGATCGCAACAATTCTCAACAGAACGTGGTGTTTGTCTTGTCCAAGATCAGGGTCTACACTGTTTGCAATAGCATTTGAATGTTGACGATTTCTATTAAACGTCCCTTTGACTGTACAATGGACACTTCCAAAGTTCATGATGGGAGAGTTTATTGAAAATATTCAGGCATAAATGGGTTGAAGTTTGTGTGTTCAGTGCTCTCAATTTTCATTCCTTTCAGAATCTTTTTTGTCCTCACAAATAACCTGTACGAGTACAGAGCAGTGATAAAGAATCACCTTTGGTGGTAACTAAACTAAATACAAGCTGAACGTTAAACACATAATGAATAAACCGTATGTGCACATGGCTTCTACTTTTTCGGTTTCATATATTTTATACGCTGACCTGCATCAGGCATGCATTTTCAAACCATTACAAAAAACATGCCTATTCAAATATATTGAAAATTTTACCACCAAAAAATGAAAAATTTCAGATAAAAAAATCCTATATTTTACATATTTCTGATCAAAAACATAGATTGTGGGTACTCGTTAGAACCGCCTCGATGAGGCGCCTCGATGAGGCGGTTCTAACGAGTACCCACAATCTATGTTTTGGACAGAAATAAGAAAAATAATGTATACCCCTGTAAACCCCAGTTTTACTATATAAAAGTGGGGTTTAAGGGGGTCAAAATTATATTAGCATGTTTTCGGGATGGCATGCATTTTCAAACAAACAAGAGTCGAATTTCGTTGGCTCGAACATCTTTGTTCGAGATATCGGTAGTTCGAGCCACTGAGGGTTAATCATAGCACCAGGTCAGGGACCAATGGAGTTGAATTAGGGAAGAATTTTTGATCTTCTATACAAAATGGTATGTTGAGTGAACTCATTAGAATCGCCTCGATGAGGTGATTCTAATGAAAACACAACACGCAATATCATGATAAAATATTAAAGAACATTTCACTAAAAATCCCTAAATATTATTTTCTTGAGCTATTGGAAGAATTACGTCAAAAACGAGTTCGAATCAGCCATGGTAAACAAGTCATCGGTGTTCGAGCTATTGAGGTTCAACTGTGTAAACTATATTAAGTTCTTAAAACATTTTATTATTTCGAATCTCCAGACGTTTTGATGTGTGCTATTGTCATTATTCATTACCTCATGTGGTAGGTTAATCAGAGTATCAAAGGCAATGTTAACCTTGCTATCTTCTAAACGGTTTCCGAGAAAGAACAGTTTCTTTGTTATCAAAACACATCAAACATGGTTGCTTTTATCATTTGACTCCCGGCAAGCATAACGATATTTTTGTTTCCAATATGCAAAAACACGAAGACGAAGACGAGTGCGTACATATATCTTGTATACACTGCAGGATTACGGTTCTCCTCGGACGGTTCATAGGATAGTAGGAAGTGTCGGATGTGGGTGGGGAAGTGTAGGCGTTAGGACTTTGGCAATAAAACATAATGTGTGTGCTGCGAACTGCAATTTGTGATTTTGTCTAAGACCCTTCAGGTTCCTCCAACACCCTAAAATGGTTTACAATTGAAAGTTTCCAAGGCAGTATTTCCCTTGCGATTCCTCTGTGTTTGATGGTTCATCCTTCATTTGTACGTTATGCTTTCGGTACAGTGCTGTTTCATATAGTAATTTTATGTAACTCTTTTCCTATGCATTGGTAAGGCCATGTTTTCATATGCATTTATAAGGCCGTGTTTTCTTATGCATTGATAGAGCCGTGTGATTGTGATCTTTCCTGGGTTGCTTCATGTTTAAATTCTGGAAGATATTATCGGCAGCAAATATAGAAAAACGATCATTCTTTATCAATTTTATTTTAAACACTCTATTGCCTTTTTAATACATGCCTGCATTGAATTATATACAGTCGAACCTCAATAGCTCGAACATCAATGGCCCGTTAACCACGGCTAATTCGAACTCGTTTTTAATCCCTACGAAATTCTTTCGATTGCTCAAGAAAACAAATATTTACGGAAGTTTTCTTATTTCAGCATGAAATTGTATGTTTTGTGTATTCATTAGAATCGCCTCATCGAGGTGAATCTAATGAGCACACTGAACATACCATTATTGTGTAGAAAATCGAAAGGATTTGCCTAAATTATCGCCATTAGCTTCCTGGCCTGGCGCTATGATTAATCTTAAGTGGCTCGAACAACTCATAACTCGAACAAATTTCCATAGTCCGATGGATGTTCGAGCCATTGAGGTTCGACTGTAGATGCATCACAAAAACATGCCTATATAATTTTGACCCCCTTAAACCCCACTTTTATATAGTAAAATTGGGGTTTACAGGGGTATACATTACTTTTCTTATTTCTGCTCAAAAACATAGATTGTGGGTACTTGTTAGAACCGCCTCGGCGAGGCGGTTCTAACGAGTACCCACAGTCTATGTTTTTAGCAGAAATAAGAAAAATATCAGAGTTTTTATCTGAATATTTTTCAGTTTTTGGAGGTGAAATTTTCTATATATTTGAATAGGCATGTTTTCGTAATGGTTGGAGAAGGAATGAGAAGAAAATGAAAGTGAATAATAAAGAAGTCCATCAAAAGGAAGGGCTGATCAATAGGACTTACACAAGTAGAACAATTTAGCGTAATGCCATTTGTTGCTGAAAGTGTCCCTGATTTACCTTATATGCTTTGCCACGATAACTACTAATTTGAAGTTACAGATGCTTTTAATTTCGCCCGTGCTCAACCTTTCATCCCTGATTTTCTGAAGTGGACTCTTCGATCTTTGGATTTTGACATGACCATTGTTCCAAATAGGGATGACAGTCATAAATAAAAAAAACAAACAAAAAACAAAAAAAAAAAAAAAAAAAAGAAAAAAAAACAGAATGGCAAACAGTGTAGGTCCATTATGAGACGTCTCGTTACGAGTCGTCTCATCTGGATCTACGCTGTTTGCAAAGATGTCTGTTTTTGTTTACAGGGATGAAAGGATTGAAATAGTATACTAAATAAACAATGATCATTATAATAATGGTACTCATGAGAATATTACTGAAACGTAATGGCACTTACTTAACTTGAACATGGTATAAATGACACGTGATAATTTGTAAATACAGGATTTTGATTACTCGTAAAGTATTGCAAGTGAAGGCACTTACATTCTTGAAGAAGGAAAATTACAATCGTCATCTATTCAAGAAAAGTACATGCAATAGCTGAAGTGGCATGCATGATTGACCTAAAAGGATCATATGCAGTTTTTAGTTAAGTAAATGTCGGCTTCAACGTCTGCCCGCTTGGATAGATTTCTTGACACACTCTTTCCCCGTACCTTCGTGTCTGCAGTACTGTCTACATGGCTGCCAAGCTCTTGAAATTCATGGTGTTTGTAAACCTAACCTACGCAATTGGTCATTAAGTACTCGAATTCACTCGAACTTTACTCCCCTCATCGTATTTACCCTAAAATTTGAACATAACCTTTGACTATCTTATGGCTAAATATGCTGGCGGAATGGTAGACAGAGCAGACCATAACAAAGTTGATATGTGATTTCTGATTGCTCAGGCATGTTCGTCAAAATATTTAGCGTATACACGGTAACCTTGTGATTGACTAACAGTTAATGTAAATACGGTAGTCTTGTGATTGACTTAGTTATTAGTTTTGAGCGACTAAATTCGTAAGACTATACCGGAATTGACGATATGTCTTTGGCTTACCGGAATTGACGACATGTCTTTGGCTTGGCCCGCCGTTGTTCAACTATTGGTTTTCATTTACTCTGGCATACAGTAGAATTAGCCATGAGTACTCGTCTTTGTTTATTATTGTGATTACTTTGATTTTTATATTTTCGCTTTGATGCATTGACTGAGTTGGGAGCCTTTATGCGAACAGAATTTTTATGTATATCTGTATTAAGAATAGCATCGGGACCCTGGGTGAAGTTGGTTAGCAGTAAAAGTGCTTTAACCGCCCCCTTGCCCCCCCCCCCCCACCTCTCTCCCCCCCCCTCCCCCCACCCCCGGTGGTTTATTCTACTGACCGTTCTAAGGCGGTGGTCCCGGTGTTAGTCTTACTCTTTTGTTGCTTTGTGGTTTATTCTACGAGGCGACTTGTTTTATGTCTTACCTTGTGTTATTTTGTTCTTGTGTTTTTCAGTTCTTTTAGCATTGAGATTACCTCGCTTGGGGAAGAGAGAGCTAATCTTAGTGCTTTTCGTACGTTTGTTCGATTTTCGTACGTTTGTTCGATTTGTGCTTGTTTGGTTTTGTCGGTTTCCTCTTCCTCTTGGTGTCTGGGAAGGGGTGCGGTTTGTGATTGTGGCACTCCCTGGACTTTTTCTAACCCTTTTTGTAAAGCAACAATCTACTTCCTATTCGCAACTTGCAATTCTTAGCTCGTAGTTCGCCCATTACTTCTCTGTACAACTACGTTTCAGGCTGTCCATACGCAGGTCATCGCCAATAAGATCACATCACAGTATAGGGATCAAACATGGTTTTTCATGCATTAACATTCGCCACCTCCCAAGGGACCCGGCGAATGTTAATGCATTGAAAAACCATATTTGATCGCTATTATTGCATAAAAACTGAAAAAATTTGCTACATTTCGCGTTATTTCTTGCACTATTTTGTTTCGCCTTTTCGCCGATGTCTCGCGAACGTAATTTCCACTTACTATGCCCGTTCTAGGGCCGGGCAGTACACATCTCGTAATGGCAGCAAATTTGTGGCCCCGGTACGATCATATTGAAAGTTGCGTATCCGTGCATTAACAGCGCGTGAATTGCCTTGTTAATACACGGCTTTTCGCCGGTTAATGCACGGTTGTTAATAACGTACGGCACTGCTTTTTATGCAATAATATACGTTCAATGATTATCAATATAATTTTTGCACTGAATGGCATTTTGTAGGAAGAGTTTTAGTTGTGTATTGTTTATCAATAATTGTTCGTAATTCCATATAAAAGTATCAAAGATACAGACGCTTTGCTAATCTCGACAATCTGAGAATTACAAATATTTGTTGTGGTCATCGCTGTTCGCCAATGAACCTGAGTACAGAGTACATGAATACTGCATGTATCTGTTTTACCACTTCTCTATATATTTTAATCTAGAAACAGTTGTTTTTCATGTGTTGATATTATGAGTTGTTGAGTACCGTTAAGTGATGATTTATGTGTTCGGCCTCAGCTAACCTGTCACGAATTAATCTACTGGCCTGTCTGCTTCATTTAAATACGGTTTATAGCATTTACAGCCTTCAGACCATCTCAAACAGTAGTCCTGTCCAGCTCCAGAAGTATCAAAAGATGGATTTTTTATTTATTTATTTATTTATTTTTTGTTTGTTTTGAAATAACATTTATAGGTATGTAGTATCTGTCGGTATGGATACATGCGTAACATATTTAAACACGCTGGACCTTAACAGACATTTGTTAATTGAAAAAAAAAAAAAAAAAAAAAATCAACTTATAATCCCTCAGACGATTTCTTTTTATGTTGAGGTTTTATAATCTGCCTAGCTTATTAAACAAGTGAACGTCATATTTCTGGTCAATTTATTCAATTTAAAACAGAATGAGCGAAATTACAATATTAATGTTTAATTGTTTAAGGGGGGGGCAAAGTACACTTGTTCAATTTCCCGCCATTTTCACAAGGGAAGTAAGAATTTGACTCTCTTATGGTATAATCGCTATACAATCTGTATCAAACTTCTCTCGGTCGTCATAGGTTCTTATATAAGATGCATGCATCTATAAGATTTTTGCTGGGAGATTTTGTCTAATCAATCTCGGGGTGGGTGGGGTGTTGGGGGGTGGGGGGGGGGTGCGAACTCGGAAAATATTTGGGCGGGGTGTGCCGCTGAAGTCACCCCCTATTCATATAATTTTCAGACTGGCAAAATATACCTATTCATATAATTTGCATGTAAATAGATACTCTTTCATATAATCGAAGATTATTAGTAAACACTAGTTGAACCAAAACAGACAGCCTACTTGGAATTATATGCAAAAATATATGCGCATTTTGATTATGTATGTGGCCAGGTGACTAAAGCTACTTTTTCTGCCAAAATTGTAAGCTAATGGTCTATTGATATAATGCTGCTTTAGAAACGGGGGTTATTTAATTAATTGTGTGATAAAATTGATACATGTACCTTATCATATAATCTACACCTATTCCAGCGGCACTGAACTGGCTCACAAAAGGCTATTCTAGCAAATATCCAAAACATATGTTTCTTTAAAGTATTTATCAAAATATTCTTGCATAATTTGTGACTAATTGTTACCTCTTAAGCGAAGGTTTCATGACAGTCAAATTGTCATTATAATGATTTTGCCGTTGTATCGAGTGTCGGTATAAAGAGGGCTGTCTGTATTTCTGTTGTACATTCTGTTCACGGAGCCCATTCTGCTAAATCTTAATACAGAGAGTGTTTCTTAAATATCACTAGGTGATAAAAAAAAACTGTCCATTACGCTGTTGCTAATGAAGAAACGTATTAAATTAAACGAATCACCTTTAATCACCCTCTCGTTTGTTTCCCTTGTTTCAAAGGCAATCATCTTTTCCATATTTATCCATATAGTGGGAGGTGGCCGCTTTGTACGGGACAATTCTATGTGTGTTGGGATCGGGGTAGTCAGAGTCATCCCTGTAGGACATGCTGTGACCGGCTTATCTTTCGTTGATTGTCTAGGTTGCTTGAATATGTCCATAATCAAAACGTATTTCATAAAGAAAATCCTTCGCATGTTTGTGGCTTTGTAAGCTTTTTTGGTATCAGTTCGGTACGGAAGGCATGATGCAGCACCCTGTGAATTTACAAGCTGTTTCAGTTTGACAATGATATTGGAATACATATAGTTGCACTCATATCGAAATGACCTTCATATAAAACTAATGCTACTTTATTTTGTGATAGTATCGGGGTATATATAGGAATTATTTTCACTAAACATATTTCAGGTAGTCTCCTTTCGGGAATTTGAACAAAAAAAACAAACAAAAAAAAAACAACAAAAAAACAAACAAACAATTTTATCTTTCCAAAAATAAAGTAAACCCACAACTTGTAATCGTTTACTTGTCATCTAGTCTTTATATCTTGGCATAATAATCCATCGAATTGTCAGCTTAGAAGATAATATTGCATTTTTTAGAGATGTACACAATTTTCATCCCTAAAAATTCAACGTTTTTTTTTTTTTTGCTCACAATTTTCACGCAGAATTGTCTTCAAACATGTGCGAACAGTGACGACCAAGATGAGTATTCGAACCCGTACAGATTAGTTGAGACATACCCTTTCAAACGAAGATCCAGCAGCATCACGTCAAAATCTTGGCGAACTTGAAAATCTTGATCAGAGTCTGCACGTCCACAAGTTAGTGCGGTATTTTGCTCTTAATGTATGTGCTAAGGTATGTTTGTACGTGTTCCGATGCCTAGTACAGAATTCCGGAGTAACAGCTGTTACCCGTTTATATCTTTCTTGATTTGAACAGACAATAAATTATAACTCTAATAAAAGTTAATATTAATTGCCCCATGTGACCTGAGCTTGTGATTGCCTATCATGTTATCTAAGAGATGCCTTCCCCTGTAAATAAGGGAATCTGAAAGTTTTTAAATACAAGGCATAGCTTACACTTTAATGTCAAATGTACGGTATATACCCTGTATATTTAGATAAAGACATACTTGAGTAAACAATGTAGATCCAGATCAGACGCCGCGGGACGCGGCGTCTGATCAGGTTCTACATGTATACGGTAACGCATTCTGCATTTTTAATACATCAACAGACTGTCAAATGGACTTATATGAAGTGGTAAAGAATTAATGAGGCCAAATAATAAGGACAATTTCAGTATTGTATAAAGGAAAACTGACGAGAAACATACATAGGTTCCGTATAAATCTGAGGCGGCATTTGTACTGATACAAAAATAGAGCCGAGCCTAGACTGGCTCCAGTCTCTAGTGACTAAATACTTATCCTTATTATCCTGTTTAATAATCCACTGTAATAAAACCAAAATAATATCATGACTAAAGGCTGGTCACTAGTCACCAGCCTTTATAGTCATATTATTTTGGTTTTATTTTAGTGGATTATCAAACAGGACTATAAGAGTAACTACTTAGTCACTGGACACTGGAGCCAGTCTAAGCCGCGACGTGTGTAAATATGAGCCGTAACGTGAGAAAACGTACCTTCAGACATATACGCCCAATGACGTCTCAGATCAACTTGCGCATCCATGCTGTCTGATCAGTCTTCGTTGTTCACATGAAGAAACTGTGTATCCTTGGTTATCCAAAATGTGCCCAGTGAAAATTCTGTTCAGACTGCATGAACGTGCAGGTTGATCTGAAATTTCGCTGGGTGCACAGGTCGGAAGATATGTTTTTTGACGTTAAGTTTACATGTGTTCGGCGCATATACGAACAGTGAAAATCCAGAAGAGCCAGCGATGCCTGACAAAGATCTTTGCTACGCATCGATTTATTCAGTCTACAGTCTCCAGTGATTCTTTAAGCAGACAACGAAGGTTCTGATCAGACTGCGCAGATGCGCAGGCAGATCTAGACCTTCGCTGTCCGTACATGTCCCTTAAAACAATTCTTATTGCGCGGAAAAAATAATTGCGGTATGGTAAACAGGACATCAGTGGTACAGTTAAGTATGAAGTGATAATCATTACGAAAACACGCCTGTTCAATTATATTGAAAATTTCACCACCAAAAACTGAAAATTTTCAGATTAAAAACTGATATTTTTCATAATTCTGCTCAAAACATATATTGTGGGTACTCGTTAGAACCGCCTCGCCTCGGCGAGGCGGTTCTAACGAATACCCGCAATCTACGTTTTTGAGCAGAAATAAGAAAAATAATGTATACCCCTGTAAATCCCAGTTTTACTATATAAAACTGGAGTTTTCGGGGATCAAAATTATATAGGCATGTTTTCGTGATGTTTGACTCTGTTGCAGGTGCTTTCCGTTTTTCTCGAATGAACCACCTGACTGAGTGATGTAATAACATATATACAAGCAAAATAATTAAACAGTTGTAAATTGATATTTTTAGCATCAGCCACAACACAACATTCCACAGGTTTAAACATAGCGTGTCATTTACAACGATCTCGTACATGTACATCTGAAGGGTAAATATTGTATTGTTGAGGGACATCTGACATAAAAATTACATTAATACAAAGTGACATCACGATAATTACGAAAAAACGGGTATCCCATATGGCGTTTTAGTACTTGTGTGTTTTAAGAGAATTGATACATTTTCACAGCAGCAACGCTGTCCAATTGGGTTTTGCTTCAATTCTGAAAAGGGGTTTAGTCGAAAAGACAAGAAATTGCCCCCACCCTCTCGCCCGCACGCCCCGTCAAAAGTGGCTTAGTGTTCAGAAAATCAAACAGGAAGTCACAAAAGTGTTTTGGCTTCTAACAAATGGTAGAAAAGCCACCAAGTGTATCCAGGCCTTTTAAACGCGTACTAGCGTCCTGAAGATCCCTACTTTTGTATCATATGCTTATCAATATTTGTTTTGAGTGGTTTCCAAGCTCTAATCGGTCGGAGTTTTGTCCATGTCCCCGGCGCTCTTGGACTAGTATGGTTACACCTGTACTCCTATATAATTTGAAATTGGTTGTTACCGCGGGGAATATCTTCGTTTTCACTGGAGTAGCTCCAAACAGCGTTTTGTTTTCAAACCACTCCGAATTTAATTAGTGTTTGTTCCGAAAGCTCTTCTTGGTTTTACATTTCCAGTCGGCTCAAAAGACCACTGCCAGACTTCAACCCTAAATGACACACATGTTTAAAGCATAAACTATTTCACAAGACGCGCAAATATAGCCCCGCATTCCTGCTCTCGACCCTCAAAATCGCTCACACCTCAATTTAGTTGAAAACTGAGTACAGATATTAAGATCGCTGCACTTATTTACAGTTATAAAGACTATCTTTGATGTGTGTCACTGCTAATAACAAACCTTCAAGTGTGTAACGCCTGCAAAGTTTCAAGTTTATTAACTTCTATTAAGTCAATCTATAATCATGATATATAGCCACTAAGCGGTCATTCCAGGTGTGAATATCAGTGACCCCTTACTGTACAATTAACCCCTGGATATCATTTATTAGCAGGACAGGATGCAGGTGGCATAATGCTGGGCTTTTATGTTAAGATACGTGCAGTAAAATGAGGTAATCCTAATTTTATGAGATATTCACTCTCAGTGATCTGGTCTATATACCGTGCCTGGGCAATGCCTTATATCGTCTTTAATCTAAATATTTGGAAATGCTTGTCTGAGTAAACCGTGTAGATCCCGATCAAACCGTGTTGCTGCAGTGCTTGGCATTCCGTTTTAAGATTTTACACACATCATGCAATCCAATGAACTTGTTCCATCACGAAAACATGCCTATATAATTTTGACCCCCTTAAACCCCACTTCTATATAGTAAAACTGGGGTTTACAGGGGTATACATTATTTTTCTTTTTTCTGCTCAAAAACATAGATTGTGGGTACTCGTTAGAACTGCCTCATCGAGGCAGTTCTAACAAGTGCCCACACTCTATGTTTTGAGCAGAAATATGAAAAATATCAGATTATTTTTATCTGAAAATTTTCAGTTTTTGGAGGAAAAATTTTCAGTATATTTGAATAGGCGTGATTTCCTAATGGAAGTTTAGGATAATGATGATAAAGAGTTGTGATGTTTGAATAGTTTCAGTTATTACAGTATTAAGTTTGCTGTTACTCTTTTTCAGCCTGGCAGACGAAAAACAATACCTTTGCAAACAGTGTAGATCTAAATGGGATGCCTAATACTGAGCCGTCTCATCATGTCAGTCTGATTTTTTTTATTGTTTCAAAATATATTTTAGACTGGATCATTAATTTGCATCAGTGGGCATATTAAAATTCAAGAATGGTAGAGTCCACTTCAGAATCCCAGGGATGAAAGGGTTAATCAACACACATGCTCTGTGACTATAGTCATGCCTCGAAAAATGGTATCTTCCGGACATTTGCGCACCCTGTTCGAATTTGTACATACGCCTAATATCTATATCTAAACTGTTTTGCTCTCTCTCTCTTTCTCTCTCTGTGTGTGTGTGTGTGTGTGTGTGTGTGTGTGTTACTGTAACCAAAGCTAATAAATCGATACGTTGAGCATGCATATATGGAGAATAAACACCGTATACAATCGTTTAGTATTGCACATTTAATTTAATTTGTAGTTTAAAGTTCGTTATAATACATGGTATACATATGCATGTGTTATTCCACTGTCAAAAAGAGAAATACATTCTGTGAAACGGTAACAACAACAACATCAAACATAAGAAAAAGTGTAATGAAATAGATTCTGGTAAAATGACCCATAGGATCAATGAACATACAAAACTGAAAACAGGTTATCAAGTTTCTTGGGCCAGACTACTTAGTTTCTGCCAATTAGACCTCATCAGTGACCCTAATATATATTCATTTTTAAAACCACCCGGAATCTGGGTTTTGTTTATTACGAACAAAAACTCAATAAACGAGTTTTATTCATATGCAGATAAAAAGACTAAGTAATATGTAAAGGTTTGGGGCGCCTTGGCAGATGCGTTGATACCAAGAGAGAACATGGTCAAGGATCTGCTTGCAAAACTATTAACCCATTTATGCCGAATGGACTTTTCAAACTTTAATCTTTGGACCGACCCATTTCCAGTAGAAGGGGTGTCTGGTTAGTTTTTTATATCATCATATTTTAAAGAAATTTCTGTATTTAATGCAAACGGTGCAGACCCCGATCAGACGCCGCGTACTGCGACGTCTGATCTGGGTCATCACTGCATGCCAATGTCCATATTATGGGACACCAGGCATAAATGGGTTAAGCTACCTATCGCAAGACAGATCGAAGAAATCCAGCTTGAAATTTAACGTCATTTTCTGATATCAAATGGTTTAAGTGTATCTTTTGGCAGGCAAGTTTCATAACAAGATACGACCTGGTATTCAGCCAAGTCATTCTGGATTCATCTATATTCTGTGAATGAATCATTCATTCATAAAAGTAAAATTAAATTTTGACGGTTAGTTTTTACGAAATGTGTGAACAGTAATCTTGTTGTCTGTGATTGCAAATTAGAAACTCGGCAAGATCTTGAAAATGAAGTGCGTCAGAAGAATCTGTGTCATCCGGGAAAATACAGACAGTAAATTGAGAGACCAACCTGCGCATGCGCACCGTCTGGTCAGGGCATTCTATATGAATACATCGGTAAAAGGTATCAGATCTGCTCACACTGCGAGGACAAACAGCCTGAGCTGAAATTTCGCTACCCATTCAATTTTGTCTTAACATCCATTTTTGCATGGCTCGGATCAATTTTGTTTGATCTGCAATCAGAAAACGTACCCTCGGACATGTACCTTCGGCCTGCAAATTCTCATATTTGGATCAGAATCTTCACTGAGCGCATTTTGGATAGCCAAGGATGCAAAGTTTTCTTCAAGCGGACAACGAAGACTCCGACCAGACTGCGCAAATGCGCAGATTAATTTGAGTCTTCGTTGGGCGCACATGCTACATGAAGAAGGTCCGTTTCCTAACATTGCGGTTCATATGTAATATACATGATACACAACGTGGGGAAAAGGCCCTTATGCCAAATGCGAACATCGCATGTCCAGATAAGCGTGCGCATCCGTGCAGTCTGATATGGACATTATCTGTTCGTCGACACATACTTCAATATCCAGTCATTCTGTAAGCGGACAACGAAGGTCACGATCAGCCTGCGCAAATACGCAGGCTGATCAGGGCCTTCGCTGTCCGCAAATTGCATAAGGGCCCTTTTTGTGCGTTACGCATCGCATTGTATTGATATTGCCTCAACCTGCAGTCGTAGATATTTTAGATCGTTTTATTATGTAATAAATATGATACATGGATACCATACTGCCGACAATTTGTTCCTAGCTGAGAAGCTTTTAGTAGAACACTTTAATCTGTATTAGAATCAGTTTAAACCCTAAAAGTGCTAAAAACGACTGCAGCAGATGCCATTTTGTTTTTTTGGTAATTGTCAGAGAAAAAATAAGACTTGGTGTTTAAGGTGAATCGTCTGCCTAGCTGCCAAGTTTTTGTCTAAAATAAAATAAATAAATAAATAAACAAATAGATAAGTAGATAAATAAACAGAAGAAAATAGAATGACGTCTACATCAATTTGACTTAGCGCTTTAAAGATTAAGACAGCTTTGCACTATTACACGTAAACTGATCCAAATAAGAAAAACATGACTTCTGAACTGATAGATATGTGATATGAATACATTTTTTTTCTGTTGCAATAAAAACTAGATTGCGCAGTCGATGGCACGCCATCGCTAAATCCCCATGCTCCGTGCTAATGTTGTTCTCGCACACCCTTACCACGCGGGGAAGTCATGTAGCAAATTCAGTTTAATTTATCCGGTTTAGGAGGAGAAAGCGTGACGGACAAACGGACAGACAGATAGGCGGACTGACGAAGAGAGGCGTTTAAAAGCGTGGGGATAAATATCTGTAAGAATAAACAATTTAAATATGCCGTCAGATGTTGAATGGCGGGTTTTACACAGTAACTAGATCAGTTTCACAACCAGTGTCTAGCCTTGGAGCACAGACTATATAGAGTTGAGGAGAGATACGATAGTGAATCCATTGTTGATCCGCAATGCATCACTGACCTTGTGCTTCTTGTCTACCACTAAAATCTGGGACTAGCTGGAGCACCGAAAGAATAGAATAATGGTTATTGGAAAACCTACATATACAGAAAGATTTTTTTCCAGTCACATGCACTCTTTCGGCACACCGCACTTATGTAGATATTTTAAAAGGTTGCCACTGCAGCACTTTACCAAAGGTTATGGAATATACATTAATTCTGACAATTTCACTTTTAAAGTGGATAGACGCATTAGTACTGCTAAGGGCAATTTATAGCGCTCCCGGGACTGCGTGACAAATATTTGATATTATTTACTACTTCTTATAGTTTTGATAAGGAAATCCAAAAATGCGAATTGAATTCATAGCCAACAATGAGTCTATTGCGGTCTGCCTATATCTGATAATAGTATCGGTTCAAAATACATTGTTAATGATCATTGGCTAAACTCCCCTATTTATAAAGCATGGACGTGTCCAAATTCAAAATTGGAAGAGTCCATTTCAGAAACTAAGGGATGAAAGGGTTAATGTAGTTTTATTCTATCAAAGCCTCACCCTTGATTCCGATGCAGCTCCAATTACAAGTATTTGTTGGGTCCACGTAGGGTCCTCTACCCTACCATAAACGTCTCAGTAAAACAAAAATGATCCTGCACACGGAAAAAGGACCTTGTGGTTTTTCGGTTTGTGGTTCTTCAAATGCGCATATGCAGTCTCCAGTTGGGGCTACATGCATGCGGTTTTTGCCTGAAGCTTCCTCAAGGACTCTGCTACATATCTGCAGACAGCAAAGGTTCTGGCGAGACTGCGCTTATGCGCAGGCTCGCCTGAGCCTTTGCTGGTCGCCTATATGATAAGTCACAGAAGTCCTGAAAAGGGCAGGGATGCAGAGCATATATACTCTTCTGAAATTGGCACACTTAAGATGGACAGGCCATGTTACCAGAATGCCTGATGAACGTTTGCCAAAGAAAATCCTCTATGGAGAACTTCAAGTAGGAAAACGCTCCCATGGTGGTCAGAAGAAGCGATACAAGGACACCCTCAAAGCCTCCCTTAAAGACTTCAACATACCAACAGAGTCATGGGAACAGATTGCACAAGATCGTACAAAGTGGCGAGGCCTCATAAAAAGGGGAGCTGGTGAATACGAAGCAAAAAGAATCAGCGAAGCCGAGCAGAAACATGCACAGCGGAAAGCCAGAGCTTAAGCATCACCAACATAGCTTTCTTCCTCAGACCACTCTTGTTCTATCTGCAACAGGCAGTTTAGAGCTAAGAATGGTCTCATCAGCCATCTTAGAACACACAAATAATAACACATCATACAGTTGATTAGGATTGGTCATTGTCAGTAATGACAGACGAACAAGATATGATAAGTACCCTTTTCTCAAAATAGAGGGCTCGATGGCTAGCTGAAACCGGAGCAAAAGAACACCACAAGTTGGACCACGATGAGCCCAGCCAAAGACAACGAAATATAAAAAAGTTCGTTACAAAATGTCATGTTACAACATGAAAGGTAAAGTCGTAAACTGCATGGATGATTTTTTACCCAAATGACACAACTAGGAATTTTATATATTCCAATCCTTGCAGCCAAGCAGACCGAAAATGTTTTAAATTTGCAAATAGTGTAGACCCTGAAGAGACGGCTCATCATTACGCTGTTTGCCATTCCGTATTGATTTTTTACTGAGATCCGATTTTGAACAATGGTTCTGACCACATTGAAAGATGGAAGGGTGCACTTTTGAAACTCAGAGATGAAAGGGTTATTACTCTGTAGTAAAAGTATTCGCCATCACAAAACATGCCTACATAATGTTGACCCCCTTAAACCCCACTTTTATATAGTCAAACTATATACTGGGTTTACAGGGGTACACATTACTTTTTTTTATTTCTGCTCAAAAACATAGATTGTGGCCTCAGCGAGGCGGTTCTAACGAGTACTGACAATCTATGTTTTGAGCAGAAATATGAAAACAATTAGAGTTTTGTATCCGAAAAATTTCTGTTTTTTTTTTTTTTTTTTTTTTTTTTTAGATGAAGTTTTCTATATATTTTCGTAATGGCATTGCAGCTGGGCTACGTATACACAATACATTCACTGTTGTACCGTAGCCCCCCTTTTAGAAAAGGGGAAGGGATAGGCTTTCAGGAAAGGCAAGTCTGTATCTGCCCAAAATATATGTTGTGGGTACTCGTTAGAACAGCATCGGCGAGGCGGTTCTAACGAGTGCCCACAATCTATGTTTTTGAGCAGAAATAAGAAAAATAATGTATACCCCTGAAAACCCCAGTTTTACTATATCAAAGTGGGGTTTAAGGGGGTCAAAATTATATAGGCGTGTTTGCGTGATGTATTTTGTCTCCTTTTCTGAAAAGTGTCTACTCTAAAAGGAAAGAAATGACTCCCTTCGGGTTGTTTCCTGTTAGAGTAGACCCCTTTTCAGAAGGGACTTGATGTGCAGGAACTCATACAGTAAGTTATAAAACTTGTCTCTCTTGAAACAAATTCTGGAAAATCTACTAAGTCTATATACTCCATTTAAGTTATCTGAAATGACCTTAACCAAGTGCGTATTCACACAGTGTTGATGATGAATGGCACTGTCTTCTCTGTGTCTTGATAAAAAACACTAACACGACTTTGCGTCTATTTCCTTTCAGATCTTAATCATTATAAATGAGCCTGGGACATGCAAAAAGGGCACCTTAGGACAATTACGAAGCGGAAAGACCCAAACCGAGCGCAGCATTCACCATCATCTATGAAAGCTGAGTGCAGGCTTCCAGGTTCTGATGCCATTATGTGAACAGATAATACCGTGAAAAAAAAAATGCGCAGAATGGCAGGCTGAGATGTGACAAGCCTGTCAATAATCGTATAGAGCATTTTTATCATCATGGTTATGGTTATGGCTATATATAACTACCTGTTTCGTGAGGTGCAAAACAATCTGTTTTCTGTGAGAAAAAAATGTAATTTTATAAAAGCTACCAGAAACATCCGTGTAAACTGCAGTGAATAGGTCATCACGAAAACTTACCTATATAATTTTGACCCCCTTAAACCCCACTTTTATATAGTAAAACTGGGGTTTACAGGGGTATACATTATTTTTCTTATTTCTGCTCAAAAACATAGATTGTGGGTACTCGTTAGAACCGCCTCGCCGAGGCGGTGTTAATGAGTACCTACAATCTATGTTTTGAGCAGAAATATGAAAAATATTAGAGTTTTTTATCTGAAAATTTATATTTTTTGGTGGCAAAATTTTCAGTATATTTGAATAGGCATGTTTTCGTAATGTACAGGTACATTATTCAACATCTTACCTAAGAAATGAAGTTTCATTAGCACCGATGCCTCTCTATCTACGGTGAGTTACTCATCAAGCATAATTATTTTAAATTTATATGTTGTTGTATTACTGATGAATTTGTGTTACTACCGATTATTTCCATCTTGATTGTACGTTAATGCAGTTGCTTAGCTTTGCGCTAGAGCAACTGCCCTGTAAACGAGGTATCTCTGTTTACATATTTACCGAAAATATCTGGGTCGAAAAGCGGAAGTGAACGGACAATTGCGATTGTACGGCACTTGCGGTGTTGTACAGGGGACACTAAGTCACTTGCGCTATTGAATATTCGTTAACACGTTTAGATAGTGTGACACTGCGTCACGGAAAAAAAGTAAGATACTTCATCAAGCGGTCTTGTTTGTAAGTTAGATTTTTTTTTTTTGTGTGTGTGTGTGTGTGTGTGTGTGTGTGTGTGTGTGTGTGTGTGTATTCTAGTAGCAGTAACAAGCTTTATAATGAGCAGTATCAGAAAAGCTTACGGTTTGATCACTTGTTTATCGATACGCAGTCCGTTGGTTTTCCGACTTTTGTTCTTTGGACATTTCCAGTGTTCGAGTGGTATAAAAAGACATGTTCTAGTATTTGCCTATGACTGAAAATTAAAAAAAACATGAAAGTATTGCACGTGTAGGACAATGAAATTGTACTGTCACTTGCTTTGGTGAGTTTATGGATTGTACTTCCAATTTAATATCAGTAACTTAATTAATTACCTTTTCACTTAGTTCATTTAATGTTATAGTAAGCAAAGAAAACTAGTCATTTTTTTTCCTTTAAAAAATATGGGATAGTCTTACTTATGTCTTGCAATAATGAAAGCATCGCGCGCACCAACGCACGTTACATATCCAGTAACATTACGCACATACAAACGTTATTTTTGAAATTTGAAGACGACATTTAACTCATGACAGAACACTGCTAAGCTCGGAATGTTTATTTCTCTTCCAGGCTTATTTTAAATGTAAAACTGTCAACCTGGACCGAACTCGAAAAGTAATTTGCATTCAAAGGTTCAAAAAATGGAAGCAGAATGTAAGGATATGTTGAACTATTAAAACAATAGAAAAAGTAAATACTAAAAACCAAGGAAAGCTACCCTGGCATTATCATCAAATCATGGTTACTGATATATTTTGCATCTTTTCAATAAAATGTTCAAAGACGGGTTTCAAGGCGGTGCTTCTGCTGTGGCTTACTATTTCTGTCATTATATGTCTTTGCATGTATGTCCTGGATAAATTACTATTTTGTATAGCCGTTTGGCCTCTTTTTGGGAAAAAAACTGTCTTTTGGCTTTCTGCTTGTAGTGTTTTGATTGTGGTGACGTTGCTTTAAGTGAGTCTTTCTATCCCTTTCGTGTCTTGTACGGAATGTTTTAGGTAATTGTATCGATTCCTGATAATTGTCTTTCTTTCTATTTACTGTGAGACAAATATATGTATATTTGCCCAATAACAAAGGTAAAACAACATTTAGCAAAAATAAAAAGAAGGCTACGGTTTTTAGACACCCTGTATTTTATGTAAGCTATAGACGTTTGAAAAAAAATCTTACATGCTGAATTATATTTGAAGTCATTGCATATGAAATTTATGAAAAGTGGTGTTTGATGTTTTTCAAATAAAATTACCATGAGTGTATTTGTAAGACTGTTTATCATATGACTCTTAAACCGGAGCAACAGAAAATATAACATTGTCACAGACGGGATCTCGACATTAAGCGCCAGAAACAATGGGAAATAATGAATGGCTATATCAACTGCCGATGGACGATACACGATTACTTTTCCTGTCAGGAGATGCAGACTGCTTATACAAATTTACTCTTCGCTAAGATTACTGGCTTCTAAAAGCATTGTGAACCAGTCAAAATCAGTTTCACACAATTTGCTGGCGACCAATTGACTTGAGACGGAACTTTTGTCTTGACGTCGTTCAATTAGTTAATCTTCATGAAATTCCAATCGGTGACTTGTGGTTCTGCGTCCTTTTCAAAAGTTTTCAATTATATCAGAAAAATGGAACTACAACAGTCAACTACGCTCAAAATCAAAGCCTACAGGCCATTTCGTTCAGGAAGATTGGCCTATTATTGAAGTTTCAATAAAAGTATCGACTGCAGACA
Organism: Anodontia alba; assembly: GCA_964016985.1. NCBI lineage: Eukaryota > Metazoa > Mollusca > Bivalvia > Lucinida > Lucinidae > Anodontia > Anodontia alba. The sequence goes on along the minus strand of OZ024827.1, from coordinate 70,029,021 downwards.
AAACAGTGCCGTGCACTATCGACAAGATGCTTCTTGTTTTCTTATGCAACTACGTTAACCACAAAATAATAGCGACGTCATATGATAGATATACATAATGTCTTTTAATGCACAACCGATGCATTTTAGTATGACGAAAGCATGTACTGAATGCCATTTTCTGTCGTTTGGTATTTATGCTGACAGACCATAGTTACATGTAAAAGATTGCTTGTATAACTATTAATATGGCGAAAATTTTTAGGATCAGGATGTCCTATATTTAAATAGGTATGTTAACCTTTTGGCGTCAACATCTATCTCTGTTGGTTATTTGAAAACAAGCTCTCGTCAGAAGTAATGTAGCAAGGTCAAACAACACAAGTAATGTTAGTTTAGTGACTTTATGATCGCAAGTGACTGCTCAATTCAAATAATTAAAAATGCAAGGGTCCGTTCAATCCAATATCAAGTGTCCGTTTAATTGAAATAAAGTAAAAGACATATAAATACACACAACACACGTGCACGTACACGCACAAACACACACAAGCACACGCACATATTTTCGTGAATTTATGATCGTTGGTTACTGTTCAATTTAAATAATTAAACGTCGCAAAGGTACGTTCAATCCAATATCAAGGAATCTTCAAATGTAGTAAAATGGAGGGCATACAAATGCCGAGTTGTTTGTCACATTATATGTATTTTACAATTCGAACAAGTCTATTTTACTACCTGCTGATAGTATTGAATAGAAAGGATGGCAATGATTCGATACAATTATCTAAAATCTTCCGTCCAGCCGTGACACCAAAGGGAAAGAAGACGCACTTAAAGTAAAGGCACCACAATCAAACTACTACAAGCAGAAAGCCAAAAGGACAATTTCTTTCCGAAAAGTTGGTCAAATGGCTATTCAAAATAAAAAAAATCACCATGAAATACGTGCAAAGTCATATAATGACAGAAATAATAAACTACAGCAGAAGTACCGCCTTGGAACGCTCAGTAAAATTACTTAGGGTCGGGAGGGGGTGGAGGGGCGGAAGGGGGTTAAATCGGCTTAACGTGGCCACAACCCTCGCCCTTAGTTCTGCCGTGATATACACAAGGTATTTGCTCAGTCCGCGTGAAGGATTTCTAACTCATCAATGTACTATCCCCGAGAACATAAAATTCAAACGAATACAGATATGAAACAACGACGAGGACTCAACAGCAAGAAATAACTGAAATGCTGAAGCAAAAGAAAACCAACAGTTGGACTCCGGTGGGCCCCACCAGAACCAGAGCATCAGGCACCAACCGACTTATTAAATGTCTTTAGGTCGGAGCCGTCATAAAGTCTGAGGCCTGACCCGTCGGCGTGCAACCAAAGAGAGAAGGAAAGTTATAAACCGTGATTGGATAAACTAAATGTATGCAGTCTGTCGTATACATTTATATTTTGCGAACCTGTTGGGTGAGTGGCAAACACGCTGCGACATCCGCTCTCTGAATATCTTCTTTGTAAAGTCTCTCTGTCCAGATACTAACCTTGCAACTCTGTCCATTTTATACTATGAGCCGGGGCACAACTGTTCATGCAAGATTGTACTGGTGTCCTGCGGAGACGAAGATCAGTCTGTGCGAGAACATGTACCTTCTAAAATGTGCTCCCAACGAAGACCCAATTCAGCCTGTGCATCCGCGCAGAATCTTTGTTGTCCGCATGAATATTTGGTATCCTTGGCTATCCAAACTGTATCCGATGAAGATTCTGATCAGACAGCGCGAATGCGCAGACTGATTAAAATCTTCGCTGGACGCATATTGCCGAAAGTACTTTTTTAATAATAAGTAAGAACGAATCGCTGATCAGTTTACAAGTTCTTTATATATTGAACTTTGCCAGAAATGGCATCATTCTGTTCAGTTGTCACTTTTGCATTTGTTGAAACTCAGGCAAATAACTGTATACTGTATTAAAATATAAAACTAATCTTAAAGGCTGCCTTTGGAGACAACGAACAAACAAAAAAAAAAAAAAAACAAAAAACGAAACATTGGCGACTCTGTTTTATTGCGTCTCTTCTTATACAGTTCTGTAGTTTGCGAGGCTATATACGACCCCCTCCCTCCCCCCCCCTCCCCGCTCCCACCCCATACACACCCTTCCCTTCCCCACGAACCGTCTTGAGCGGTATTCGATATCCATAGTAATCAGAATGAGCTCAATGGTACCAAAAGAAATAAAATATATTCTGCACTAAGGCGAAGTATATACAACCTGTGCACTAAAGCATTTTATCATGACACACGGCACTTAATAGCGCGTATGTGGTTAGCAGTTTTCACTGTCAAGGCTTTTTTGAAAGTTGTTTTTTATTATGTTTTTTTTTTTTTTTTTTTTTTTTTTTTTTTTCAGTTTTCCATTTTACATGTAACCTGACTTTAATTGCATTTACCAGACTTAAGATTGGGATATAACATCAGCTTATTATCATCAAACGCAACTCGCAGCAACCGTTATGAAGTAAATGAGCGACCTGGATCAGAATATGTATCTGCTTCTGATCAAAACCAATAAAATTAATTCGGCACTTCCAGGATAGATTTCTGTTTGTGGAACATTGGCAGAGTTTAAACCAAAATAAAAGGCTAAACTTAGCAGTTAGTCCTATATATAGTTGTTTACATGACAACGTAAAAAAAGGATCTTATGATAAATTGAGGGGACCTGATAACTTTTGAAGATTTTCCATCATTTTTATGAAGGGCGTGCATTTTGTGACTTCCGGTTTTATTTCCTGCATACCAAGCCCCTTCTGAAAAAGAGTCTGCCTTAAAAGAGTAGACTTCCCAGCTAGCATTCTTTATAAATCTATAGCGGGCCGTTATCGGGCAGGTGTATGTCAGCTACCCTGACGGACCGATAACAGGCCGCTATAGGTTTATAAAGAATGCTTACTGGGTTTAGTGTGAACCCCTTTTCAGAAAAGGACACAAAAATATTTTGATAAAGTTGCCTTCTCTGAAAGTGTATTGATACGCCTTAAATACAGAGATGCTCAAAAACGACCGCAATATGTGAAAACATCCTTCTCAAGGCTTCCGATCGGGGCTAAAATTTACGCCTAAAGAACCAAGCATATTTCGCAAAGATTTCATATGAGAAAGTCTACCCATTTTGCTGATTCAAAGAAGGCACTTGTCAGATACTGGTGAAAGTATGTGCACTTAGTACTGGTTTGCCGCTTAGAGGGTCGAAGATTGTCCAGGAATAGTGTTGTTAGGTTAGCTGACAGTCTTAACATGACCATACTTGTTTACCATGGACGTATAAAACAAAAAAAAGTAATAAATCTATCTTTGACCGCTGTCTTTGACCTACTTTCACATTTTCTAATACGCATGACCTATCTCATCAGTTAGACGGTGATCTAGGACGTCACAGTAGTAATCTTGTCTGAAAAATTGTGCGTCAAAATATTGAAGATGAAATTCATTTCTTGCCAACATACAGAGTCATTTATAAATGACATTAATTCTCTATTTCCAAATGTAAATAAATTGCAAGATAAAGATAAAGCTATTTGGACTTTCAATTGTGAAGACCAGAAAGTGTTCTGTGTCTTGGATAAATTCTTGTCTGTGCTGTTTACTGCAAGGCAAAAATACTGGGGACTGCTGGTTTCTAGTTGTGGCGTATACTGCGCGAGATGGGTTCATTTTGCTATTTGCATGCCATAGTCTGTTGCAAGCTAAGGGGCATTGTAGAGATGGGGAGGGGAAACAGTATACATTTTCTTTCAATTAAGATTTAAAAAGGTGTAAATGTGTGGATGGCAATTTGCTGGTATGCCACCAATCTGACATGCTCTTCCGTTAGCCGTCGGCTATAATCGTCCATTCCGTAATGTATCCAGCAACCTACGAGATGCATTAAGATCTTTTATTATTATTATTATTGTTATTATTATTATTACTATTATTATTATTGTTATTATTATTATTATTATTATAATGTATTTGTATCTTTTTGTCTGTCTTTTTATATTGGCACATTTATGTATGTTGTGTATGTGATTTGCAAAGAAAGTTTCTTATTCGTTGTCTCCACAAACTTTACTGTCTCGGACGAGATGTCTTTCATATTTGGGGCGAAAAGTCATGATTCTAGTTTTCGACTTATATACAGCCAGAATTCATTCCCACATTGGCGCGCTTATTGAAGGGCAGAAAACAAACATGGAACGATCGCAAAAACTGGACAAGTGTCAAATACAGGTGAACTAGAACAGTTGGTCAAAGACGTACTAGAGGATAATAGACAACTATCTCAACTTCATAATAGGGGAATTAGACAGGACTTTTTAAGTTTGCTAATTCCCCTGTTTAAATATTACAGCTGACGTTTTTATTTATACCACATCCTTGAATAAGTTAAGTACTATTTATTAAACCAAGTAAATCATAGTTAGTGTGCTATGTTTAGCTAGTTTGTCAGTTTGTTTCAGTTTGTGTTTGTTTGTTTATTTGTATGTTTGCTGTTTGTTTGTTCGATAATTTATTAATAAAAGTTTTATTTGTTCCTTTCCTATTTATTTCCCATTCAGCGCCAAGTGCCACGGAAAGAATGACTCTTGATTAGACAATATGGCTTAAGTCTTTCTAAAATTCTTGAATAGCAGAGTAAAGCCTCAAATCCCTCTAACATTGATAGGATTGAAAATCAGATACCATTTTACTTAATTTGATGGGTGGGACTGGCCTGAGCTTGACAGCTCGAAGTGATCCAAACCCTAAAATCGCTACATTGAAAAAAAGGCTGAAAAGACGGCAAGCTGTTTTTGTGAAAGCTAAAACTTGTATAGCTTTTGATATTGCGTATGGCTTCAAGTAGGACGAAAGGCGTCAAAAGGCGGTCGAAAAGTAACAGACATAAATTCGACGTTGGTATTAACTAAACATAAAAGTAATTCCAATCGGGAGTACTTGTACTTTGCATCTTTCTAAGCAGATTTGTGCTTAGATTACAACAGACATTTTCGTATATGCACTTAAAGTTAATTTAATTAGCAAAGAAACACTCTCTTATTAGATACCTGCATGTTTATGCATTTTTGAAAACCAGATCACATCTCTGGTAGGGATAGAGGATTATTATACCAATGGTTTCCGTCATTAATAGCTGCCTTGCAGTTAAGAAAAATATTGACTAAGTGGCAAACGGGAGTTGCTTTTCGCAACATATGTTACCTCCAATCCAACTATGGTAAAATGGCCGTTCAACTAATATATCACATAAATTGACTGTCCAAATGTACGAACATTAAGGAAACACATCTATTCAAATATAGTGAAAATTTTACCACCAAAAAAATGAAAATTTTCAGATAAAAAAAAATCTGATATTTTTCATATTTCTGCTGAAAACATAGATTGTGGGTACTCGTTAGAACCGCCTCGACGACGAAGTGGTTCTAACGAGTACCCACAATCTATGTTTTTGAGCAGAAATAAGAAAAAATTATGTATACCCCTGTAAACCCCAGTTTTACTATGTAAAAGTGGGGTTTAAAGGGGTCAAAATTATATAGGCGTGTTTTCGTAATGTACATATCACAATGCAAGAAATTGACCCGTAAACCATGTTGACAACGAATGCCCAGATCAGTCTGAGCATTCGCGCAGACGGCCTAAGGACTTTGCCTCCAACCGCATTCGCACAGACTGATCAGGGTTTTCGCCCCCAGCTTACACAGTCAACAGATACCGTGCAAATATCGGCGAACAGAGAAGGTTCTGATCACACTGTGCTGACGCGCTTTCTGATCTGATCTGAGCCTACGCTGTTCTCAGGAGGATAAGGTTTCTCTTCCTGTTTCGCGCAACACAAATTTTGGCATGAACCGCATCCAGCTCAGGTTAAAGGGTCTGCTGCGAATGTTCATATCAGCTAGTGCGTCGAAAATGTGGCATTCGTTTTTCGCCAGAATGTCCGATTGTTTAGGTTTCAGGTATGAAAGATCTAGGAACGTTATCAGAATACTCCAACGCGCAAATTGATCCGGGCCATCTTTTGTTTTCCCTTATATCCAAAAATCGGTGTGTGTGTGTGTGTGTGTGTGTGTGTGTGTGTGTGTGTGTGTGTGTGTGTGTGTGTGTGTGTGTGTGTGTTGTGCGGCGCAGTGTTACGAATAAACGTCACCTCGGGCTACGATGAATGATGCGCGAAAATGTTGTTAAAATTCACAATCACTTTATGGTATGCATGTTTTGCAATTATTAGTCAGTATTGAATTTAACAAGCATAATAAATCACAAGAGCCTATTAAAACGATGTACTGAATGTGAGAAAGTTTCTGCAATAATAACTAGTAGTATACTGCCCTAAAAAAGAAACAAGACTACTAAATGACAACAGAAACGAAGACTTATACCTTAAAAGTATTAACTTTCACCAAAAAAAAAAAAAAAAAAAAAAAAAAAAAAAAATACAATATTAAAATTTAAAAGTTTTATCACATATTCCGGTAGCTCGATGTCTGAATCATAGCAGAAAGGAAAATTCATACTTCAGGCTTATTATTACAGGGAGGTGATTCAGTCCTGTTTGCCACCCCCCAAAAATTCATAAATTAATACCATGTTCTAAACGATGGGAATTACATTTAGTTACCTTCCCCTTTGGGAAATATTTCTTGCATCAAAATGACGAGAACATAACACTGATTGGAAATTATTGTTAAATGAATACAGTCTGTGCGAATAATGGTATATCTACGAAAGACCGGTAGTGACATTTCAACTACATTAATTCAAGGCTTCAACTTCACGAATTCACGATTTCAGCTTCACGAATTCACGATTTCAACTTCACGAATTCACGATTTCAACTTCACGAATTCAACTTCACGAAATCAACTTCACGAATTCACGAATTCCACTTCACGAATTCACGAATTCAACTTCATGAATTCACGAATTCAACTTCACGAATTCAACTTCACGTATTCCACTTCATGAATTCACGAATTCAACTTCACGAATTCACGAATTCAACTTCACGAATTCAATTGTTGAATTCATGAAGTTGAATTCGTGAAGTTGAATTCGTGAATTCGTGAAGTTGAATTCGTGAAGTGGAATTCGTGAAGTTGAATTCGTGAATTCATGAAGTTGAATTCGTGAATTCGTGAAGTTGAATTCGTGAAGTGGAATTCGTGAAGTTGAATTCGTGAATTCGTGAAGTTGAATTCGTGAATTCGTGAAGTTGAATTCGTGAATTCGTGAAATTGAATTCGTGAAGTGGAATTCGTGAAGTGGAATTCGTGAATTCGTGAAGTTGAATTCGTGAATTCGTGAAGTTGAATTCGTGAATTCGTGAAGTTGAAACCTTGAATTAATGTAGTTGAAATGTCACTACCGGTCTTTCGTATATATCCGACTTGAATTCTGTTTCTCAATATCGGTTGAAATGCAGAATTGAATGCGTTATGAAAATATGTCCCCTCCCCTTCCCTAGACCATACATATATGTATGACGTAAGTATATCAGGGAAATATCCGTCAAATGGCATCTTGGGTCTAGGGGCTGGTGGTGAGGTGGGGGGTGGGGGCGGAGCGGGGGGAGCGGGGTGCGTGAGGGTGGAGGAGGGGAGGAGACATATTTTCATAACAACTTTATGAAACACATTCAATTCGGCATTTCAACCGGAAATGAGAAACAGAATTCAAGTCAGATATACTAGACATGCGCACGGACTGTATTCATTTAGCGATAATTTCCAATCAGTGTCATGTTTTTCCCAAAGGGAAATGTAACTAAATGTAAATCCCATCGTTTCGAACATGGTATTAATTTATGAATTTTGAAGGTGTGGTAAACAGGACTGAATCATCTCCCTGTAATAATAAGCCAGAAGCATAAATGTTCCTTTCTGCTATGATTCAGACACTGGACTCCCGGAATATGTGAAATAAAAAACAAAATGAATATTTTATTTTCTGAAATCTGGTCTGCAACACCTGAACAAATTAGGGAAAATCCTCGCCTTACTGCAATATTTCCTTTCCATACTGCAAAAGGTGAATTCGAGAGGTCTAAATGATGTCACGTCCCATTGGCCTCTACAAAAATGACCCTCACATTACAACATATGCAACAATTGGTCCCATGGCCAGTTCTTGATAACTCAAGAAAAGAAACGAGTACTGACAATTTGTCAAATTTATCTCAGGAATTGTCGTACCAAACACCTTCGACTTATCGGACTGGTACCAAGTGACCACGGACAATCTCGTGAGAAGCCGTCTAGAGGGTTGAAACAGTTATCTCCCCCTGTAGTTTTAAGATTTTTATTCCAAGGTGGTGCCTAATTTGCAGATCCAGTTCTTTCTTGATAGTGTTTAGCCGTTATGGCTATCAACTGTTTACCCAGTTTCTCGTCTCATTACAAAAAACACGCCTATCCAAATGCACTGAAAATTTTACCACCAAAAAATGGCAATTTTTCAGATAAAACATTCTGATATTTTTCATATTTCTGCTCAAAACATAGATTGTGGGTACTCGTTAGAACCGCCTCGTCGAGGCGGTTCTAACGAGTAACCATAATCTATGTTTTTGAGCAGAAATAACAAAATAATATATACCCTTGTAAACCCCAGTTTTACTATAGAAAAGTGGGGTTTAAGGGGGTCAAAATTATATAGGTATGTTTTCGTGATGCATCTTCTTTCAGGCATAAATGGGTTAAGCAATGCTGTACGTATTTATAAAGTGCGTCTATCACAAACATAGCGATGATGTTGCAAAACATCTTGTTCTCTGTAGATACCATATCAAGTTTTATGCATAAAATCTAACAATACTTTCCATGCAGTAAGAATCAAAATGGGCCCGGAGGTAAGAAAACATACTTTCTAACGTGTGCACAACAAAGACTCAAATCAACCTGAGCACCCGCACTGTCTAATAAGTCTTCATTGTCCAAAGGAAGAAACTTTGCATCACGAAAACTCACCTATATATTTTTTACCACACTTTTATATAGTAAAAACTGGGTTTTTACAGGGGTATACACTATTTTTCTTATTTCTGCTCAAAAACATGGATTGTTGGTATTCGTTAGAACCGCCACGGCGAGGCGGTTCTAACGAGTACCCTCAATCTATGTTTTGAGCGGAAATATGAAAATATCAGCTTTTTTTTTTTTGTCTGAAAATTTTCATTTTTTCGGTGGTCAAATTTTCAGTATATTTGAATAGGCATGTTTTCGTAATGGGTATTTGGCTATTCAAAGTGCACATAGTGAAGATTCTTACATGTATCAGACTGCGCGTATGCTCGGTGCACATGTCCGAATGTACGTTTTCTGACGTCACGGCTTATTATCAATATAGCTAGGATTTTGTAAAACATCTTGTTCTCTATTATTAGATACCATATCAACTTTTATGCATAAAATCGAGCAATACTTTCCATGCGGTAGAAAATAAATTATTTTGTTTAATCTTGCCTGATTTTTTGTATCTGGAATTGAGAATGATATTTAACAGATGAGTTATATCTGGCAGCAATAACGACTTAATAACAGAATGGTTTCCTAAACAAGTTTACCCACTGTTTAATAAACTTCTGCTTGCGTTGCAGTGTCTGGGTTCCTTATTTTATAAAGTAGTTTGAACTAGAGAGAATCCCTAGCTAGTTTGAACTAGAGAGAATCCCCTTGAACCTTTAATCAACTTTGTTCCTGGGCCTCTACCGCTCAACGTGCGTCGAGATCAGCTAGTCTGATACCCACTATTGTCAGTACTTTTAGGTCATCTGTGATCTAACTCATATGCGACATCCATATCAATGCAGGAACGATCCAATCAAGGCTGCAAAAACACTCATGCGTTTAAAATCTGTGATCTGACATAACTATACAAGAACGATGATTATTGCATAAAAAGCAGTGTCACACGTTATTAACAGCCGTGCATTAACCGGCGAAAAGCCATGTATTATTAAGGCAAATCACACACTATTAATGCACGGCTACACAACTTTCAATATGATCGTACCGGGGCCACAGATTTGTTGCCGTTACGAGAGATGTACTGCCCGGCCCTAGAACGAGCATAGTCCATGGAAATTGCGTTCGCGAGACATCGGTGAAAAGGCGAAACAAAATAGTGCAAGAAATAACGCGAAATAGAGCAAATGTTTTCAGTTTTTATGCAACAATAGCGATCGAACATAGTTTTTCAATGCATTAACATTTGCCAGGTCCCTTGGGAGGTATTGAAAACCGCAGCCTCCGGCCTCGGTTTTCAACACCTCCCTCGGGACCTGGCGAATGTTAATGTACGAAATACCATGTTTGATCTCTATAATGAATTATAAATCCCCAGCCATTTCATCATTACCACCACACAGTATCTAATGTACATGTACATACATGTATCGGTGGCTGTTCAGAAATGTCAACTGCTGAAGATGGTTGGATACATTTGTTTCATCGTATTGTACAAGGGTGACAGCTTTTATGAACTCATGTTACCTTTCGTGTGTATCAATAAAAAGATAAGATAAAAGGTTGCCTTTGGAAACAAAGAACACACGAACGAATGAAAATCTGAGACTCGGTTTTATTAAATCTCCTCATATGCAGCTATGTAGATTGCGATTAGTTTGTAGTTTCTTTGTGAACTAGCTTCAAATCGCCCTTTGTTTTGTTTAATTATAGCGTTTGTGCCTCCTCTGTGTGTTTCACTGTGATGTTTCACTGAAAAGGCAGAAAACCCCTTTTCGGACCGTACGTCTGTCTGTAACATCACGAAAACACACCTATATAACTTTGACCCCCTTAAACCCCACTTTTATATATTAAAACTGGGGTTTACAGGGGTATATATTATTTTTCTTATTTCTGCTCAAAAACATAGATTGTGGGTACTTGTTAGAACCGCCTCGTCGAGGCGGTTCTAACAAGTACCCACAATCTATGTTTTGAGCAGAAATATGAAAAATGTCAGATTTTTTTTATATGAAAATTCTCAATTTTTGGTGGTCAAATTTTCAGTACATTCGAATAGGCATGTTTTCGTAATGATTTGGAGCTGCAACAGAATTAAGTTTCGCACAAGTAAAACTGGTTGAGACTCCTCCCAACCACAGTTATCTGTGTACTTACCGTTTCAGGGCGAATCTTCCTCTGTTGCAGTTTTTCTTTGTTCATGCATTTGTGGTTATATATGTGGTGTTTTGTCATTGTTATTCCTTATCCCCTATTCTTTCCGTATCTCTGGAAGGCAGTACCTTGTGATTGTGACATTTCCTAGGTATCTTTATTTATACTTTAAGTATGGCATGGCATCTTCTAAATTGCTGGATAATTATTTATTTTATTATTTTACGTTCTTTCAATGCATTGGTCGCGCATATATACTTATGTACGTGACAGCCTCAGCTTGAAATACAAGTAAATACGACGCCCGTTCAGATTCATAAACATGCAAAACCATGCTTACGTGTTAAACTTTTTCCGAGAGCAGTAAAAATGTTAATGCCGTTTTGGGGCCCGTACAAATCGCCCCGTACTTCACTATTTTGCAATATGTATTTCCTGGTCGTTTATGATCACATCAGTGTGTAGATATTTTGTATGAGGATCACTAACGTGGCATAGTTAGCCGAATCTAGCTAGTCTCCCGAGAAAAAAAATCGGCACTTCAACTTTGTATTTTTGGTGTTAGATAAACGCTCTTAAAGGATTATTCCTGAAAGAGTTATATCGCTGCTAGCATACTAGCATATGGTATTTTGCAGATTTTGCTGAACTGAATCCGTCGTTTTTCAGCAAACCATTTTAGACGCAAGGTTGCTTATATGTTTGGCTGGTGGTTCTAACGCACACACAGATGTCCTGTAGGTTTTTCATGACAGGTAGCGAAAAGAAACATTGATATCTTGTGTTCTTTATGGCATTTCCTTCTGCCTATATTCTGTTTTCTGGTTTAAAGAACTGCTTATAGCATACTGTCAGATACAAATAAACAATAACAGGGTCTTTAAGTGCTTAAAGCTAGCTTTCTTTGAAGCAATAATGACAAAGTAAAAAGCACCTCATACTACAGGTACGTTTTAACTGAGGTGATAATGAATGCTTTTTCTTTCTAATTAATTGTTAATCAAGTAATTCTCTAAGAATCATTATGTTTATTAAGGTAATGGCACCAATGAACATAGTGGTCCTACAGTTGCTTGTACTTACACGCAGGTCCGCCTCACTTCCCAGTCAGCATTCTACGTAAATCTATATCGGGCCGTCATCGGCCCGTCAGGGTAGCTGACGGGCCGATGACGGCCCGATGTAGATTTACGTAGAATGCTAGCTGGGTTGTACGTTCTGAACTTTCTACGATACACTGTTAGGTCCTTCGAGCTTGCTATCGTCCACCGCGGAAGTCGACACAACGGCGCGATGGTATGATGATGATACTAACATACTGCGATGGTGATATTACGATAGCATGATGACGGAGCCGCAACATTAGAAAATGTACGTTTGGACATGTACGCCAAGAGAATGTCAGAAGATACGTTTTCTCCTGTGGCGGCTTTCACTGGCGTACTCAGAACGGAATTATTTGTACGCAAATCCAGGCAAACTCTTGAAAAAGTATGCCTGGAAGCTCCTCTAAATTAGGGGCTACTCTTAAAGGAAAGAATTTGCTCCCAGAGGGTGTCACTTTATTGTAAAAATGTTTCTTACGCATTGTACGCACATGCGTATATGCGTAATAGTGCTACGCCTATGGCTTTTCATAATACGATAGTGCTACGGTGATGATGCGATAGTAAAAGTATGGCGGAACTACGATTATAATGTTATATTTTGAGTGAAATTATGATTACGATAGTAATACGAAAGGACGGCAGTGAGAATATGATAGTACGATGGTGATATTATAATAGTTCGATAATGATATTATGATCATGGTGATACTACGAAAGGTCGATAGCGAAATACGATAGTACGATCGCGATAGTATGCTGATGTGATAGTGATAATATGTTGGAGATATGATTATAATGTGGTATTATGAGCGTGGTATTATGATCACGGTGGTTTACAAAACGGACAATAGTGCAAATATTATAGTATGATAGTGATATTATAATAGCTCGATGGTGATAATACGATGTTATGATGTTTCTGATACGACGATGGGATGTGACTCTGCAAAGCCACGATGCAAAGTATTATGAGAAGTCACAGTTAGTATTATATCGCAATATCAATGCTGTGTTATCCATGTCGTCATTTTATTGGCGTAATACCATCTTCTTCTTGAGAAGGCGAAAGCGACATTTCGACACCGCGATGCTTTTCGTTTTCATTGTAATATCACTGTCGCACCTTATGAAGGCAATGGAATTCGAGGACAAACGCTGTGATTACATTATGCTAGCAAGATGTTTTGTCGTGTTGTCGTAATGTCGATTTTCCCACCAAAGAGAATGCACAGGAGACACTACGACAACATGAAAATGATGATTCGGTAGCTATTGGTGAAAATGCGATATAATATACCATCTTCGCATCATGCTATCATGGCTTCATACTACACATCGTACTATCATATTATCAACTTAGAAGTATCCCATCATCGTGATATAATGTTATCACCAACGTGACATCCTATCATTTTACCTTCAAGTTTATTCCGTGAATTACGAATCACTATCGTGTCAGAATTAATAAGTATAACAGTGCGCAGCTGGCAATCTCTACAATTATTATAACCATACCTTTAGAAACACAGGTGCAGCACAGGGTTGTTAGTCACTTGTAACGCACAAAATAGCATCACGATTTGATGAAACAACAACACAGCAAAAATATTGACCTAGCATAACCGATCATGACTGTTTGCAAAAAAAAAAAAAAAAAATGCAGAACAGTTACGACATACAAGCCACAAAGCGAGAAAACGTACCTACTAACATGTGCGCCCAACGAAGACTCAAATCAGCCTACGCATCCACGCAGTCTTCGATGTCCGCTTGAAGAAACTTTGCATCTTTGGCTGTCCAAAATACGACCCGTGAAGATACTTGCGCCTGACAAAGATTCAGATCAGACTGTGCATTCCCGCAGGCTGGTCTGAATCTTTGTCATCACGAAAACATACCTATATAATTTTGATCCCCTTAAACCCCACGTTTATATAGTAAAACTTGGGTTTACAGGGGTATATATTATTTTTCTTATTTCTACTCAAAACATAGATTGTGGGTACTCGTTAGAACCGCCTCACCGAGGCGGTTCTAACGAGTATCCACAGTCTATGTTTTGAGCAGAAATATGAAAAATATCAGAGTTTTTCATCTGAAAATTTTCAGTTTTTGGAGGTGAAATTTTCTATATGTTTGAATAGGCGTGTTTTCGTAATGTTAGGCACACGTTTCTGTCATTGCGGTTCATATCATTTCATTACTTTATATAAGCATACCGTTACAATCTGCTATTATTGGGTCATTTCAGATGAGATAGAACCAAGTGAAACACGTAAATTATAAGAGTCTATCATAGATGTGAGAGATAGATAGAAAAATTCGTCCCGAGGATCTGTCTGGCATCACGAGGCTTGCCTCGCCTCGTGATGCCAGACTGTGATCCCGAGAGACGGATTTGTATGGCGACTTAGTTTATAAATTGCGAAGAATTGTTGGCAATACCTTTTTTTCGGAATAATTCAGAAAGATTGCCATTCGTGACAAAATTGAGTTACAACATAAATGCAATGCAGCAAAGTGTAGCCGAATTTTGTTTGATAACTTTGCTTTCCTGTTTCAATAGTACGACAGCGAGTCGGGCCTCAGACTAAATGACTGCTCCTTCCCTTATCTGTATCAGAATGGTTGCACTTGGCTATTGCCGTTGTAGGTCGGGTCCATCGTGATTGAACTTGTGGTTTTCTTTTTCACTGGCTGCTTCACATTGCATTTCAACCCTGTACTTTTGACGATAATATGTTTTACTGTGAGGTGTCATTTATGAGGTAGAGGACTCTACGTCGACCGAGCACATTTTTATCCGAGTCTTGAACTGCATCAGAATTAACCCATTTATGCCTAGCGTCACATAAAAGGGACATTGGCAAAAAGAGCGCGGCGTCTGATCAGGGTCTACGCTGTTTGCATTTAATAAGAAAATTCTATAAAACATGGCAATAACAAAAACAAACAGATACCCCTTCTATTAGAAATGGATCTGTCCAAAGACTTGTGGAAGAAGAGTCCACTCGGCATAAAGGGTTAGGACAAGATTTCAACTGAATAAAACCATTTTAGTACTTATTTCACTGTCCGTTCAATGACGGGGGTTCCTCTGTTATAGTTCATTTGGTATGGCGAAAGCCAACGCTTTTAAACTATTGAGGAAGGGATCGTCATTCCATCCGCGGCCGCTTACCGTTATGTAATTAGAGAGGAAACAAAGTTATCAGCCAACATTCGGTTGCCCATTCATGCATGTAGTATGCCACAGAACACTTATGTTATATGGGCTTCGCCTTGCGAAAACCTGTCTTCGTCCATATGCGGACACTGAAGGCACATATCAACCTGCGCATCCATGCAGTCCATTAGGAAAACATGCCTATTCAAATATACTGAAAATTTGACCACCAGAAAATGAAAATTTTCAGACAAAAAAATCCGATATTTTCATATTTCTGCTCAAAACATAAACCCCAGTTTTATAATATAAAAATGGGATTTAAAAGGGTCAAAATTATATAGGTATGTTTTCGTGATGCTGACCAGGGCCGTCACTGTCCCCTAACAGAATAATTGGATACTACATAATGTTTGAATGGAGAGCAAAGACCCGTATGATAATTTGCGCATGCGCACGATGATCTGAATCTGCGCATTATGCACATGCTCGAAGCACTTGTTTTCGCTTGTCGCCGCCCATAAGATGTGTTCAGCTTGTCGTTTGATAGACATAGAGATATGCACTGAAATAGAAGAAAACTCCTTATCACAAGTGTTATTAATCATTTAATCTGCAGAGATATTGCATTCACAAATCTGAATCGGAAGTAAACTTTTGAATTGCTATATAAAACTGCCATGGTTTCACTCATAGTTCTGATAACGTACGCAGATAAATCTATATTGCAAGTAATACAAAAGGTATATATGCTTATAAAGTCTGAGAGTGTTTAATTGATGTTTCCTCTTTTGTCGATAGTATTACAACCACACACCAAGGGCTGACGTTTTCTTATGACTGCTCTTGGCATGAACTCATCGAAACTGTTAAATCAAATGCCTGGTTCCGAGTGAATATTATGCGGAAGGTGAAGTTCTCACTAGATAGGAAAACTTAAGAAACTATACAGTTCTCCTTTATTCGTCCGTTACTGGAGTATCCAGATACGGTCAGGGATAACTGTACCCAATATGAGGTAAATGAAATAGAAAAAAAAAAAAAACAAACAAAAGAAAAAAACAATAAAGGGCCACATGGATAGAACATTACGAAAACACGCCTATTCAAATATATTGAAAATTTCACCACATAAAACTGAAGGTTGTCAGAAAAAAAAATATCTGATATTTTTCATATTTCTACTCAAAACATAGATTGTGGGTACTCGTTAGAACCGCCTCGCCGAGGATGGTTCTAACGAGTACCCACAATCTATGGTTTTGAGCAGAATAAGATAAATAATGTATACCCATGTAAATCCCAGTTTTACTATATAAAAGTGGGGTTTAAGGGGGTCAAAATTATATAGGTATATTTTCGTGATGAAGTGTGTTAAAATTTTAAAATTTCATGCACCAAAGTGTCTGACAAACTGGCATACGAAACCAGTGCAAATCCAGATCCGACAGCTCACAATGTTACCAGGGTTTACTCTGTTTGCCATTTAACTGTTCATTATAAGAAACGGTTGCATTAACAGTAAAATTTAGACAACATAGTTATGGAATAAAGTGTTCGCAATTTTAAGACATTTACCGAAATATTATGCAAATAATACACGGCGCACTGGTCAATTTTCTTTCCTGAGAAGCCCTTAATTAGAGTTTCAGAAACGTTTTTGACACAGTACCGCTGCAGCAAAAGCGTCGTAATAGGAATGAAAGAAAACAGGTCACACATTGTGGGCGTGGACTGTCGGGGCATGTTATGTTTGTACTAGTTTTAAATAACAGATTCTATCTGTCAATATTCGTTGCCACGCACGGTTTTAGAGAAAGCGACTTTGACTACTATTCAATTTCGTATTCACCCGCGCACAAAAGTAGACCAAATGTTTCAATGTGTGTATATTAGTACGCCATTGAAGAGCTGTCCATACAAAAGTAGTGCAACTTGTGCTTGATCCATGTGCGAGAGTCGCTGAGAAAACCCGCCTTAATATATGTGCGAACAACAAAAGCGTCCGCGCAGGCTGATCATCGCCTTTGTTATTTGCTATAGCTCGTTTTTTTTCGACGAAGAAGCGTCTCACAAACTTAAATGGAGAACAGAATGATACCTGGAATTTATTAGTTTCTCATAAAATCTGTCATTTCAGGGCTATTCAGCCCTTTGATCTTATATTGCAATGGGTCATAAGAACCTCCAATATTATCACTTTCAACGAATTAATATAGGTTTTTCTATCTCACTGCCTCTCATTTGCTTATGCGTAGTTACAGTTGGACCATGGATGTGCATACACGTAAATCTAATACTCTGATCGTCTGAAAGCTAAGTCAGTGAAATGCTTGATATCTCCTATGTATTAGGCCTGAGCATATGAGGCCGTATCAATTAACATATTACCATAGTTGGCGTGGATGAGTTGTCGGGTCATGGGAGCAGTCTGGTCTGGCTTCCGCTGCCCACTCATAGGACTAATGCAAGTTCTGAGATGCCGTGTATTAATGACAGTGGAAACTGTGGTTAGACTGCACGGATGCACAGGCCGATCTAGGTCTCGCTGTTCACCTATGTCCCGGGAGCTATCCGCGCTAGTGCGACATATGTTTATATAAGTGTTTGTCATTATTATTTAACCATGTTCTAGATGTATAAATCTTGAATCTGAGATGTTGTTTAATGGTGTGTCCATTATTGCCAGTCGGGTCGTCAAGTGGCATCAGCCTTCATGCATGATTATCATGATGGTGTCTGGATGGCCCGGAGGTATTTTTACGGCTTGACAGCGGCATGCTATATTTTCGACACATACTAAAAGTGTGGGTGTGGCCTACAGCTTTGAGCACAAATTCAACATGTATTATATGCTGGACTGATTAATTTATTTGACGTAGCTTTAATTCTTCATATAAAATTAAGAGTCAGACATAGTCTGTACACCGATTAACATGTTTAGGTTTTGTTTGTATTATTGTCTTTTGTTCGTTTGTTTCAGTTTTAAGTTTTTAATTTTTTTTGTGATTAATTCTTGTACTCACATTGATAAGGATTTGTAATACTTTTTTACACGTGAATACATGTCTACAAGTTGGCGAGAGGAAGATGCCTAATCGAGATGGAGCGCAGGGACAGGTCGGGGTTTGATCTGTAATATCAGTGATGGTTAAAAAAAGCAAATCTGGTAGAAAATTCTCAGATGAATACGTTACAGAATATTAGAAACTGTTTTGAGTTAGCCTAATATTCAGACTATTCCCAAACTTCCCATTAGCTGAACATGTGGCGGCCGGTCGGGGATTTCTGTTACGCACACATTGGACTTTTTCAGGCGGTGGTAGTTCATTTCAGCTTTTTCCACTGTTCTGTGGTAAAAAATGTCAAGTCTTATGGCTTATTTCTCTCTGTTTGTATGGTTTACCATTGTTCTATACGGGGCTCAGAGAATAGGACTTCACTTGTATCGTCATTTACATCACGAAAACACGCCTATATAATTTTGACCCCCTTAAACCCCACTTTTATATAGTAAAACTGGGGTTTACAGGGGTATACATTATTTTTCTTATTTCTGCTCAAAAACATAGATTGTGGTACTCGTTAGAACCATCTATGTTTTGAGCAGGAATATAAAAAATATCAGAATTATTTATCTGAAATTTTTTCCTTTTTTTTAGGTTGTAAAATTTTCAATATATTTGAATAGGCGTGTTTCCGTAATGAAAAGTCGGGGTCATGAATCATTTATATTTATTTTAACTGATGGTCATTATGTCACTTACCTAAGAAATAACATTATTGACATCTCCGTTCTTATTGAATGCGGAATACAAATCTACAAAAGTTTTTAGGCTTTCTTCTGAATAATTTTTGTATATCCCTGTTTGTTTCCAGATCTCAAACTCTGTACATGCTTGTCAGTTTATACAAATAAATTAATATCGAAACCAAAAGCGTCGTAGAAATATTTTAATAACAATGTCTAGGAGTATATTGCATTCCAGCGGCTTCTGTTCATACGATATTCAGTCCACATCACAAAAACATGCTGATATAATTTTGACCCCCTTAAACCCCACTTTTATATAGTAAAACTGTGGTTTACAGGGGTATACATTATTTTTCTTATTTCTGCTCAAAAACATAGATTGTGGGGACTCGTTAGAACCACATCGCGAAGGCTGTTCTAACGAGCGCTCACAGTCTATGTTTTGAGCAGAAATATGAAAAATATCAGAGTTTTTTTTTTTGTTTGTTTTTTTATCTGAAAATATTCCGTTTTTAGAGGTGAAATTTTCTATATATTTGAATAGGCGTGTTTTCGTAATGAACTGCCACTCACGTTTGATTTACAAGACTACTTACCGCAGAGTGAGAAAACGTGCCTTCAAACATGCGCAGCCGACGAAGACACAAATCAGCTTGCATCCGCGCAAGTTGACTCTAGTATTCGCTTTCCACATGAAGAAACGTTGCATCCTTGACTATCCAAAATACGCCCAGTGAAGATTCTAATCAGACTGCATAGTACGCAGGCTGATCGAAATTTTCTCTGGGCGCAGATGTCCGATGGTACGCTTTCTGACGTTGCACACATCACTATAAGTTGAGTTTTGGCCACATTGCAGCTTACATTTTAATAATGAGTTTATTATATACATATGCAAATTTTGGAAATGCCACGACTGGGTCTTTTGGAGTTACTCAGAGACAGAAATGTTTGCTTGCAGCCTGTGTGCCGCCCACGACGATGACTAACCACAAGATCTTCTGGATGTGTGACTTTTAACTAGTGGCCACCTGAGCGAGATGTTTAGTACACTTTGCATTAGTACAGTCGACTCTCGTTATCTCGACTTGACCGCTTATCTCGAATAACTGCCTAGCTTGTGGTGAATATCTGGTCCCTGTTTTAACAAGGAAATCTAACAACAAGTAACAAAATATTTTCAAAAGAGGAGAAAACAATTTCTCTTCTTTTCTACAATGTTTTCAATGTCTCTCTAACTTCTGTAGTCAAATTACATATTCATTTATGAATTATAGTTGTTCGATTTATTTTTTCCTCAATTCTGCAAGTCGGATATGTCGAGGTACGGATATCTTGAAATATTTCAAAGAGTCCCAAGGACTTCGAAATAACGAGAGTCAACTATTAGCCCGACGTATTAATCCTGATTACCTTTGCAATTTCAGGGTTGGATTTGTTTTTCTTGTATACTACATGTACCTAGTCATCGGCATTACGAAATACACACCTATTCAAACATGTAGAAAATTTCACCTCCAAAAAACTGAAAATATTTACATAAAAATTCTGATATTTTTCATATTTCTGCTCAAAACATAGATTGTGGGTACTCGTTAGAACCGCCTCGCCGAGGCGGTTCTAACGAGTACCCACAATCTATGGTTTTGAGCAGAAATAAGAAAAATAATGTATACCCCTGGAAACCCCAGTTTTACTATATAAAGGTGGGGTTGACTGGGCGAGATGTTTATGCATGAATTATGTATAATGATCGTTTCAAGCAACGATAATGCAGGTAACACTAGTGACACAATCTTCCGGCGTAGCCCCGTTTACCATCGGTGCCTGGCTACGTTAAACATCTGATAATACATGTAGCAACCTTCAACTAATTTAACCAGATAGTTGTACTAAGTAAGCACTGTCTTGTTCGACGTGGAAGTAATAGCAATTACCTGGGTGAAATTACCTTTGATCTTCTTGTTTTTGAATGTAAACACGAACTTGCAATTACCTTACTGGATCGCTCGTAACTAAAGAAGACACTTACATGTTGCTTCCGTCGATGATAACATGAAACGAATCAAGCAAACAGACGCCTTGTGGCGGATGTGAACAATAAACCATACTGTGCATATGTGCAGCCTGTTCACTTACAGGAGCCCTGACTACATGTACTGCAACATACAACGGCATTCTCTCCCTTCCGCTGATTCAAGAAGGGCAGTTGTCAAGTTTCTGGCGAAAGAATGTGCACAATACTGGTTAACCGCTTTGAGGACTAAGCCTGCCCAGTAAACGTGTGGTTAGGTAAACTGACCGCGCTCGACATGACCCCATTGGGTTGACTGGGCCGTAAAACCTCAACACAAACAAACAAACATACAAAGGCGAAGTCATACTAAGTCTTCATCGAACCGTAACACAATATTCCTTTTCACCTTATTTCCTGTCCGAAGACATGCCTAGAGTGATTGAATGCCAAATGAAACTCACCGGAGCAAGATGATATGGATATAAAAGACAGCTTTTAACGCGAAGCACGCTGGGTGAAATTTCCAGCCGAGGGCATCTTGAGTTTTTTTTTTTTTTTTTAAATAAAAGACAACTTGCATGGAATGTCAGCCATTGTTTTCTAGGAAGAATATTAAAAAAAAGAATTATCATCAGTCTGTCGTCTGCTGAATTAGTCCAAAGAGTTGTAAAGGTTAAGAAGGAACGGCAGTAACTTGTCATTACGAAAACACGCCTATTCGAATATAAAGAAATTTTTACCATCAAAAAATGAAAATTTTCAGATAAAAAATTCTGATATTTTTCATATTTCTGTTCAAAACACAGATTGTGGGTACTCGTTAGAACCGCCTCGACGAGGCGGTTCTAACGAGTACCACAATCTATGTTTTGAGCAGAAATAAGAAAAATAATGTCTACCCCGGTAAACCCAAGTTTTACTTTATAAAAGTGTGGTTTAAGGGGGTCAACATTATATAGGTATGTTTTCGTGATGAATGCCGATGAATGTAGAAAAGACGAAGTTTCCTATCTAATCAGCTGCGATCCCATAAAAATGTGAAAAAAAAAAAAAATAGTCTTTATTTTATTTCACCGTGAAGAATGAATTCATCGTAGTTGTAAGGCATTAGTCTGGCTCCATTAGTTTCGGCACTTGTCTATTTGTCCTTCTTTCTATCACTACATGTACCTGTAACCTCCTTTGTCTCTTTTATCCTATTTTCTTGTTTTACTGCAGAAAAGACCCTATCTTTTTAAACTAAAGGACATAACATATTAGAATAACCTAAGCTACACTAGAATGTACACCTTGAAAGAAACTCTAGAGTCTGAAGACAGACAAGTAAGGCATATGTATCAGGTATTTTACCGTATCTACCCTGCTTTCGTGGCTCAATTGGAAGCGCGTCCGACTAGTGATCAGGAAGTTGCGGGTTCGACCCCTTCCGGGTCGGCAACATTCTTCTTGGAGATTTGATCATAAACATTTTCTGTGGTCATTCTCTCTCTTCCGCTGATTCAAGAGGGGCAGTTGTCAGTTTCTGGCGATAGAATGTGCACAATACTGGTTAACCCCTTAGAGGACTAAGCCTGTCCAGTAAAAGTGTAATTAGGTAAACTGAGGTAAACTGACCGCGCTCGACATGACCCCATTGGGTTGACTGGGCCGTAAACCTCAACACAAACAAACTACCCTAAGTATTCAGACTACTTTAAGTCCTTACTATACTATATTTGGCCTATTTACTAAATTGTACCTGGCACCGAGGTTACAAAACATTTTTTCATGCTCAACTCTGCATGATGTTTTTTTTCTGCTAACAAATATGAAAATGCCAACAATAGTTGGCATTTGCATATTTATTAGCAGAGACTTATTTCATGCTCAGCTATGTTTAGCAATTAAGAAAGAATTTACAATCGTTAGTAATTTTAGATTCATTAGTAGGACAAATATCATGCTCAGCAAAAAAGTTGTATAACCTCGGGGCCAGGTGATGTATCAAAAAAAAAAAAAAAAAAAAAAAACAGACAAAGCAGACCCTAATTAAACATTGCATTCTTTTGCATATCATATAAATCACTATCTTTTGTCCGAAACAAATAGTTTGGCAAACACATTTTCGATCCATTTCTTGGTTGATTCGCGAGCTCCACGGAGTGACTAAATATTTATTCTTTAAATCCTGTTTGAAAATCCATTAAATAAAAACCATAATAATACCATGACTATGAAGGCTTGTCACTCTAGTGACCAGCCTTAATAGCCATGATATTATTTGGGTTTTATTTTAGTTGATTATCAAAAAGGATTAAAAGAGAAAAAAAACAACAACATATTTTAGTCACTGGAGACTGGAGCCAGTCTAGCGAGTCATCAGTACGTCATATAGCATGTTGCTCAAACGTTGCCTCCCTTGTAAAAATGGCGGAAAATCTACTAACTGTTTGCCGTCCCTGTAACCAAGTTTTAACGTCATGATATTTTTGGTTTGAAAAGGAAGGTTGCGAAATATACGATTGCTTTTTAGTGCAATGTAAGTGTTGTTTAAAAGCTCATGTAATCTCGACATTAAAATTGGAAATGTCACAGAAAAAATTCCCATACAATTTGGTTATGAAAGCAGTCTAAAACAACAAACATATTTCGTTCCATACGTTACACCAGTTATATCAACCGCCCCCAAAAAGACCCTTGGTATAAATAGTGTAGACCCTGGACTAATACACTCAGAACCCTGGATGTCGATACCGAATTTCAATGTTTGTTTGTGGTCCATTATTTCTTCGCTTGCTTCGAATATTGATGCCTTACAAATTAATATTACACCACTGATCAATAGCTAATTAGTTTAAGTAAATGAGCAGACCGATCTCAATCTTCTCTGTTAGCTTATATGTTACGATACCTTTCTGATTGGCGTAACTGACATATCAAGGTGCTTCATAATTAAATATGTCTTAAGAAGAATGATGCTCAGTAGGGAAAAAGTTATTTTTTTTATTATTATTATTATTTGTCTGTATTGCACGTGCAATCTTGACAGAAGTACAAAATGTCTGAATCATGTCTATGAATCATATCGCTGTTGGAAAGTGTTATTCTGTTGGGCATACAAAATTAGTTTACCTGCGTAATGAGACAAGAGAGGTTTTCATTTTTTTTTTTTTTTTTTTTTTTGTTTGTTTGTTTTCTTAGAAACTACCTGACGATCAACGAAAAAGGGCCCTTATTCTAATACTGACATCGAATGCCAAGATCAGGTTGCAGTCTGATCAGGGCCTTCGTTGCCCGCTTACACACTCCGCAGAGATCAGGTCCTTCGTCGAACGCTTACAGAATCAATGAACCTTGTAGAGAATATCAGCGGACAGAGAAGGTCCTGATCCTATAAAGGCCCTTTCCTTCTGGTACTCATCATCATGTTTCAAACGTCAGATAAAACCATTTACAAGCAGATGTGCATATTAAAATGAACAGCGGATAAGGTGTATATGGGCTTCGCAATGCGAAAACGTTGAATTCGGGCAAATGCAGACAGCGAAGGCCCAGATCAGCCCACGTATCTGCGCAGTCTAATCAGGCCTTCGCTGTCCGCTAACAGAATCATTGGACACTATAGGATGTATCAGTGGAGAGAAAATGCCCGGATAAGACTTTGCGCGTGCATAGTAAGAATCTGAATCTGTACATTTTGCGCATGCTCGAAGACACCTTTTCGCTTGTTGCGGCCCATATACTACCTCACTATCAAATCAAGAGTGTGTATAATTTGCAGCAATTTATTATCATAAAATCTTACCAGTTTCCTCTTGAAACATATCATCGAGATATTATCAGTGCTGTAATCTCTCTGTAAATGTGCTACAGTCGAATTTCAAAAGCTCGAAGATCTTTGGGACCGTGAAAATTTCTTCGAGACATGGGTAGTTCGCGTCACTGAGGGTTGATCATAGCGCCAGAGGCAAACGTGGATAATTTTGGGATGTATTCTATAAAATCAGTTTATATTAAGTGTACTCAATAGAATCATGACGTTGTATCGACGTTAATGCGGCGTTGAATGTGCGAACAGCGAAGCCTCAAACCAATCAGCTCATCCGCATGTCAAGTCTTCACTTCTGTCATAAAGGCCATAGACTACTATATCTCACAGAATTAGTCACAAAAAATCACATCTCTGGTTTCTCGTTCAAACAACTACTCACGTCAGATTTTAAACGCCATCCACAATATTACTTCGTTTATATGCAATCGGCCCAGTTTTGACAGCAAAATGGGCAAAAATAAAATTTCTGGGGGAGCCAAACAATATGGAGTGATGTATTATGGAATTACATTGGTGAAGAAATAAGACGATGCTCTATGCCCAGCGGCCACATGACGCTTATACTACGCCGCATTAACGTCGATACAACGTCATGACTTTGCATCGACGTTAAATGCGAAGTTGTATAAACGTCGCGCCCTCTGGGTGAGGTTTAGTAGTGTATGACATTCACCTACAAAAAAGTGTTTTATTGTTTGCGGATTTAAAGCTGTGTTATTGCTCAAAATGTCCCAAATTGTTGTTGCTCAAAAACAATAAACTTTATCTCATCTATTCTAATTTAGCAAATTGCTCATTTAATGTGTAAACCAAATTAAATTACATAGAGAATACAAATACTGCTGTGTATATTGATTTTTTAATAAGATGCAAAAATTACAGTTTCTCTTGTAAAAGGAGTTTGGTGTAAATTGAAAACTGAGTTAGGTGGTTTTCACTTGAAAAATATCTATATATAAGTCATGAATAAAACTATGATTTCTAAGAAGTCATACAGCTTTAATGCATGTAGAAATGTCTAGTAAATATTGTACGGAAAGTTTGAAATAATGCGCCTTCAATCTACAGTTCTAATTAGTACAAAAAGTAATGACGCTGGAAAATAATTTGACAGAAGAAAGCAAAATGAAAACTAGCTATACCTTTTAGAAAGAAACCATATATTTGTTACTGCACATGCAAACTGTACTATAACCAAACGCTTGAATCGTTTTCAGATACCATATGAGCGCGAGAAACATTACGAAAACACGCCTATTCAAATATGTAGAAAATTTCAACTCCAAAAACTGAAACTTTTCAGATAAATAAATCTGCTATTTTTCATATTTCTACTCAAAACTTAGATTGTGGGTACTCGTTAGAACAATCTTCGTTTTTGAGCAGAAATAAGAAAAATAATGTATACAACTGTTAACCCAAGTTTTACTATATAATAATTGGGTTTAAGGGGTTCAAAATTATATAGGCATGTTTTTGTGATGAAGGCTCTTCAGACATCGCGTCTCATTACGAAAACACACCTTTTCAGATATATTGAAAATTTTACAACCAAAAACGGAAAATTTTCTGATAAAAAAAAGTGTGATATTTTTCAATTTTTTGCCTAATTCATAGATTGTGGGTACCCGTTAGAACCGCCTCGGCGGCGAAATAGTTTTAGATGGTAACACATTTGAGCCGGAGCAAAGCATTACCTACGAGTCCTCATGTCTGCCAAGCAATGCCTCAGTCATTGCCTCGCGCTCTATTGGTAAACAAACTCCCAATGGTTCTTCAGACGGACTGCAGATGTGTTTGAATGCGCGTTTACATCTACGTCTCCGCTGGGCACTCAAACAATCTTTTAGGAAATGCTTAATCCATTAAAGGCTACCGATTTTAGAAAACGTTTAATCCATTAAAGGCTACCGATTTTATGAAACGTTTAATCCACTTAAGGCTACCGATTTTACCTTAAGTACTCAGTAAGAACGGACATGGTAAACACATATCAGGCCACTCAGGTCACCCAAATATTGCCACTGTTTGCCACTTATCCAGCAGGTTTTAAATTCATAAATAGTGTACACTGCCTGCAACTTATCCAGCAGGTTTTAGCTTCATACACAGAGTATACTGCTTGCCACTCATCCAGCAGATTTTAGATTCATACAGAGTGTCCACTGGTAGCCATTCATCCAGCAGGTTTTAGATTCATAAACAGTGTACACTGCTTGCCACTCACCCAGCAGATATTAGATTCATAAATAGTGTATACTGCTTGCCACTCACCCAGCAGATATTAGATTCATAAACAGTGTACACTGCTTGCCACTCACCCAGCAGATATTAGATTCATAAATAGTGTATACTGCTTGCCACTCACCCAGCAGATATTAGATTCATAAACAGTGTACACTGCTTGCCACTCACCCAGCAGATATTAGATTCATAAATAGTGTATACTGCTTGTCACGCATCCAGCAGGTTTTAGATTCATAAACAGTGAACGCTGCTTGCAACTCATCCAGCAGGTTTTAGATTCATACACAGTATCAACTGTTAACCATTCATCCAGCAGGTTTTAGATTCATAAACAGTGTACACTCCTTGCCACTCATCCAGCAAGTTTTAGATTCATACACAAAGCACACTGCTTGCCACTCATCCAGCAGATTTTAGATTCATAAACAGTGTATACTGCTTGGCAGCCATCCAGCAGGTTTTAGATTCATACACAGTATCAACTGCTAGCCATTCATCTAGCAAGTTTTAGATTCATAAACAGTGTACACTGCTTGCCAGCCATCCAGCAGGTTTTAGATTCATACACAGTATCAACTGCTAGCCATTCATCCAGCAAGTTTTAGATTCATAAACAGTGTACACTGCTTGCCACTCATCCGGCAAGTTTTTGATTCATACACAATGTCCACTGCTTGCCAGTCATCCAGCAGGTCTTAGATTCGTAAACAGTGTACACTGCTTGTCAGTTATCCAGCAGGTTTTAGATTCATAAGCAGTGCACACTGCTTGCCACTTATTCAGAAGGTATTAGAATCATAAACAGTGAACACTGCTTGTCACTCATCCAGCAGGTCTTAGATTCATAAATAGTGTGCACTGCTTGTCAGTTATCCAGCAGGTTTTAGATTCATTCACAGTATCAATGCTAGCCATTCATCCAGCAAGTTTTAGATTTATAAACAGTGTACACTGCTTGCCTCTCATCTAGCAGGTCTTAGATTCATAAACAGTGTACACTTCTTGTCATTCATGCAGCAGGTTTAGGATTTATAAACAGGGTACATTGCTTGTCACTCATCCAGCTGGTATTATATTCATAAACCGTGTGCACTGGTTGCCACACATCCAATATGTTTCAGATTCATAAACAGTGTAAATTGTTTGCCACTCATCTAGCAGGTCTTAGATACATAAACAGTGTACATTGGTTGCCACAAATCCAGCAGATTTAAGATTCATAAACAATGTATACTGCTTGCCACTCATCCAGCAGGTTTTAGATTCATAAATAGTGTACATTACTTGCCACTCATCCAGCAAGTATTAGATACATAAACAGTGTACACTGCTTGCCACTTATACAGCAGGTTTTAGATTCATAAGCCGTGTACACTGCTTGCTACTCATCCAGCAAGTTTAAGATTTATTAACAGTGTACACTGCTTGCCATTCATCAAACAGGTTTGAGATTCATATACAATGTACATTGCTTGCCTCTCACCCAGCATTTATAGAATTCATAAACAGTGTACACTGCTTGCCATACATGCAGCAGTTTATAGATTCAGAAATATTGTACACTGCTTGCCACATATCCAACAGGTTTTAGACTCATACACAGTGTATAATTCTTGTTACTTATCCAGCCGGTATTAGATTTATAAATTGTGTACATTGCTTGCCACAAATCCAGCAGGTTTTAGATTCATAAACAGTATTCGCTGCTTGCCACACATCTAGCAGGTTTTAAATTCAGAAATAGTGTATACGACTTGCCACTGATCCAACAGGTTTTAGATTCAGAAATAGGGTACACTGCTTGCCACTCACCTAGCAGGTATGAAATTCATAAATAGTGTACACTGCTTGCCACACATCCAGCAGGTTTTGGATTCAGAAATAGTGTACACGGCTTGCCACAAATCCAGCAGGAATTAGACTCAGAAATAGTGTACACTGCTCGTCACTCACCCAGCAGGTATGAGATTCGTAAACAGTGTACACTGCTTGCCACACACTAGCAGGTTTTAGATTCAGAAATAGTGTACACTGCTTGCCACACATACAACAGGTTTTTGATTCATACACAAAGTACACTGCTTGCTACTCACCCAGCATGTATTAGGTTCATAAACTGTGTATACTGCCTGTCACACATCCAGCTTGTATTATATTCGTAAACAGTGTACACTGCTTGCCACTTATCCAGCAGGTTTTATATTCATGCACAATCTGCACTGCTTACTACTCACCTTGCAGGTATTAGATTCATAAAGAGAGTCCTCTGCGTGCCACTCATTCAACAGGTTTTAGATTCATACACAATACACACTCCTTGCCAACCATCCAGCTTTTTTTGGATTCATAGACAGTGTACACTGCTTGCTACTCTCCCAGCAGATATTAGATTCATAAAAAG
The DNA here is from genome assembly GCA_964016985.1 of Anodontia alba. NCBI lineage: Eukaryota > Metazoa > Mollusca > Bivalvia > Lucinida > Lucinidae > Anodontia > Anodontia alba. The sequence continues at coordinate 69,999,366 of OZ024827.1, read as the reverse complement.
TGTATACTGCTTGCTACTTATCTAGCATGTATTAAATTCATAAACAGTGTACACTGCTTGCCACACATCCAGCAGGTTTTAGACTCTTCAACAGTGAACACTACTTGCTTCTCACCCGGCAGATATTAGATTCATAAACAGTGTCCACTGCGTGCCACTCATTCAACAGGTTGTAGATCCATAAATAGTGCACACTGTTTGCCACTCATCCAGCAGTTTTTAGAGTCATAAACAAAGTACACATATGTATTTGAACCCCTTAACTTTCTAGCGTGCTTCGCCTTGCTTAGGCGATGTACGATAAGGAATTACGGTGTCCGAATACGAACGTCAAATATGGTAGATGGCTTCAGTGAACTAATCATGAAAGCCGGAAACGTCCATGTTTTGGTCGATTGTGTACAATAAAACCATAGTATACAAACACTAAAATTTTCTTAAGATAGTTGTCCACGTGATAATCATTGTCCAATGCAATCTAACCGCTATTCTTGTTGCTGTGACGTTGGAGTGCAGTGTAAAGAGGGTTGTAAAACCTGGATTGGGACATTGGCAAACAGTGCAGACCCAAATCAGACGAATAGAACGTGGCGTCTGATCAGGATCTGCACCGTTTTCTTAAACAACAGGAAGTTAAGGATGCAATGAAACAGTCCAGGCCGTTTTTTCCAGTCTACACTCAGAGACAATCGGCCCATCAGTGCTGTCAGTGCTTTGATCTGTTTAAGCGGTGTTACAGAGACAAATTACTAATGTCAAGCCAAACACTGTATCGGCGGAACACTGTATATCCTCGACGCCAAAGCCGCCATTGCGGAATCTGATCTGGATCTGATATTTACAAAGGCCCTTTTTGGGGAAAAGTAGTCATAAATCGGATATAGCCTATATGATTGCGGATTGGGTACTTTCAAGGACTGCTTTTAATTATAGTGTGATAAAAATGTTGCGCAACGAAGGCTTTCCAACAATATTTAGTCTTCTGGCATAAAACCAGAATATAGGCTGGTAGCGTATGCTCGGCCTATTTACTTATTAAAATATGCTACCATGATTTTGTGTTTTTACGAAGTAGTATTTAAGACCCAATATTACTCTGACAGTTGGTCTAACACGTGCCCCAGCTAGCATTCTACTGCAGTCTATTAATTGGTCCAACAGTTTTACTGTCGGCCGATAACGGTCCTATATAGATTTAACTAGAATGCTAGCTGAGATAGTTCACTGAGTAATGGGTTTGTATTAATTAGAGCTATGTGTTGCAGAAGATTGGGAGATAACTTCGAAAAAATGTGGAGCATTCCATTTACCGCGCAAGACAAGACTTGTTAATTATGATTTATTATCATTTCTTTCATCAATTTTTTTTTCTTGGAATGTTTTTTGCTTTATGTCATGAGACATTTGTCTATAATCTGCCATACAAATACTGGGTTAAAGCCACGTTTGTACGATATGTATGAGTAGTATAATGTATGGCTGCTACTCGGTATGTTGAGTGCGCGCTCAAGCGCATGCGAGTGTGTATGTGTGTGTGTGTGTGTGTACATGTACATGTATATGTGTGTGCATACACACGTGTATGTGTGTGTGTGTGTGTGTGAGAGAGAGAGAGAGAGAGAGAGAGAGAGAGAGAGAGAGAGAGAGGACTCGCAGGCAGGCGAAAAATAAAGACCTATTACGTACTATTCATTAACAACTCTCTACTACAAATGACGAAATAAATTGTTAGTTGATGTGGCATTCTTGTATTTCTATGTTTCTGTTATGGTAGTATGATATAGTATATTTCTGCTGATATAATCACACAGGCTAGAAATTGTTGCATGATCGTAGATTTATTTCTGCTTGACGATATGTCATCTCTGTATAGTAATACCTTAGTTCGATCATTGTCATAGAGAACATTTTCGCAATACATAATCATTAAATAAGGCATGGTTAGATTAAAACAGTGGTGTCCTAGTCTCATTTAGTTTCGACGCTCTTAAGCAGTTTTACTTGTGTTTCATTTATTGTGTTCACTAATTATAGAAACCTATAATTTCCATAAATTGCATCTTATCTTCTTTTATTCAACATCTGATTTTTCCTTGTCCAAAACTTGAATAGGTGATCATTCATGTGTTTGTTCGCTGACCTCGAAGGCAGCCACGTTTGTTCACAGTCATATGAAACGACGCATTTTGATTGCTGGGCTGATTCATGGAAAAAATCATATCCTTGGAACTTAAACATAACAAAAATCAGTACTGGATGCTATAAGAAAATCATGATATGAAATTTAACAAGAATCTGAGAAGTTAAAATTTACATTTATTTCAGTGACAGTTTGCTGTTTTGTGCAATGAGATTTCTGTGAAGTCAGTCTTTAAATGTCACTCATTATCAACACAGTGGGACCATAAAAAAATATCATCCTGCCTGACAACTCTTACACTCTTGCAGAATACAAAACGCACGCAGTGTCCACATTTACTGCACTGAACTCAGTTAATTATAATTAAGGAAACACTATTGCGGACTTCTTCTGGTGGAAATGAATTACAAACACAACACAAATCCGTGTCTGTCTCTGACTCATCAGATTCAGTATCTTCAGGAATTCTAGCTGGAGTGTTCTTTGGTCTGGAAGTACCAGGAGTGCTTGGCTGTGGTGCTGATCAGTCAAGTACAGGTACAGATATCTTTTAGCCTTGTTGTTGTCCTTTGTCTTCTGTTTCTTGTTGCTCTCATGCTGTTTAGAAAAGACTAGAACAAATACTTTCTGAACCCACACCATTGAAATGTACATAAATAGTATGTGCAGTAATAGTAGCATCCCAGTCAGCATTCTACGTAAATCTATATCGGGCCGTCATCGGCCCGTCAAGGTAGCTGACGGGCCGATGACGGCCCGATGTAGATTTACGTAGAATGCTAGCTGGGATAATACTACATGGTTAAAGGTAGACATTTTTTCTTAGAAAAGCAGTCTGTAAATTAAATGATGAGGGAAACTGTACAATTTTACTCTATTGACGCTGATCAAACTATTTATTTTATCGGGTGTGTAAAATGTGTGACAATATACTACATGTATTTGTTTTACATTTAAGTGGAATTTTATTATCAATTCTTGCTGTGCATCAGCATCTTAAGTTGAATCTTCATTTAAGTCCTTTCCATTTATGACTATGCTCAAGTAATGTCGGCTCATGGAGGGCTGGTTTTTGCTACTGACATTACGTCCTTGACTTTAAAGAACTCTAATGTACATGTAGGTGTAGTCTATGCTACTTCAGGTGTTGACTGTGCTTCTTCAGGCGTTGACTATGCTTCTTCAGCAATAGTAGAGCTGGATCTGTCTTCAGATGGTTTGAAGTCGACAAGATCTACAACATTAGAGTTAACTTTTCAGAGCAATTCAGAAAACTTATTAAGCGTTATAAAAGAATTGGCTATAGCCTGGATATTATGCGGCAGACTGCATGCCTAGTTGTCAACCCAATCATTGTTGATGGCTATGCTTCACTCTTTAATTGCACGACGGCGGTTCGGGCCTCTGACTCAATGATGGTCTCTTCGTAAAACTTTAACCAGTGGGTTGGGGCTTGACGATATGTCTTTGGCTTGGCCCGCCGTGGTTCAACTATTGGTTTTCATTTACTCTGGCATACAGTAGAATTAGCCATGAGTACTCGTCTTTGTTTATTATAGTGATTAATTTAATTTTTATGTTTTCGCTTTGATGCATTGACTGAGTTGGGAGCCTTTATGCGAACCGAATTTTTATGTGTTTATGTATTAAGAGTAGCATCGGGGCCCAAGGTGAAGTTAGCTAGCTGTAAAAGTGCTTTAAGCCCCCACGGTGGTTTGCTCTACTGACCGTTCTAAGGAGGTGGTCCCGGTGTTAGTCTTACTCTTTGTTGCTTTGTGGTTTATTCTACGAGGCGATTTGTTGTATGTCTTTCCGTGTGTCATTTTGTTCTTGTGTTCTTCAGTCCTTTTAGTATTGTGATTACCTCGCTTGGGGAAGAGAGAGCTAATCTTAGTGCTTTTCGTACGTTTGTTCGATTTGTGCTTGTTTGGATTTGTCGGTTTCCTCTTCCTCTTGGGGTCAAGGAAGGGCTGCGGTTTGTGATTGAGGCACTCCTGGACTTTTCTCTTACCTTTTTTTTTAAAGAGGTATATACCTGCTTTTCGGAAGGAAGAGCGTAATTTTTCAGAAGACAATGCTTTCATACATGCTGAACAATCCGGCTCACAAATGATATACTTTGTTATGCTCTTTCCACAAATCTCACGCATGAACTTGTGACTAACCTTGTTGTAGATCCTTTCAAAAGGTCCAAAGCATACAATGTCAATTGGCTGTAACACATGGCTGGTATGTGCTGGTAAGATGAGATTCTCCGTTTGAGCCCGGTTTATTAAACTGATCTATGTCGATTATATAAAATCAAGACTGGATTGTCTCAATATATTTCCTAAAACTGAAACTATTGTTCCAGCCTGATTCTGATACATCTCCGTCAGCTCCTGGACAACCACCTTCCAACAGTTCCTCTCGCATTCTCGATCCAGGAAATATAAAGGTGACACACTGTGTCCATAAGCATTGCCACATCCAATAACCGCTGATGTTACAGCTCGTGGTTTAAATGCAACACCTGTAACTTGCTGGTGGGTTGTGGGAAGTACTCAGACCCTTCTTGTCAACATTGAACATCCTCTCGGGCCTGTTTGTCAAGGACTTGCTAAGAATAGATCCAGGCTTTTGTAGTAGCTAAAAACACAGTTCACAGTAGTGTAGTCGCTTTGGTCCTCTGAATCTCTAACCCTCGAGGTTTTAGAATTCTGCGCTCTGGCCAACGTGGCATGAAATTATAATACCACTGGAATGATAATGGGTGGTCTCTATCTCTCTACCTCTTTTCTAAAGAAAGAAAGCATAATCTGAAACTATGTCCTCAACTTTAGAACGGCTTTACCCATACCTACGCAGAGCCATAAGCTTTAATATTCCACAAAATGGGTTCCTTCCTCATTCGAAAAGGGAGATGGTCCAGAACGAGTAGCACCTGGGTTTACTCTACCACTAAACTTATGCCTCAGAGATGCCTCGTATATTCAATACTCCTTAGCAGTGGTTTTGATGGGCATTCCAGTCCCCCACAATTTGCCCAGTGCCTTGTTTGTGAGTAGTATCTGTATTTGGTCTCGAAGGGCTGCAAAAGGATTAAGAAACAATAAATAGTAAAGATAAATAAATAAATAGTAAAATAAATCAAACAGCGACACGGTGTGTTTCATTTTCGATTCAGTATAAGAATACCTACTACAATAATATTCAATTAAATATCAGTTAATATGTTTCCCATTCATATAACGCGTACACTTAACAGCAGAGTGGAAATTATGTACACAATACTCAATTTTGATCACATGACAGTTACGTAACTTTGAAAAACATTTGCGCGATACAGACGAATAATAGCAGAAATTACCCAAGGTTGTTTTTGCAATACTTGGACTTATTAAGGATGGAAGTTGTTGCCTTGGCCTTAGTGAAAATGCTAAAAAATGCATCCAATGAAATAAAATTATAAGATACTTCCCAGCAGGCACATGACGTAAATATAACGTCGCCTCAACGTCAATGCAACGTCATGACGTTGCATCGACGTTGAGGCGACGTTGTATTTACGTCATGTGCCCGCTGGGTTATCATAGGATCACTGACTTTCCACATTTTTATATCAGCGTAGTAAAAATAGCATTTGCTGTGCAATCAAGTGTAGCGTGACGTCGTAAGAGGTTGCGTACAGTATTTTGACAATTCAATAGAAAATGGAGTCGAAATAGATACGCGTCAAATCATTATTATTTATGACACCTTATATTTCATAAGAATCTTAGATAAATGTGAGGAGTGGACAGAAAATTCCGTCCCGAGGGTTACTGTCCTGCATTACGAGGTTTGCCTGTGACCCCGAGGGACGGACTTTTCTGTCTACCCCTGACACCCATTTAAGATTCCATTTATGGCATACCTTCCATTGCTGACGTCCGCCACATTGTGATTAAATTAACGTACTATAACGTACTATACAACCAGTTCGCATCAAACTCGTGAGAAGTCTCGATTTATATCCTACTCTGGGTAGCTTAAACAGATGTTTTTGTTGTTGTTGCTTTATTTTTGAAGAGAATATAATTCGACCATTCATGCGTAATGTTTCAGTAACGAAATATCAAACTTCATTTTCTAGAAAAAGTAAGAAAACTATCAACAAATGATCGTCTTCTTAATTTACCTAGAGACTATGAAAATATGTCCTATTGTTCATATGAGCCGCGTCATTGAAAAATAGCCGTTGTAGCATATTCGAACTGCAAAGGCTCGGGTGAGCCTGCGCATATATAGTATGGTAGTATCATGTTATTGTTATTCTTTAACCCATTATAAACTGAATAGACTCTCCCATACTATATATTGCAAGAGTCCCATTTCAATTTTAGGTGTCCGGCTATAAGATTTACGTATTTCTAGAGAAAAATGGCTAAACTATTTGTAAATAGTGAAAACCCTGATCAGACGCCGCGTTCTGCGGCGTCTGATCTGAAATCTGCACTGTTTGCCAATTACCCTTTTACGGGTCTCCCGACTACAATGGGTTAAAGACCTGTTGTGCGAAAGAAATGTTTTTACATAATGTTTTCGACTGATTATGTGTGATAACGATTTTGCAATCACCCTATACTGCCAACATACGAGTAGACTGTTCTTTGAGAGTGTACATGATTGAAAACAAGTCGATAAAATAAAAAGACACTGTCTGTTATTTATTTCAGTACATTTCAGTACATGTATGTACAAATATAAATAAGACTACAAGGCTAGCATATAATTATGACAAACTGATAAAAGTATGTTTTAACGTCATATATTAACTATGACCAGACTGTGCTAACAAGCAGGTTGAGCTTGGTCTGCCATTATGTATGATGTATTCTTTTCGTGGCATGTGCAAAATGAAAACAACCATTTAGGTGGGTAGCAAGGTAACAAGAAAATGTTTCTTTAAGAATGTTGCGAAGAAGACATTAATTATAATTAACGTGTCTCGTCAGGTGCTGTTTTCTGGTGGTAATTCCTCCTCGTTTTTTTTTTTTTTTTTTTTTTTTTTTTTTGAAGCAGCCTAAAGCTTCCGCGTTCTACAGGCGGGAAAATAGGTAGGATTTAAAGCCTAACACGGAAATCATAATAGTCTAAATATACACCACCGCTCACTTGGCGGACTTTGAATGACACCATCTTTGCGCGAAAACATAAACCAGGTACTCATCTTCCACAGCAGGGATGGTAATAAACAAACCCATATACTGATGCATAAAGCATGACATTTTATGCGAATCATCAAAAACGTAGTTCAGAACAACACCAGACGCTTATCTAACCCAGCAGCCATACGACATCAAAATGACGTTGTATCAACGTCGATGCGACGTGATCACGTCGCATCGACGTTGATACGACGTCATTTTAACGTTGTTTGCCCACTGGGTAAAATTTCTTCTTGTTTTACTTTCAGAGAAATACAGGATCCCTCCATTGTCTGCTGTAATGGAATTCACGATAAATTATTATTATACGGACGGAATCAGTGGTGTCTTCTTTAAACGTGCACAGGAAACGCAGTAAATAAAAACCTCTTACATTTACCGAATTTACTCTAATCGTTCGGCACCTTAACTCCTTACCGTGATGTTCTTAGGCAATTAATGTGTTTGTTTCTTTTTTGTCTTAACACTGCACAATCAGTGGAAAACAGTATAGACGCAGAGCAGACGCCGTGTTCGCCAGCTTCTGAGCTGTCAAAAGACTGGATAAATCACGTACACAAGAGGAACCACCATATCATGGGGGTAAAATCAAACAGCAAGCGATATGCCATAGACAGAAGGCTAGAGGTTAGACTTATGTGATTTGTAAAGGCAATAGGTTCTGCCAAATGTGTTTTTTAATGGTAATAAAATAGTTTTTGACGAACATGTTATAGGCTTGAGTTAGAAATCATCCAATAAGTCTCTTGCTATCTGCATAAAGGGAACAGTTGCAGATCGTGCAACATTCGAGGCAGACAGTCAATTAACACGAATTTAAGGTTCAATTCTGAACCATTTATCTGTATTTTACTTCAATATACAGAGAGTCATTGCAGTTACAGCTACCAGCTCCTACCCTTATATGTTATCACGTACAAAGTCAGTATATTCGTATCACCCGAAAGTTTTCCCTCGTGGATGTGAGGGTTCGCATGGTGCCCGATTTGTGCTTCGGGAATTTAGCCATCACATTGCATAAAAGTAGTGTTTTTTTTTTTTTTGTTTGTTTTAATTTTCAATGGCAGCCACATCAATGGAGATCTGGGCTCTGTAACCACTCTGAGCCGCAACGTCAGAAAACGAACCTTCGAACATGTGCGTCCAGCGAAGATTCAGATCAGCCTGCGCATTCGCGCAGGCTAATCAGAATCTTCACTGGACGCATTTCGGATAGTTAAGGAAGCAAACTTTCGTCATGTGGACATTAACGAAGACTGATCAGTCTGTGCGGATGTTCAATTGGAGAGATCAGTTGGTAATAGGAGAAAGCAGTCAGTTAACTCCCTTGAATACTTTCTGTAAATAACCAGATCCAATTAATTGGATTCCTCTGCTTTTATCATTAGTGTTTCCATTAAGTATCACTTCCTTTTCCTTAATAAATCTAATTTTAACAAGGTCATATACCAATACAGCTTCCAAAATATTTAACATAAACATTTTCTGTGCAATGAAATATATAATAATAATTAATCTTCCATGTGGATATGAAGAAATGTAAAGTTAAAAATTTGTTAAATTCCACTGATGACCTATGATAAAAGCAGAGGATTCCAGTTAGAAGGACCTGGATAGTATTTGATCTACCTTGGACTTTACCTGTCAAGGGATATAATAGAAATACTGCTGCTATCTCTCATTGGAGTCGTTTTCTCACGTTACGGCTCATATGATTAGTAGAACGTTTTATTTTCTGATCAACTTATTCCTTTAGCCAGAGCTTCTAGTCACTACTTAACGATCGTCATTGACAGCATTTTTGGTGGGTAACAACGCTGTTGCCTGTTTAATCACACGATGTTGAGTCGGGTCGCAAACTGCTACGTGTAACTGGAAATGGATCAGGATTAAGGGTGAGATTTCAGCGCTTGTAAAATAAGGTTTAAGCCCAACCTCCAACAGTTTAATTGTTGGCCGTTCTAAGGTAGTGTTTCGGTTGCAGTCCATCTTCCTTTTTGTTCGTTCTGTTTTTGATAGAGTACTGTTTTGTAATCTCGTTTGGTCTCATACAGACCTTAGTCGGTGCCTTGAGAGGGCTGTGTTCCGGAATTATGACCTTTTCCGTGTATCTCCATATTTATTTTTGTCCACTTGTTAAGCTTCTTAACCCTTTGTTGAGTGAATAGACTCTCCCACAATATATATTGGAAGAGTCCAATTTCAATTTTAGGTATGTCCGACTATGAGATTTAGATATTCCTAGAGAAAAATGGCTAAACTATTTGCAAACTGTGGAGACCCTGATCAGACGCCGCGTTCTGCGGCGTCTGATCTGGGTCGGCACTGTTTGCCAATTATCCTTTCACGGGTTTCCCGAATACAATGGGTTAAACGATTTCGGTATCATAAAACATTTTTAAATCAGTTTCTAAATATAACATTGAATTAAACAAAAATGCTTCAGGAGGTTCCATCGTAACCTGAGTTTTATGTTGACTTACTTCGTTCGTGCGTCAGTGGTTTCAATTTGTGACGTTTGTTTTGTCAATATTTGTTCGTCATCACTCCTTCGTTTGGTGTGTCGGGAAGGCTGTGCTTCATGATTGTGATATTTCCTGTGTAACTTCATTTACTTTTTTTTTCTTTACGAAATCAAAAGCGTTCTCGGTATGATTTTTGTCAGAACACTCCGAGAGGGTTAGTGACTGTTATAAGAGGATCAGACATAAAGGCTAGCGCACGACTAAAACATACAACACGATCTGTGCGGCCAGCGAAGACTCAGATCAACCTGGGCATCCGCGCAGTCTTATCAGAATATTCGCTGATCCCATGTGCCTTCTATAGTCTCCAGACTATCCAAAGAGGTATAAACGAGAACTCTTGCCATACTTAAAGTGATGCATTACGAAAACACGCCTATTCAAATATATTGTAAATTTTACCACCCAAAACTGAAAGTTTTCAGATAAAACTTCTGATATTTTTCATATTTCTGCTCAAAACATAGATTGTGGGTACTCGTTAGAACCGCCTCGCCGAGGCGGTTCTAACGAGTACCCACAAGCTATGTTTTTGAGCAGAAATAAGGAAAATAATGAATACCCCTGTAAACCCCAGTTTTACTATATAAAAGTGGGGTTTAAGGGGGTCAAAATTATACGAGTATAAGTATGTTTTCGTGATGTATAGGCTGATATGAGTCTTTGCTGGTTATACAAGAAGTCTTATTGTAGGGTTTGTCATGCGCTTACTCAATCAATATAGATGCTATGTGACAGACTGCCTGCTTAGTGGTTCACAGAATCAAGGCTAAATTCCGACCTGGTTAACTGCACGCTAGTGAATTAGTCTTCAGCCTCAACGACGACCAAGTCCTTAGTCTTTTCTGAGTGGTTGTGCCGGATCGTACTCTCAAACAGTCAAGATCATCGTGGTTTACTTGACAGTGGGATTTTCTTTTGCTCTGACTTTCAGTTTGTAATGAAAAGTTATTGTTTATGTATTTTCTGTTGATCAGCTGATGAGTTAAATGCAGCGAACCCTTTCGTGGACCGAACAATAATATGCACCGTATTGACTCTACGTGTTCTGACACCTCAACTCCTTAGCACACTTGTTCTAATATAAGAACTAGTATTATTTATTACCCGACGTTGTGACGAATAATTGCTGGATGAGACGTCGCGTCTCGTCTGAGTCTGCACTGTTCCTCAGGCCTGTCCGTCCGAATACACACGATAAATACTGTCGCTGCAGGCACACAACATCAAAATGACGTCGTATCAACGTCGATGCGACGTGATCACGTCGCATCGACGTTGATACGACGTCATTTTAACGTTGTGTGCCTGCTGGGTATCGCTGAAACTATATCTGGATTACGGGAGACGTATGATGCTCCGTCAACACGCTATTCTCTACAAAAGCAATGCTGCTGACCGTTCTAAGGCCATACTTCTGTTGCAGTATCGTTGAATCCTAATATGTTCGTGTCGTTAAATTCGTTTAAACTCGTTTAGCCTTGATCCGGTGCCTTGGGAGGTCTGTATTCCGTGATTGTTGACATTCCTGGGAATCTCCTTCTTTACATATATATAAGCCTTCACTTCTTCAAGTACAAAGCGCGAGTCTACTTTGTCTATGGAAAGACAGTTTAAGAGCTGATATCAGAAAATTTCGACAGCTCCCAATATCTGATTTGAATAACAGTTAGAATGCCTACGGATGCACCACAGTTCCCTGCAGTGTTTTACCTTGATAAACGCATGAATCAACGATATGGCAGGAAAACTACCGTATTTTCCCTACAAAATGGAGTGCATTAAACCCTTGCCATAGTGCTCCTAACATACGATCAAGTTCATTTTACTACCTGTTGATGTGTCTAAAAACTGCGTGCCAAACAGGGTAGTATCTAATCAGATGTCGCGTTATGTGACGTATGATCTGATCTATCATCACCAAAACACATCTATATAATTTTGAAAACCCTACCCTCGTTAAACCCCATTTTTATATAGTAAAATTGGGGTTTACAGGGATATACATTATTTTTTGTTATTTCTGCTCAAAAACATAGATTGTGGGTACTTGTTAGAACCGCCTTCGCGAGGCGGTTCTAATGAGTACCAACAATCTATGCTTTGAGCAAAATATGAAAAAATATCAGAAATTTTATCTGAAAACGTTCAGTTTTTGGTGGTGAAATTTTTCAATATATTTGAATAGGCGTGTTTTCGTAATGACTGTTTGCTCAGACCTGTCTGTCAGAGTTCATAGTGTAAACACGGTACAAATTCCGATAAAATGATTTAGTTAATTCACAAAGCTGATCGAAGGTGTGAATGAAAATGATATACAAATAGTAAAACTGACCGTCGTATCATCCCAGCGGGCACATACAGTTTGTACGTGTACGTCGCATTAACGTCGATGCAACGTCATGACGTTGCATCGACGTTAACGCAACGTTGTATAAACGTAATGTGCAAGCTTGGATATGGCTTTCTTGCACACCAGATAAGGTAATCCACGATTTCACCCCAGGATAGAAATTCTTATCCAACCTATGTTATCATACCCAGGGTAAAATAAAAATCGAGAATCTCACGTTTTTAATGTGCACTGATTGTATAGGACGTAACGTGCGCCATCGTTAAGGTTAACGTCATTAAACGTATTTGACGTCACTAAACGTCACGGTAACGTCATCAAAATATGGCGGACGTCAGCGATCGAAGTGATTACATTATTAAAAATCCTTGTTCAGAAATGAAAAGTTTGCAAGAAAAATAATCTATTGTTTGTGAGGGGTAGATAGAAATATCCGTCTCTCAGTATCACAGTCTAGCATCACTCGGCAAGCTTTGTGATGCCAGACAGTGACTCTCGGGACGGATTTTTCTATCTACCCCTCACACCCGTGATAGATTCTTATAATATCAGACAAAACTTTGAGAAGTGCCCCTAATTGCTGGAACAAGTAGATTCTCCTTCACTCGATGACATTTTGTTTTGCATTGTCATTTCATTGTAATTCAACCATTAGCTTTTGCCTTTGGAAGGCTGTGTTCCGGAAATGTAGCCCTTCCGGATTATCTCTGTATTCAATTGTCTCATAAGTTATTGCTTGATTCTCTCATAAGCTCTTGGTAGTCAGTCACAACATGTATAGTGTAACGAATACCCGAGAAAGTGTTTAATTTTCAGCAAGCATATTATTTGGGAACGAATACATTTATGTTTGTGTCAGGAAGAGGCAAGCATTCCAGAGTAAATTCATCTTAACGTTTTTTGTAAATTACATAATTGTTGCTCATAAGAAATGCACGTATGATTCCTAGTGTCATTCCTTTGTTACATCTCCCGTAGAGTGCTGTCATGAGATTCAGGACCAGCAAAAAGGTAACTGATCGCTGATTTAAGATACGAACAGCATACACCTAGTTTGGCCTACTCGGAGCAAGATTAGCGCAACTCTGTATTCTAGACGGTCCATAGTTCGGATATTCGAACTGGCCAGATTCTGACCAGTGAAGGTGCTGAATGCTCTCAACCGGTTCTCCAATCATTTGTCAAGGTAGATATTTGTTAGTCGTGGTTCACTAGTACAGGAACGAAAGAGATGCAAAGTGCTAATGGAAGTATGACTCATTGATTAGTCCTGGTACCTCGGATGTAGGCCATTTCCTTCGAGTTGTGTACGTTCAATAAGATGGTGTAAGTGCGTCCGCGTGTGTGTACATGTGTGCATCTCTCTGTAGATGAAAAAGGTTGTTTGTTGACTAAACGCTTGTCCGCTGAATTGGGCCTTATGCCACTCATGTCGTCAGATCCCCTGCCACAAAGTTGCCTACAGGTATAGGAATATAAAAAAAGTGCCAGCGGTTGAGTTTGCCCAGTCGGACCAAGATTCATAGACACAAGAACCAAGAGACTTCATCCCAGCTAGCATTCTACGTAAATCTACATCGGGCCGTCATCGGGCCGTCAGCTACCCTGACGGCCCGATGACGGCCCGATATAGATTTACGTAGAATGCTGACTGGGATTTTATCATGCAATGCTACACTCCAGTTTATCTGCCTCAACAACCACGACATACAGTGTCAAAATGAATCACGGATGGAGTTGTCGGGATTGAAAATGTATCATTACGAAAACACGCCTATTCAAATATATAGAAAATTTCTCCTCCAAAAATTAAAAAATTTCAGATAAAAAACTGTGATATTTTTCATACTTCTGCTTAAAACATAGATTGTGGGTACTCGTTAGAACCGCCTCGGCGAGGCGGTTCTAACGAGTACCCACAATCTATGTTTTGAGCAGAAATAAGAAGATAATGTATACCCCTGTAAACCCCAGTTTTACTATATAAAAGTGGGATTTAAGGGGGTCAAAATTATATAGGCATGTTTTCGTGATGTCACGGCTTTCTCTGGTCGCAGGTTTTTGAAGTTTTATCACTGCATGCGCTCGTTAATGTTAAATCTAACCTCGTGCAAGAAATGTAAAACCTGATGTAGAAATACTATGATTGTCTTAGTTTCAAGACATGTTCTTCAGGTGTGGAGAAGATATTTGTATAGTTGCATGGAGATATGTCAAAATTCAGGAATTATATAGCCTGGCTATGAATGTGATCCAAATTTGATAGAGGGAGATAGGAATATATCCATCCCATACCAAGCATGACCAGAAACTACTTACAAAATACAAGAACTTGCCACAAAATGACCAAGATGCCCTGCCGCACGAAATAGTAGTAAGGGCAGCTAATAAAAGGCAAGAGTTGTCTGTCGTGATAGTGACACATAATCTCATCGAGCTGACACATTGTCTCGATAAGATAGACCCATCTGAGAAGTTATGCGCTGACACAAAATGTGATTCTTGTTCCATACACACCGTCTTAATGAGATATTTCTATCTATTTAGTTTCAGACTGCATCCCATACGGTTCAGGTGCTATGGTCATTACGATAATTCTGGGTAGATAACACAAAAACATAAAAAAAAAAAAAAAAAAAAAAAAAAAAAAAATGATTCCTATTCTTGATAGCCCTGATGGGCTATAACTATCTATAAAGTTTCATGAGTGTATCTAATATGGTTCGGGAGTTATGGCCTAGACACATTTTTTAACTAAGGTCAGATATTAATTAAAAAATAGAAAAAGGGAGAGATGTGATTTTTGTTCGCAACACATTGTCCGGGCGAGATATAGCATCTGTGAAGTTTCATGACTGTATCTCATATGGTTCAGAAGTTATAGCAGTGACACAAATTTTGACCAAGTAAAGATACAGTGAACTCTCGATACAACGACAGCATTTATTCCCACAGAAGTTGCCATTAAATTAATTAGCTGATCGATATGTAAGAAAGATTTTGTTTTGTTCTTATTTCCTCATAGAAGAAATGTTTTGGATATTTATTATTATTCTAACAATTATCCAAAACAAATGTTTCTTTAAAGTATTTAGTACAATATTCTTGCATAATTTGTGACTAATTGTTACCGCTTAAGCGAATTTTTGTGACAGTCAAATTGTCATAATAACGAATTTTGTCAGTGTATCGAGTGTCGGTATAAAGTGGGTCGTCTGTAACTCCTAAAATGGAAAACGTGCCAGATATGATTCTTGTTTGCGACACATCATCATATCGAGGGTTGAGCGCAAGACTGGCGTAAGTCAGATGGTTGTTTTTCCCCAAACCTAATCTCCTCACCATGAAGGCGTTATGAAGATTACAACATTTCTTTCTGTAAAAAATGAAAATTTAGGTGCCATTGCTCGTATGAGCAATGGCACCTAAATTTGCATTGTTTACAAAGGGGTCCAAGTTGCCCCTAAACAAGGGTTTCAAAAATATGTTTGAGTTACCATAGTCTTGCGCTCAACCCTCGATATCAAGCTTGTTATGAGTGTGAAATTTCATGAACATATTTCGGAGGGTAAATGGATTACAACCCGGATACGACGTGTAACAGACAAACGGACGAACAGAATGCTCATATTACGAATGTCCTCCACTTCGCTAGCGGCGTGGGAAAATACACTGTAACGCGAAGATCCTTGTTCGTACATCCTGGGACACCTTTGAAGCATGTAAAAATTGTCAATTTTCACAAGTCGGTGCAAGATTGTTGTTGGGTTTGCAGAAAGAAAGTACTGCAGTTCTGCATCTATAGAACTAGGGCATCATTGGGCAGCCGCAACAGAACTACCACTTTGCTTCGAAATGATATAAAGCAGCGATTTATTTCTTCAGGTGTAGTTTTTAGGATTATAAGCATTAACGGGACAAGATTCAAATTCGTTACATTTTCCATTGAGGCTAATTACGTGGCATGGTTACTGACTCCCGATGTCTCATCAGAACTGCTCCCTCAATATATGTGTTTGACAGATTATTAGCTCTACCGAAGGGAATCTACCAGAGCTGTTCCCATGCGTATGTGTGAGGGGTGGGGTGGGGGTGGGGGTGGCGGATATCCAGAGTCATTTTGTCCGTCAAACGACAAATGTATAGATGATTTTTGTCCAGCATTTGTGTTTGTTCAGT
The DNA here is from genome assembly GCA_964016985.1 of Anodontia alba. Lineage (NCBI taxonomy): Eukaryota > Metazoa > Mollusca > Bivalvia > Lucinida > Lucinidae > Anodontia > Anodontia alba. Next base: position 69,982,980 of record OZ024827.1, on the reverse strand, counting down.
GAAAATAATGCTGTAAACTCCTAATCCGTTCAATTTAGGAGTATATTTTCAGTGAGATGTTATAAGAAACGCATAAACCCGGTTCGTTAGAAAGTTTGTCTTTCCGTACATTTCGTCTCGATAATATTTATATTAGATCTGATATTAAATTGTATTTGCCGATTATGACTATCAGTACTAATTGTGCGCCGCTTATTGTAGATTTGGTTTTCTTTTGTTACGAAAGAGACCATATGCAGTCTTTCTGTGCAGAAGCTAATGCCAATGTTATTGAGGCACGAAATAAACGTGTATGCATTTAGACAACTTTTTTAACACTGATAATATATATTTTGAAGACATGTATAATACGCTTTATCCTTAGGAACTTCAACTTAATAATTTAAAAGCGAATTCTGCTGATACCGAAGCGCCATTTCTGGGCTTTAATTTATCAATAGCTAATGGTATAATTACATTTACAATTTAAGGCAAACGAGATGAGTGTCACTCTGACACTGTACATTTTCGGTTTCTAGACAGTGACGTTACAGGTACTATACAGTCGAACCTCGTTATCTCGAACTCGCTTATTTCGAATTACCGCTTATCTCGAAGAGAAAATCTGGTCCTTGTTTTAACATGAAACTATGACAACAGGTAACAAAATAATGTGGAAAAGAGGAGAAATTGCTCCTAAGGAGCAATTTCTCCTCTTTTCCACATTATTTTATATATATATTTCTAACTTAGGAGTCAGATTACATATTCATTTGTTAAATGTGATTGTTCAACTTATTTTTTTACTGACTCTCTCAACTCTGATATGTCGAGGTACGGATATCTCGAAGTGTTTCAGTGAGTCCCTTTGAATTCCAGATAACGAGAGTCGACTGTATATATCTAAGTTTATTCGTTGTGCCAGTGCATCTAGTGCCGTTCCTGACTTTAACGATCGTAATAAACTTTATACTATCGGTATCATAAACTGCGCAAAACATTTTCTAAATTGTATCGTCGACACACTGAATAAATTTCAGAACTGGGTGTTTGTGGAGACAAATGCTTCCAAGGTCATATAAGAAACCGTGTTTTATGATGATTTAGTTTATAAACTTGGTAAAATTGGTGGTTATCCCGATTTATCTGAATGATTTAAAAACATTACAAACCGATATACAAGGATAGGCCATAATTTAGATAATATGCGACTGAGTGCATACTGAGTGGTTAACGCGATTAAGGTTAACAACTTTGCTGTCCTCTTTAAATGCCCGACAGCGGGTCTGGCGTAGACTCAGCCTTAAAACTTTTATAGGTAGCTTGTGCTTACTTTACACGCCCATGGTCGGGATCGGTGTGGTTCAGGGGAACCATATGTTTTGCATGAGATGCATCCGGTGGTCCCAGATATTTCGTTATATATCATTTTGTAAGTTGGGAAGAACTTAATAGAGCAATTCTAGTCTTTCTTTAACATTGTTCTTTAAGCCATCGGAAGCTTTGTTTCACAAAAAAAAAACAACAAAAAAACGAAAAATACTATTATTATATTTGCATCAAATATCCACTTGTTGTTCAGAACACAAGCTTTTCATTTAATCTCCAGTTCAATGAAATGAGCTGCAACGTCAGACAACGTACCTTCGCGTTTGCGCTGTCTGATCAGAAACCTTACTGGGCACATTGTGGACAGCCAAGGATGCAAAATGTTTTCATTCACACAAAGATTACTCTGATCAGACTGCGTGGATGCCTAGGCTGATGGGCGCACGTGTCAGACCGTACTTTTTTTCCACTCCAATATAACATCTGGTAAGGAACTGGAACGGTGGAAGTGATTATCTAACACAGTTGTTTCCTTCATATCCAGGCTATCAATCCAGTGGAAAGTAAACTGATCTTAATAATGAAAGCAAAAACATTTTTGCTGAAGCAGAGAAAAACCTGCAAGCAATTGCATGCAAAAGTAGCGAGTGTCCGGACTCACTGCGTTTCTGTCCGTCACCGCACCTTCACTGAAAGCAAGATTTGAACGTCTTAGTTATTGGGAAACAAATAATAAAAGCTCTGCCAAGCGTGTATGGTTGAGCAGTGTGGTCAAGGTCCTTTGCTGTTCGCAACTGACACTTTATAGGGTTACCTGTGTACTGGCAGATGTATTTACTAAATGTTTTCATGCATGCGAGAAGCGTTGCAGGTAGTCGGATTACAAGCTGAATAGGAAAGAGCGAAAACGTACTTTCTGGCTGTTGTGCGCTCAAAAAAGACTCAAATCTGAATGCGCATCCACACAGTCTGATCAGAGTCTCCGTTGTCCGCATGTTGAAATGTTGCATCCTTAGATACCCAAAATGCGCCCAGTGAAGATTCAGATCAGACTGCGCGATGCGCAGGCTGATCTGAATCATCACTGGGCGCACTCTGCCGAAGGTTCATTTTCTGACGTTGCGAATCAACATGTAATTCCCCACATTCATCAATGGTATCAATTGCAATATTTTCATAGTTTGTATAAACAATCATTCGTTTGTTGAATTTTTGCAAGAATAAAAGGAATTTGACTCGTTTAACCTATTCTGCGTTTTCAGCAGGCATACGTAATGATATATAACAGTTATAACCCAAAATCCTCTAGACTTTGGAACTGAAGAATTTTTCATTTCAGAGGAAACAAATCTGACATGGAAATACCAGGCATGGTCATTATGCACATCTGAAAACATTACGAAAACACGCCTATTCAAATATATTGAAAATTTCACCACCAAAAACTGAAAATTTTCAGATAAAAAGTTCTGATATTTTTCACATTTCTGCTCAAAACATAGATTGTGGGTACTCGTTAGAGCCGCCTCGCTCTTTTTTTTTTTTTCTTTTTTTTTTTTTTTTTTTTTTTGAGCAGAAATAAGAAAAATAATGTATACCCCTGTAAACCCAGTTTTACTATATAAAAGTGGAGTTTAAGGGGGTCAAAATTATATAGGTATGTTTTCCTGATGATTTTGATCAGACTTCGCAGAAGCAGCTTGAACTGGATTTTATTGCCTTCATGTGCTATGTAGATCCACTTTCGCATGTCATAGCTCATTCCATCTTGATGGAAAAAAAAAATCCCTAGAAATGGTATAGTGCAGCTAATTTTGTTTATTACGAAAATGTAGGTATATATAGGTATATGAATCTTGAATGGAAAAGTTTTAATGACTTAACAAAAATCACACCCAAGTACTAGAGAAAAAGATAAGCCATTCTTTTCCAAATCTTGTTGCTGTATGTATGAGTATATAAAATCTATAAATATTCTCCTTGGAATCAAAGAACGCGTAAAAGAATGAAAATAAGCATCTCGTTTTAATTGCAATTTGGTTTTCACTTGTCTTACTGGAATTGGAGAATCGATCTATGATGGGTCTGGCTATACATGTATATGAATGCGGCGGTTTTCTATTATACGCGTGTCCGTACAAAAACCATTGTAAAGTTATTTCCCTTTAACTCATTTAACACCGTTTCTTGAATGTTTTCTGTCTACCATTAAATAACAGCTGACAGACAGAAAAATATTAATCCTTGTCATGCTGAATAAATTAAGATGACATGCCCACTTCTATGTGTCAGCCAATCGGATTGCTTGATCTAGGTTGTTGTTGCAATTTCACATACTAAATGACAAATAGTGCAGATCCAGATCAGTTGGCTTCTGAAGAAGCCAGCTGATCTGGATCTACACTATTTGCAAATGCATGGCATAGCCGGGTTCAGCAGGATCAGGGTTAACAACATGCAACGTGTTCATGACATTTTATTACATCCATTTATAAATCTGGAGATGTAATGAAAAAGATGCAGGTGTTATAAAATCATGCAGATGTTAATAATTACCTCACGGCGAAACATTTATGATGCATATTTTATCAGATTCAAAAATTAAGTTGAACACATGCAGCTTGATTAATGGAAATTAAACACATCAGACAACCCACTCACACCTGTGCAAGTTCATTGCAATATTTTGTGTGCATATGGGTTTGTCAGACGTGTCAGAAACTTCCTGCAGCGTGCGACAAGGTCCACGCAATTATACAGGCCTCCATTTTGTACTTACATATAGGCCGTGTCAAGTGCCTTCGATTATGCGCATGCGCAGATTCAGATCATCCGGCGCATGCGCAAAGTATCATCCTGGACTTTGCTCTCCATTTATACATTCTGTAGTATCCAATAATTCTGTTAGCGGACAGCGAATGCCCTGATCAGTCTGCGCATTCGCTCAGACCTGGGCCTTTGCAGTCCGCATGTGTCTGAAGACACATTTTCGCATTAGCTGCCCATCCATAAACTGCACTTCCGTATATATACATGTATATATGTAAGTGAAATGCCAGACTGTTAATGGAATTTATTGACGCAACTTTTGTAGATACTTCTATTATAAAATTTGTATTGGGTTGTAATTTACACGTACGTACACACACGCACGCAGACAGAGAGAGAGAGAGAGAGAGAGAGAGAGAGAGAGAGAGAGAGAGAGAGAGAGAGAGAGGTAATTGAAGAATGAGTCTCAGGTGTACAAATTTAGACGTTGGATGTCTTTGTGCAAACCGACCGCAAGTGTAACAAGTCATCCGTTACTGAAAATACTCTATTGGCTTCGTAACAGTCGTAGTCCCGCTCAGTCGTCCATCAAAAGAACCTTACGACATGAAAGTCGTAACAAAGGAATGAAGCATAACTGAAAATCTTCCCGCCCATCGCGGGTTTCGAACCCAGTCTGCCTAGATAAAAATCCAATGCTCTAACCACTGAGCCAAAGAGTCGACTCCCTGACGCAGTTGTCAGAGACTGAATATATACCTACAAGCTATGCGTAATCTGCGTAGGCAGATAATCGAAGGTAGGGGTGCCAGGTCGTAACATTCCCCCTTTTCAAGGAAGTCATCATTTATGCTGAAGTGAAGCCATTTTCAGCGAAATGAAGTCCTTTTCCGGACGAGCTCCTGTCTTACGACATGAAAGTCGTAACAAAGGAATGAAGCACAGCTGAAAAAGAAATCCCGCCTATCGTGGGATTCGAACCCGGTCTGCCCGGATAAAAATCCAATACTCGTAACCACTGAGCCAAAGAGTCGACTCACTAACAGAGTTGTCAGAGATTGAATATATACCTACAAGCTGCGTAATCTGCGAAGGGAATTCCTCTGCAGACTAAAACAGATTTCAGTACAAACGGTGTAGACCAAGACGAGACGACTCGAAACGAGCCGTTTCATCAGGATCTACAGTGTATGCAAGTTTGTTTTTTATTATAAACTGAACCCGTATTTGCACCAGTGGACACGTTTAAATTCATGGATGAAATAGTCCACTTTACGAAAACATGCCTATTCAAATATACTGAAAATTTTACCAGCAAAAAATGAAAATTTTCAGACAAAAAATTCTGATATTTTTCATGTTTATGCTCAAATATAGATTGAGGGCACTCGTTAGAACCGCATAAACGAGGCGGTTCTAACGAGTACCCACAATCTATATTTTAAGCAGAAATAAGAAAAAATAATGTATACCCCTGTAAACCCCAATTTTACTATATAAAAGTGGGGTTTTAGGGGGTCAAAATTATATAGGTATGTTTTCGTGATGACTTTGAGAACTCAGAGATAAAAGGGTTAAGCCCGTATGCATATGCATATTCACATTTCACAAGAAAAGAAAATGAGAACCACATAATCATATGCTCAAGATTACTTATAGTCACGTGATTTGTTAACCCTTGTCATTCTGAATAAATTAAGATGCCACGCCCACTTCTAATTTTCAGCCAATCAGGTTACTTGATCCAGATTGTTGCTATAGATTTGCATACGTGATGCCAAACAGTGCAGATCCAGATCAGTTGGCTTCAGAAGCCAACTGATCTGGATCTACACTGTTTGAAAAACAGGGTATATCCGGGCTCAGCAGGACAAGGGTTAACACTGGTCTAAGACGTAAGGGGACTAGGTATACGGTTTCAGTAGCGGTAACTCTGTCAACATTGTTTTGTCCACTTTTGAAACGGAATCTGCTCTATAAAGAAAGATTTTGCTTTGTCCCAGAGCGATTAATTTCTTTTCCAGTGGAACAGACTCTTTTCCAGAAGAGGTTGATGTGCATAAAAACAAATAGGAAGTCACCAATATTTTCTCCCTTGTGAACAGTGGTGGCTAAATCTCCTAGGCTACCCATGAACTTTGACATCAGGTACATATCCACAGGTTATATGGACAGGTGAGCGGATCACTGTTTCTATCCTTATGAGAAGTCAGCCTAACATGAGTACAGACATAGTTTAAAGGCAAGCTGCATCAGAATTAAGGGTGATGTTTCGCTCGAGTTAAACTGGTTTAAGCCCTCAGTAGGTTTTTTTCCTAACCGTTCCAAGACGGTTGTTTTGTAACGGTTCTTTCTTTCTTTTTTTTTTTTTTTTTTTTTTTTTTTTTTTTTTTTTTTTTGCGTCTGTGGTTTTATACATGGCGTTTGTTTTGTCATTATTTTGTCTTCATCTTTCCTGCTTTTGATGCCTCGGGAAGGGTAAGATGGTTAACGCATTTTAGTAACTGTTGCAATAGAAATAAAATATGAATGTATTTAAATACAAGAGTGAATCGAAAGAAAACCTGCTTTGCTACTTGCTTTTTTGTAACAGAAAGCCTTGCCAACACTTGTTCTACACCATATATAAGAAAGATTCGCAATTTGTCCAACAGGTCGTCTTTTAACCCTTTCATCCTTAAGTTTATGAAATGGACGTTTTCATCATTTGGATTTTGGAATTTAGCCATTGTTGCAATTAGGGATGTCAGTAAAGAATCAAAAGAGAATGGCAAACAGTGTAGATCTGTGCACTGTTTGCACATGTATTTTGTTTGGTCTGCAGGCTGAAAGGGTTAACAAAACGAAGCACGTGATGACCAAAAAATATACTTGTATGGTTACGTACAGTCATGTTTATGTCAGCTTTAATTAACATCAGGTGAAAAACGAGACAAACTCTGACAGTACTACAAAGGCATACCACCGAAAACAGTTACCATGAATTCATTATAAGCTACAGTAATTGTAGGTTGGCATTTATGTATATCGCAGAATTTTTCTTTACATTATTACAGGTTCGTCTGTAGTTTTTCTGGTATTTCTCAATACTCACTAAAATATTCCAGGTTGAAGTTACGAGTAGATATCCATTCAAGAGGCAACGTTGTTATTGTTTTCACCTATATATATATATAAATATATATATGTGTGTGTGTGTGTGTGTGTGTGTGTGTGTTTGTGTGTGTGTGTGTGTGTGTGTTCTTTTCAGAAGGGGTTTGATGCGCAGTAAAGCAAGCAAACAGGAAGTCACAAAACTATCTCCCTTGTAAAACAACGGCGGACATCTGCTCTACCAAGTGTAACAAGTTCCCTTAATATGTACGTATTTGACGCACGAAGTGAGATAATCCCTCTTGTGTCCTTTACTAACAGGGAATGCCCAGATCAGCCTTTTCATCTACAAAGGCTACTCTGGCCTGTTCGGATCGTCGATATATTCTACAGATTTTATTGATCCGGGGTCCATTTAAAAAGGTTACAATATGGATATTCTATGGCAAACTGCATGCATGGTTGTTGACCCGGTTACGAGTTACGTTGATCGCTTTGCTTCGATCTTTAATTCGGACCTCAATCTAAATGACGGCTCCCTTCTCAGCCTGTTTCAGATGGTTGGTGCCCAGCTACCACTGTCTGTGGTCGGGACTATCGTAGTCCTGTTTGTGGTTTTCTCATGTTCTGGCTTCAGCTAGTCATTGAGCCTATTGCTTTGTTTCATCGCAGTGTTTTTTAATATGTATTTCATTGTAATGTTTCTTTGATTATGTGGACCCAACATATGTATGCAATTTGGAATTGCATCAGAATTTAGAATTAGGTTTGGCGCGAGTAAAACTGGTTTAACTCGTTTATGCCTGTCGTCCCATAAACATTGACAAACAGTGTAGACCCAGAACAGACGCCACAGAACGTGGCGTCTGATCAGTGTCTACACTGTTTGCATTAAGCACAGGGATTTCTGTAAAACATGGTTATAATAATACTGATTCGACAGCCCTTAAATTGGAAATGGACCGGTTCAAAGAGTTAAGGTATACGATTCTACTCGGCATAAATGTGTTAAGCTTTCAGTAGACTTTCTACTGGCCGTTCAAAGGTGATTCCACTGTTGGGATTCTGTTTTGTTTCTGTGTTGTTGGTTTCATATGTGGCATTAGTTTTGACATTGCTTGTTCCCTATATCAGTTAACCCTTGTCATGCTGAATGAATTGAGTGCCGCACCCACTTCTAATTTCCAGCCAGTCAGATTACTTGATCCGCGTTTGATAGAAATTCACATATTTAATGACAAAACAGTGCAGATCCAGACCAGTCTAGCTTTTTCAGAAGCCGACTGATCTGGAGCTACACTGTTTGCTAAGACAGGGCATGTCGTGTTCAGCAAGAGAAGTATTAAAGAAGATGTGAGTATATGGCGTAACACAACCGCGGAAATCTATAAAAACGAGAGAGCGCATGATGTGTCAAATGTAAGAACTATTTATTGACATGGATTTTTAGATAGCTGGTAGGCAGCCATAATAACAAATGTTACCCTGGAAATGCCACAATCAGGAAGCATGGCCTTACGGAGGTCAAAAAAGAAGGGGCAATAAGACCTGGGCCCAGTTGTTCAAAGCGTCGTTAGCTTAACGAGCTCGTTAAGGGTCATTTCGTTAACTGTTCTAGCGGATTCAATATACAATATTCTGATATTTTTTGCTGAAAAAATGTGAGTAGTTTTTGCAATGCAAAAGCTACTCACATTTTTTCAGCAAAAAATTTCAGCATATTTGCGTATCACTTATTGTAAATTTTAACGAATCGTTAACTAACGACATCGTTAGCTTTGAACAGCTGGGCCCTGTTATATTTTTTGAACACTCATATTTCTTGACAGTATATTCTCTCCGTTGACGACGGTTTGACCTCTGAAGTATGAAGATCATTCCGAAATTGATTAATAAACAGTTTGGCATTAATGTTCATAAAAGTGCAATATATGGAGTTATAGGACTTACATTCATTGTAATGCATGTGATGATAGTTACTTTGTCGCAGAATAGCTCTTAACATCATTCTTGGTTGCTACATAGGTAGCAAAATGTGTGAATTTCATGTAATATATTTTCTTTTCTGGCGCTAGAAAGAAAGCTAATCTCTGGAGCGTCTCTCTGTTCCTGACACAGAGAAATAAATAAATCGGGGAACAGCATTGCCTACAATATTGCATTGCGCCCAGCGACGACTCAGATCAGCATGTGCATCCACACAGGCTGATGGGATTTTGTGTTGCCCGCCTGTAGAATTTTCGGCTCCTTGGCTACTCAGTGAGTGTCCTGCGAAGACTCTTTTCAGACTTCGCAGTCTTAGCTGGGCGCACATGTAATAAACCTGCAATCTTGTAGGAAATGCTGCGCTCCGGATCAAATAATCGTTCCGCAGCTACAGAGAATATGCGCCAAACATATCAGAGTACAACCTGACACTTTACTAATACAGACAAGCCTGTTTATACCGACACTTGATACAACGACAAATTTCGTTATAATGACAACCTGGGCCCAGTTGTTCAAAGCTAACAACATCGTTAGTTAACGATTTGTTAAAATTTATAACGAGTGATACGCAAATATGCTGAAAGTTTTTACTGAAAAAATCTGAGTAGCTTTTGCAGTGCAAAAGCTACTCACATTTTTTCAGCAAAAAATATCAGAATATTGTATATTGAATCCGCTTAAACAGTTAACGAAATGACCCTTAACGAGCTCGTTAAGCTAACGACGCTTTGAACAACTGGGCCCTGACTGTCACGAAACCTTCGCTTAAGAGGTAACAATTAGTCACAAATTATGCAAGAACATTGTACTTAATACTTTAAAGTAACATATGTTATGTCTCATTGAGGCGATTCTTACAAATATTCAAAACGTATATTCTGTGAGGAAATGAGAACAAAACAAGACCGTTCTTACATATCTGTCTGCTCATTAAGTATTCTGTACAACAGCAAACTCAGCTTAATGGCACAGTCTTTAGGAATAAATGCCGTCCTGTACGAAAACACACCTATTCAAATATATTGAAAAATCGCCACCAAAAAACAAAGTTTTTAGATAAAAAATTCTGATATTTTTTCATATTTATGCTCAAAACATAGATTGAGGGTACTCGTTAGAACCGCCTCGCCAAAGCGGTTATAACGAGTATCCACAATCTATGTTTTTGAGCAGAAAGAAGAAAAAAATAATGTATACAACTATAAACCCCAGTTTTACTATATAAAAGTTGGGTTTAAGGGGGTCAAAAATATATAGGTATGCTTTTGTGATGCGTTGTAACGAGGGTTCACTGTATACTCACAGGCAATAAAATGTATCCATTTTTTTTTTTTTTTTTTTGGATACCAGCTTGTGTGTGAATGTTTTTGTTAAAATATGTTCATGTTCTTTTTTGTCAAACGTCTAGCTTTGCAAATCACAAATGCTATCGCTTTCGCAGTCATCAATTAGGGAGTTATGGGCCTTAATTAAAAACAGTATTTTCAGTCATACCTCGCTTCGTATAAGATAAATGGCATTTTACATTTCATAAATGCCTTGCACAAAATGTCTTTGAGTTAAACTACATCATTAGTCAATTCGAAATTCCTATCAAATGGAATTAAGCCTAATTTGAATTCTACCCCGTATCAAATTATCTCTCTTTGAATGAAAAATAATAGGGAATTAAAAGCGTCTATATCTCAAATGGTGCTGGATGTTTTCACTTGAAACTTTCGGAAACTTATGCTTGGCTTAGCGTTTTTGTGCAAAATTCAGATGAAATCTCTTGAAACCGGTTTTTGAACAGAAACGTCAATAAACGTCCCACATAAACTCAGTGCATTCTGTCAGAAAAGGAACGTAAATGTCAAAAAACACCACTTCCTTGATATAAAAAAGTTAACAGTTTGCTCCTTTATACATTTGAAGCTGAAACATGTCCTTACAGCTTTTTTTCATCATTCTATCGACTGATTGCACAAAAATGCATAAATGCTAACCTCTTTGTCCTAAATGCACGTTTAAACGAAAGCTTGTTATTTGCAAATATTGATTCAGACCCCTTATTCGTTTAAGAAGATATCATTTCCTGGCTGTTTGGTAGGATCTCCTGGACATTGTTGCAAATTATACGTAAAAGATTGTTCTTAATTTGTATTTATGTGCATTGTTAAAGCTTGGCGACAAATCAAAAGTAAGCTACCTGTATACTCATTTTTGCCTCTAAGTATATAAAACTATAAAATATGCAGTTTTCTTTGTTATTGTGAATGATTCACAGGCTTGCTGCCAAAATAGACGTTAGGAAGTACTTACAATACAAAATGTTTCAATATTAAAAGAGATGGTCTGTCAGTGGCATAATAGACTAATATCTAGATGATTGATGTAACTGCTGAAAACATGAGGACATTGGCATGGCACTTTTTGATAAAAGGGGTCACATTCATAGAAAGTACATTTGCACAGCCAGCGCACGACAAAACCTTCAAAAAGACTTGTGAAACCAGAGAAGACTCAGGTCAGCCTGCGCATTCGCACAGTCTTCGTTGTTAGCATGTGCGGTATATCCAAAAATGGATGAACGAGAACCCTTGCGTACTGGGTGGATGTACAGGCTTATGAAGTCTTTGTTGTTCACCCAGGTCTTATTGTAGGATTTGATGTGCGCTGGCTTATTTATCTGGAACAAATATATAATCGAAGTATTCATGAAATGCAACACTCATGGAGCATACCATCACGAAAACATGCCTATATAATTTTGACCCCCTGAAACTCCACTTTTATATAGTAAAACTTGGGTTTACAGGTTAAGATAAAAAACTCTGATCTTTTTTCTTATTTCTGCTCAAAAACATAGATTGTGGGTACTCGTTAGAACCGCCTTGGCAAGGCGGTTCTAACGAGTACCCACAATCTATGTTTTGAGCAGAACTATTAAAAAAATATCAGAGTTTTTTATCTGATTTTTTTTTTCAGTTTTTGGAGGTGAAATTTTCTATATATTTGAATAGGCGTATTTTCCTAATGCAACCTTCCCAAGATATTGAAAGAGGAACCGATGCTGAACAAATAATGGCAGAACATTTGAAGTAACAGGTATATAAACAAAGCAAAGAAAATTTCCTTAAAACTGTTTTCTTAAGCTATCGGAAGAATTCCGTAGGGACTCATAAACGAGTTCGAATTTTCCATGGTAAACGAGCCATCGGTGTTCGAGCTATTGAGGTTCGACTATAGTTTTACTCGCCCTTAATGCTGAGTCACCGCTAGAATAAAAGTTTGTTTGTGACACTCGAAAGGATAGTGAGATTTCGCAATAGATTCTCAAACGTGTGAGCTTTCGGAAGCAAGAAATACGTTCAATAAAAGAAAATAGCAGAACTCGGGGTGTAATGTGCAGCATTGCTTTTGCCTCCTACCCCACAGTACAACAGGCAAAACTAGCTGTCTTCGGTCAATTAGGCCTCTTCAGTACCCACCATATCATTAGGAAAACAGACCTATTCAAATAAAATGAAAATTTTACAACCAAAGGAAATTTTTCAGTAAAAGATTCTGATATTTTTCATATTTCTTCTCAAAACAGATTGTGGGTACTCATTAGAACCGCCTCGGCTAGGCGGTTCTAATGAGTACCCACAATCTATGTTTTCTTAGTAAAATAAGAAAAATAATGTATACCCTTGTAAACCCCAGTTTTAATATATAAAAGTGGGGTTGAAGGGGGTCAAAATTATATAGGCGTGTTTTCGTGATGTATATTTTAAAAATCGAGGAAAGGGCTCAGTGGTCACCAAGGACCGAAACATAAAAGCTACACAATAGTGAAGTATCATCCTCGATGTCTGGTCACCTCGTAATTTCTAACCTTTGACCTTACCAAAATGTATATTCCAAATCTCTGATGGTCTACGTTTCGTTGTTCGAATGTGCTCGAACATTGTCGGAAGGCTATTACTAACAATATATACACTTCAATATTTTTGGTAAACAGACCATTTTAGGTCATGCTGTGTTTCTATGGTCACCCTATAAAAAGCAATGTGCTTCTATGGGCGGGGTGGGGGAGGCAGGGAGTATTTGTTTTTTTTTTTTGTTTTTTTTTTTTGTTTTGTTTTGTTGTTGTTGTTTTTTTTTTTTTTTTTGTTTTCTTTTGTTTTTGTTTTTTCTATAAAAGTAATGTACATGTATCCCCAGCGACAAGGGATGTATACATTTACGCCAGGGTTATCTTCCTTGAAAGTATACCCGTTTACTCTATAAATGTGCATTGTACTGCACTGGGTTTTGATTTTTTTTTTTTTTTTTTTATTTCTATCGAAACGGTATCTCATTATCTACAGGTGTTATTTACTAAACTGAATACACAAAAAAGTTCCCATGATAATCATTAAATATAAACGCATGAAAGAGCACGTTATAATTCATATAAAAGTGACGCATTAATCATAATTAGCGAGACATGCCAAAACAAATGCCACCAATGCCGTGCCATAATTCCTTAGTAGTTTTTATTTGACAAATGTTAGTTTGAGTAAAAAAGCAGGCATTAGATCATTCTGTTACTCCCACTTTAACTAAAATTAATTTGAAACGAGAAGAAGCGCCAGAAGTGGGAGCTGGATGCCATTGCAAAAACATGCCTATTCAAATATATTGAATTTTACAACCAAAAAGGAAAATTTTTAGATAAAAAATTCTGATATTTTTCATATTTCTGCTCAAAACATAGATTGTGAGTACTCGTTAGAACCGCCTCGGTGAGGCGGTTCTAACGAGTACCCATAATCTATGTTTTTAGCAAAATAAAAGATACCCAGGTAAACCCCAGTTTTACTATATAAAAGTAGGGTTAAGGGGTCAAAATTATATAGGTGTGTATTCGTGAGGTTTGCTTCTCTTTGCTTTGTGGCATGTGTTTTGTCCGCTTTCGTTAGTTCTTCCTCTTTTGGTGTAATTGGTAGGTTGTGTTTTGTGTTTCCTACTCTTCCTGGACATGTTCGAGTCTATTCTATTATTTGAAGAAAGCAACTCTAATGGTGCGAAGATGTCTTCGAGCCTGGAATGTATTTTTCCTCTTCCGCAAGGCATTCCCGTCTTTTTATTCACGTTTTTGCAAAACATACAATAACATTTACCCTGGAACTGGCTATTTATTCGGACACAATTCGACCCTGTAAACTGTTTTGATAAAAAAAAAAAAAAAAAAAAAAAAAAACTCTTTCCGCTCCCAAACCCCATAAAAACTAAATGGTCAATTCCTAATTAGATACGCTTACGACGCATTTGAATACAAAGGCCATGTATAAGAAACTGGATACACCTGGTAGATTGCCTGCCGTTTTATTTTTTTATTTTTTATTTTTTTTTTTATTTTTTTAAGGCATTACGAAAACCCGCCTATTCAAATACATTGGACACTTTACAACCAAAAAAGAAAAAAAATTCAGGTAAAAAATTCTGATATTTTTTCATATATCTGCTCAAAGCATAGATTGTGGGTACTCGTTAGAACCGCTTCGGCGAGGCAGTTCTAACGAGTACCACATTTTATCTTTTTTTAGCAAAACAAGAAAAGTAATGTATACCCCTGTAAACCCCAGTTTTACTACATAAAAGTGGGGTTTAAGGGGGTCAAAATTATATAGGCGTGTTTTCGTGATGGGAATTTTGCGATCTTGTTTGCTTTCCTGCACGTCAACCTGTTCTGGAATCTACTATTAAAGTCAAACACCTACTCCTTTTAGAATATAAAAATCTATCATGAGTGTGAGGGGTAGATAGTAAAATCCGTCCCGAGGATCACTGTCTGGCATCACGAGGCTTGCCTCGTGATGCCAGACAGTGACCACGAGGGACGGATTTTTCTATCTACCCTCATTCCCATGACAGATTATATTGTTGCGCACCTATCATTTCTGTCCGTAGATTTTTTTTTAAAATGCAGTCACTTCGATTGCTGACGTCCGCCATATTGTGATGACATTACAGTCGCGTTTAATTACGTCATAACGTTCACTGACGTAAAACTTAACGACGGCTACCTGACGTCTATTACAACCAGCTATCAAACAAGTGAGAAGTCTCGATTTCTATCTTACCCTGAATAGGATAACCTGGGTAGGATAAGAATTTCTATCCCAGGCTTTTATCCAGGATTTCCTTATTTGATGTGTAAGAGTAAATCTCTTATCAAAAGGTCGTCAGAAACAACTTCAACAGAGATGCCTCTCTGAAAATGTGTATATTCCCCTTAAGTCTCTTTTTAACTTCAATATAAAAAAATAGTGTTTGTATTTTTTTACTAAAGATAAAGTTATTTATAACGTATTAGGTAGAAACCCCGAGCCTCATTTAAGCAATTGGTTTTGTAGCAGGAAATTAAATAATTCTATATGCTACTTGTCAAATAAATCGTGCGTGTAAATATTTTGCAGCTATCTTTCAGATCTATTCTTAGATCTCATCTGTTAAACCATATCACTCTTGCAATCTTCGACTTGTGCTTATGCATTTTTATACAACTGTTTGGTATCATTCCACAGTGTTCGCGTTATGCACATCGCCCAGTCTCTGTTTTATTTACAACGTTT
Organism: Anodontia alba; assembly: GCA_964016985.1. Taxonomy (NCBI): domain Eukaryota; kingdom Metazoa; phylum Mollusca; class Bivalvia; order Lucinida; family Lucinidae; genus Anodontia; species Anodontia alba. Next base: position 69,967,237 of record OZ024827.1, on the reverse strand, counting down.
CGTCTTTTCACGCTTTTACAGTATTTATACATTTTGAAACACAATATTCTAACCAATGATACTCCTATATGGTAAGGCATACTTGTTGCCAACCGGTGAACTGGCTTGAAAGAGCGGTAACTGATAGAGAATGAAAACAAAGATCAAGTCTTACGTATCAGGTTAACCCTTGCCCTGCTGAATAAATTAAGATGCCACGCCCACTTCTAATTTTCACCCAATCAAATTGCTTGATCCAGATTTTTGTTATAAATTTGCATACCTGATGGCAAAGAGTGCAGATCCAGATCAGTTGGCTTCTTCAGAAGCCAACTGATCTGGATCTACACTCTTTGCAAAACAGGGTATATCCGGGTTCAGTAGGACAAGGGTTAAGAGCCCCAGTAAATGTTATTATTAATATTTTTTTATTTATTATTAAAACATTACTAAGCACATTTATCAAATAGTACTGACCGAGTCTCTTTTCAAAAATAATTACCCCAACTACATACTTGTCCATACAGAATGCCAAAATTAGAAAGCGGCATAACTCTGGCAAACATAATCCGATTTGTTTTCTCAAAAGTTAATTAGTTGATCAATGTATTATTCCGATTAAGATCACCAAGTTTCAAGGACCTAGCTCAAACAGTTTTTGAGATATCTTTCTAAAAAAAAAATCATGTTCCGTAGGCTTACAAAAGTCGGCAAAGGGGCATAACTCCAGAACTACAAGTCGGACGGAAAAAAATACAAGTCCGTTTTTTTTTGCCATCCTGATATAAAAATTCAAGATCATATTCTATAATCGTTCTTGACCAATTGCTAAGCGTAACGAACGGACGAACGACCCAAAAGCAATATTTCCCTCCAGCTTTTTATAACAAGCCTACGTTTTCAATTAAAAGCATTAACTCGTACACTTGTATACCCCAAAGCCAAATCCTCAAAACATGTGTACCTTATTTTTAATGACAGATTCTATCTGTCATTCTTCGTTGCCACGCACGGTTTTAGGGAAAGTGACTTTGACTACTATTCAATTTCGTATTTTTCCGCGCACAAAAGTAGACCCAATGTTTCAATTAGTACGCCATTGAAGAGCTGTCCAAACAAAAGCAGTGCGACTTGTGCTTGATCTATGGCGAGAGTCGCTGAGAAAACCCGCCTTAATATATGTGTGAACAACAAAGGCGCAGATCAGCCTGATCAGCGCCTTTGTTATTCGCTATAGCTCGTTTTTTTTTTTTTTTTTTTTTCGACGAAGAAGCGTCTCACAAACTTAAATGGAGAACAAAATGATACCAGGAATTTATTAGTTTTTCATAGAATCTGTCATTTCAGGGCTATTCAGCCCTTTGATTGTATACAAGGCAACTGTTTGCAAGGCAGCATAGGCGCCACTTGCACTCAACAGCAAATACAAGTACAATATTCATTTACCTACCATTTCATCATATTATAAATAAAACACTGACAGAACTATGGGAAAATGGTCCTGAACAGGGACTCAAGTCTGTTTCATTTAACGCTTACTTCCTGTAATTTAAACAAATAGTGCCGACTTTGATCAGATGCGGCGTCTGATCTGGGTCTGCACTGTTTACCATGTCCAAGTCAACGTTTTATAGATAACCCTCTTTATTACACACCTAGCAATGAGCTACATGTATCAGTGTGATGATATGCTAGCAGTAAGGAGTGAATTATTTCACAGTGTCAGAACTTTTTTATAGACTGCTTCCCGCGTTATTGCATTTCATTTCGACATCCTCGGCTGCCAAAAAGTAGAAACACCCGGCCAAGATGAAATACGTTCCCATAACGTCATCGAAATTTTGACGTAACGTCATGAATCTCGTCAAACTTCCTAATGAACGGACTGAATAACGTCATTTTCTTGCGTCGATTATTGCTCTTCCGCTCAAATTGAAACACTTTTGTGGCGCTTTCAAGAAGACAGTACTAGCAATAAGATATACATGTATAATAAAGTAGAACAGTGAACAATGTTTGCTTGATATGAAAAAAATGTCACTCAGAAGCGTGGAAATTTGGTAAAAAAATGCTCGGTCCTTTGGAACTCGTTTTTTTTTTTTTTGTTTTGTTTTTTGTTTGTTTTTTTTTTTTTTTTTTTGTTTTGTTTTTTTTTTAACTGAATGACCACGTTCCTTCGTGACAGATTTTTCATATCAATCAACCACTGTTAATTATTTTCTATTTACACGGCACTCTGCCGTCATAGCGACAAAATTAACGCGGATATAAATAACCGTTACGCGGATTTCGTACAAACGCGCCGGTTGATTTCGTTTGTAAATGAGAATCGTGTGGACAGCACCAACAATCTTCAGGAAATTTTGGTGTATGTATACTATGGATCGATTGTAAACAATCGACCAAAACAGAGTGTATAGATTTACTTGAGAACGAAACTATTTCCAAAAATGTACACTGCCAGTTATTTAGTTTCAACAGTACAAAACATATTTATATATGTTGAACAGCATCAACTCTATACAATATGCGCGTGCTTCAAAAGTACCTCAAACCACAACTATCTGAGATGCAAGTTATTCTAGAGGGTATCCGAAACTGGTTAGTATATTTTTTTTACGCCGTTTCATCAAACATAACCGAAATAAAACCTGGTATTTGCATTTTGACTCCTAGTGTGGCACAATATATCTGAGAAAAAAAAAATGGATACATTTGTACCCAGGGAAAGTCACAATCACGAAGATCAAATAAGGAAAAAACAAAATTCTGATATGAAACCATCGACACACAAAGAAAAACAACAATAGAGAACCCGCCATGAAATTGTCATTTGAAAAACAACCAATTTACTCGTGTGAATCCTCACCCTTAATTCTGATGCAGCTCCAAATTACAACCATATGTTCGGTCCCGTTACCAAAACACGCCTATTCAAATATATTGAAAATTTCAACACCAAAAACTGAAAGTTTTCAGATAAAAATTCTGATTTTTTTCATATTTCTGCTCAAAACATAGTATGGGTACTCGTTAGAACCGCCTCGGCGATGTGGTCTAACGATCTATGTTTTAGAGCAGAAATAAGAACAATAATGTATAGCCCTGTAAACCCCAGTTTTACTATATAAAAGTGGGTTTAAGGGGTCAAAACTATATACGCGTGTTTTTGTGATGGCATAGGGGTCCTCCACCTCATCTGTGAAACTTAGTGAAACACATATAATCACAGTGATAAAATAAAGCAAAGGGCTCAATGGTGATCTGAAGCGAGAACACAAGAAAACCACAAACATAGTCAAGATGGCCACGACCACAGTCATTGATAGTCAGTCACAGACCATCTGAGTCAAGTTTTACATGTACTACTTGTATATGTTTCTAAACTGCTTTTTGATTGGCAAATAATGTAGATCCTGATCAAACGCCATGGAATACGGTATCCTAATCTGTGTTAACACTGTTTGCATTGGCATGTCTGTATTATTGTCATATTTATTCTAAATATTCGATTATCTTGACTTCTCACTATACTTATCCGTCTTTGTACGTCGAAACATTGTAAAATTCTTATCCAATGACAATCAACGGGCAGCGAAGCCATTTTTTCGACCATAGAAATGCAAAGGCTTGTCTGGGCCTTTGTTGCCCGGATATGAGATCCAGCTAATTTTCTCACCTGTACATTATATGGTATATGTACATTTAATGAAGAAAAACCTTTACTCGCAGACCTGATGTTAGACATTTCGGATCGAGTGTTTACAATCAAGCCACAGTATACAAACGCCATAAGTTCCTTTAGGTAGTCCACGTGATTATAACTGACCAATGAAATCAAACCGCGCGGCAGACGAAAGTAACGGATATTTATAGCCACGATATTCTTGACGTCAGATTGCTGTTGATAGAGGGGTATCTGTAAAACCTGGACTGGGGCATTTGGGACATTGGCAAACAGTGCAGAGCCAGATCAGACGTCTGATCAGGGTCTGCACTGTTTGCTTAAATAACTGGAAATTAAGGGTTAAATGAAACTGTCTTAAGTCTCCGTTTAGGACTATTTTCCCATCCGACACTCAGATACAATCTACCCACCAGTGCTGTCAGTACTTTGAATAAAACTGTATGAAAATGAGCCTCAATCTGAGAAAACGTACCTTCTGACATATCTCCCAACAAAGACTTAAATCAGCCTGCGCATCGTGCAGTCTGATAACAGTCTTCGTTGTCCGCATGCAGATCGTTGCATCCTTGGCTATCCGAAATGCGTCTAGTGAAGATTCTGATCAGACTGCACAAATGCGCAGGCTGATCAGAATCTTCGCTGGGCACACATGTCCGAAGATACGTGTTCGTACGGTACGGCTCCTATGCTAATGTACATCACTTACTGATTCTTGACATTCTTTTTCATGTCCGACTGAGAACTAATAGTTTCCAGCCACATGCTATTGTATTTGCCCAAAATGTCCGGACACCTTACCACAGTTGTCCTAAAGCTTGAGCAACCCTTTTCTCTACTTGTCCATTCGTCTGGAACTGTTGGATGAGTGGCAAACAGAGTAGAACCTGATCAGACGCCGCGTTTTGCGGCGTCTGATCTAGGTCTACACTGTTTGCGCAAGTATGCATATTCAAATACTTAGGGTTAGTACGGTAATCTGCTATAACGTTTAATGTTTTCAAATCTTTCACAGATTATTGGTTAGCCTATGAAAGTCTGTAACATAAAAGCTTATTTGTTAACGTCGTCCAAAATCAAACAAAATGGAGTGTGAGTTTGGGGAACAAAGCATTAAACGATACTCCTAATTACTAGGGATTAACAAAATATGACTTGGTAATCTCTAGGTATTTTGCGCGAGAGGCCAAAGGTCGATAAAGCAAGAATATAAGCCGCGTCAAATAATTGTAGCTTCAAATTGGTTCTTTCCATTAAGCATGAGATTGTTTAACCATTTAAATCGACGTAACGGCAACGTCGCCGACGTTGATCCACCTCATAAAACTGCAGGTTTATGATGTAGAATAATAATTATTCTGATCCTCTTGAGCAAATAGTCTGATAATAGACGTTTTCATCTTGCATGTATTACATGTATGCATTTTCTAAGCTGGCTGTGTATATGTACACTTTCAACAGTATTTCAGTTATATCGAGACGAACGGAAAAAGTATATTAAATGAAATCAGTGCAATGTAACATCATACAGTCCTGCTCCAAAATCAACACGCTTCTTGTGTATACGAACTGTAATGTTTTTGAACAAACTCGTGGATGAACAAGTGGATTTGTCACACACGTGACAAGTTAAGTGATCTTTGCGCATGTGACAACTAACGACTTTTTGTATCATTTTATGATATCCTCGTTTGTCACATCTTTGTATTTCTTTACGTGAAAAATGGGTTTCGATGACCAGTTATATCCAGAAAATCTAGTATTTTTTAGGGTTTTATTCAAAATATGAAAAAGGCCCTGTAGTGAAATGAACTACAATGTATTTCATTTATGAAATAAAAGAATGGCGTTTGCAAAGTCGAGAAATAGTCTATTCAATTTAACATTGTGAATACTATTTCCAAGTCATATCAGTACAGGTACATGTAGGTTCGCAGATAAGGCAAATTGGTAATACATGCCACAATCGGTCAAAGATCTGAGAATGACCACATAGCCGAGTATATATACATTTGTATATTCTTTGATTACTTGTAAGTACTTAGTCTTATGATGACGATAGATCCAAAAATCCTTGAATCATTCCGTATAAATAAGGCGGGGTGATATTTTCACCAGCAGATCACGGTGCATGATTTTCTGTCAATTTTCATTATAACTGTGATAAAAATTCCAAACTACCCCATCATCTACATGCTACAGAAAGTATGATTTCATGGATTAGTCTGAACTAAGCGTGAACATCTAAATTAACTGACCGTTTGAAAATCTTGATGCTTTATATAAGACTGTTTCTTGGGTCAACAAAGAATCTATGCTGCACAATGGCATTTGGCAATTCATTTGCCAATATTAAAGTGCTTCTCTTCGAGATTAGCCATACCCGTGGACGGTCGATCGACTTTTTGAGGATCGTGCAATGATCATGCGTTAAAAAATGTGAACATTTTTTTGATCCTAATCACAATAGTTGTTACTCCAGATAAAGAATAAAGGTGTACTAGTGGTTACTGTTATTTGGATGAGCAAGGGTACCCATTGCTATATGTACACAGGACGATGAAACAGTTTCTACAAGCAAAGATAAGAAATGAACATGAACTGGAACTGTTAATGCCGGAAGAACGTGGAAACAAACGATAAAATGAGCCGTAAATGGAGAAAACGTACCTTCTGACATCTGTACCCAACGGAGACTCGGATCAGACTGCGCAGTCTGATCTGAGTCTTCGTTGTCCGCATGAAGAAACTTTGCATTCCTGGATATCCAAAATGCGCAATGAAGATTCTAATGAGACTACGGTGAAGACGCAGACAGATCTGCATCTTCGCACATGTCCGAAAATACATTTTCTGGCGGTGCGACTTCAATCATCTTCGCACGTGCTGGGAAGGAAGAGCCGTTGAGGTGATGACTCAACAGCCGTAAGTAGTTGACTAAAATATTCCTGCACAATTCGCTCCCACACTGATCGCTTGTCTGTAACTACACAGACATGTGCAGTGGAACAGTGTACTCGCTGATATATACCTATTCTGAGGGGTTGGAAATACATTCAAACTATGCACGACCCGTATAGTCTTTCTGTAGCGTTGTCCACAGGCACACGACTGTATATTTGTGATTTTTATTATAAAATGTTAACCTATCATTATTTTTATATATAATTTCAAGTCAATCGGTTTTGAAATGAGTTATTTGCAAAATGTCACTCCCATAGACAATAAAGCACTATAGATATATAATGTTTTACGTCTTTGTTATATCGCAATCGTTCGAATTAAAACTTGGCAGTGAGCTAGATGATATTTCCAGATCTCATAATCTGTAAAAAAAAAAAAAACAACAAAAAAAAAAAAAAAAAAACAGCAAATATTCCGTCGAATGCCTATGCGTTTGTCGGGTCTTCCACGAAGTCAAGCACCGCGGTCACCCATTCAGCTATTAACCGCGATCTCCGTTGAAAAAGACAACCACTTTAACGAAACACCAATGTTTAATTTCGACCAATCAAAAATGAGACCGAAAGAATTGACCAATAACTAAATGTTTCTTCAAAACTGATACAAAGTCGGCTTGATTATAGAGCACTAACCAAAATTGGCCTTATCGCCCAATATTGACGGGCCGTGCAATATTATCTAGTTTAACGAGCGGCGTCCAACGTGTTACCCTAAATGAATTTCTGAATTTAGCGTTGGCTTGAAAAACATCTCATCAAGGCCAGTGTGACACGAACTGTATGGAGAATTGTGAAGACTGATGAGAATTGTTTCTAATTTTGACCTTTATGACAAATCAAAAAGGGTATGAATCGGTATAAAAGGACGATGCGTTTATGTAACGTGGTAACTACAATGCATGTGATATGTTGAATATTTAGTTAATAACAAGATAAACGAACTTAACATAATGTATTATTGTAGCTGTAACTGCACTGGGACTAAGGCCGATCTTTAGGTACCGTAAGACACGTTTAAGACCCGAAACGGTCCTTTAGTTGACCGTTTATAGGCGGGGCTTCAGTTACGATTCCTCTTCGTTTGTTTGTTTGGCTTTTAAAGAAACACTGTTTCCTCTGTTAGTTTCAATTCCCTGCGGACACATGACATTAACACAACGTCGCACTAATTACGAAAACATGCCTATTCAAATACACTGAAAATTTTACCACCAAAAAATGAAAATTTTCAGATAAAAAATTCTGATATTTTTCATATTTCTGCTCAAAACATAGATTGTGTGTACTCGTTAGAACCGCCTCGGCGAGGCGGTTCTAACAAATACCCCACAATCTATGTTATGAGCAGAAATAAGAAAATTAATGTATACCCCTGTAAACCCCAGTTTTACTAGATAAAAGTGGGGTTTAAGGGGGTCAAACTTATATGGGGGTCAAACTTAGGTATGTTTTCGTGATGTAACCGTTAACGCAACTTGCTATAAACACCGTGTATCTGCTGGGTTATATGTTTGTGTGGGTTGTCGCTGTATATCTCTGAGCCTTTCTCATCCTTTTGTTTTCAGGTGGCTAATGAAGCCATCGCCTTTCGTAGGTATTAGTGTTTCAATTTTGTATGCACAGACAGGAAGTCACAAATGTTATTTCTGTTGTACAAAAAGGTGGACAATCTACTCGATGAATCAAGTCTACTTGTACCCAACTTACTGAGTAATAAGTCTAGCAAAAATATATGTGAAGATACCAACAAAATGCCACAATCATGAAGCACAGACCTTCCGTAGACTGGCTCCATTCTCCAGTGACTAAATATATATTTTTGTTATAATCCTGGGCCCAGTTGTTCAAAGCTAACGACGTCGTTAGTTAACGATTCGTTAAAATTTACAATAAGTGATACGCAAATATGCTGAAATTTTGTGCTAAAAAAATGTGAGTAGCTTTTGCAATGCAAAAGCTACTCACATTTTTTTCAGCAAAAAATATCAGAATATTGTATATTGAATCCGCTAAAACAGTTAACGAAATGACCCTTAACGAGCTCGTTAAGCTAACGATGCTTTGAACAACTGGGCCCTGATTGATAATCCACTTAAATAAACACAAAAAAATATCATGACTATAAAGGCTGATCACTTTAGTGACCAGCTTTTATATTGATGTTATTTATTTATTTATTTATTTTTTTTTTTTTTTTCTTTAGTGGATTATCAAACAAGATGGAGACTGGAGCCATTCTACCCTTCATAATGAGCCGTTTCACCAGGATCTACGCTGTTTGACATTCTATTTCAATTTTGCATTATAAACTTCTTTCTAATCGATAGTTAGTTTAAAAAAAAAAAAAACAAAAAAAAAAAAAAAAAAAAAACAACAGACGACAAATGTAGTCTGAAATTTGGCGCAAGAAGAGTTTAAGACTCAATGAAAATGAGAATCCGATTTCTTTATTTTATGTGTTCGGTGTTTCCAAGGGCAACCACAACCTTTATATATTTTATTTATGTGTTTTGAGCCTGTAATGGTGAAAGAACACAAATTAAATTCATTTAGAGTAGTGCAAACACCTTCAAGGGAAATAACTCCGACATGAAACAATGTCCACCTTTCTTCATCAAGAGCTACTATTAACCCATTTTTGTCTGGGGACCCCCAAAAGGGTCATTTGCAAAAAGTTTAGCATACGATCATGGTCTACACTGTTTGCAAATCGTTTAGTCATTTATCTTTAGGAATATCTAAACCACATAGTCTGGCATACCAAAAATTGAAATTCGATTCATCCATTATACAGTGTGGGTGGAGTTTATTCAATCTAATAACAGTTAAAAGACGATACTCTGCTACATGTACCTATAGGAGCATTGTTTTCCATTTAACAGTAATACTAACGTTTGAAAGTTTTAAAAAATTAGGGAGCAACATCCTGGTAGCAAGACTGTCTCCCTTTAGAAAAGAGCGAATCATATCCAGGAGTTTTCATTCGCCTCACAATAACTGCCTTCCTCTTTTAAACAAGAGAAAATAAACCAATATTCTTTATACTGCAACTTCGCAGTGGCCACATATGCGCTGATAAACCATTGATAAGGTAATCATTTTATTTTCAAATCTATGAAGAAAAGCGTGTATAGTTTGATTATACTTATCATTCACTTGAAAACACTGAGGGTGAGTAAGTATTCAAATTCCATTTTCTTGACGTCTAGACGGACATATAGATAATTATAAACAATATTTATTTCTCACAGGGTCACAACCTCATCTTATCTCCGAAAGCAGCTCCAGATATTTATAAGAATAAACACAAAGAAGACCAAAGTGAATAGCTGTTGGAAAAAGTGTGCACGAATAAAAACTAGTTGAAGCTGAACCCGTCCTCACAGATTTGTTTTCTTCTGACCGTTCAAAGGCGTACCGCAATCCATACTAAGGCGAAAACTGATCTGGGTCTTCTTTGTAATTCTTACATTGCGTGAGACCTGTGCGGCTTCCCAATTCGCTTTCTAGTCTGTTTTCATTTGTCGTATTTCGTGTCATGGGTCATTGTGACAAATGTACCCACAATATATAGACAAACTGATTAATAGAGTTTTTTCTCAAAAAAAAAAAAAAAAAAAAAAAAAAAAAGACTGACAACAAAAATGTAGTTGCAGTTGAAACTTCACATCAAGGCAAATAAATGTCATCATTTATAAACAAATGATTGTAGATGTATCAGTTGACGATTGACTTCAGTGCAGTAGCCAATTTTAAGTACAATGAATTGATAAAATGAAAGTCACAAAACCACTTGTAGAATTCATGCAAAAGAAAATAACCATATTTGTGTCATTCCTTGTTTCTGTTTTTTTTCTTTTTTGCTAAATGGGTGATGATTTCATGAAACTAATGCATAGTCACAGACTTATAATACTGTTTAAATGTTTTTTATAGTCGCACGATGTAGGTGTGCAAGGTTCCATCAATTCGTTCGTTGGTGCAACTACGTCCACCACCCAAGCATCAACCCTAGACTTTGAGCTCCTTACTGAAACCATTTGAGCTACATTGCTTCTAAGTGGTATAAATATACCTCGGTGCATGTTCTCTTGAAGTAAAGTCATATGTTACCTCCCCCATGGGGGTGGGGGTAGGGAGGGGATCGGGGCAGCGGGGGAGCGGGGGTAAATCGATGTTATTGATATAAAATCTTCACGCTAAGTTCAAATGTTGTAAAACTTACAAAATGATCATTTGGCTCGCATAGATCCTCCCTAATGCAATCATTTAAATATCACAAAAAAGATAAGAGAAAAGTCCAGGGAGTGCCACAATCACAAGCCGCAGCCCTTGCCAGTCACCAAGAGGAAGAGGAAACAGACAAACCCAAACAAGCGCAAATCGAACAAACGTACGAAAAACACCAAGATTAGCTCTCTCTTCTCCAAGCGAGGTAATCGCAATGCTAAACTGACTGTAAAAAACACAAGAACAAAATAACAGAGGGCAAGATTAAAAATAAATCGCCTCGTAGAATAAACCACAAAGCAACAAAGAGTAAGACTTACACCGGGACCACCGCCTTAGAACGGTCCGTACAATAAACCACCGGGGTGGGGTGGGGTGCGGGCGGGGGGAGGGGTGGGGAAGAGGGGTTAAAAGCAATTTTACAGCCGACTAACTTCATCCTGAGTCCCGATGCCACTCTTAATCACAACTAGTAAAAAATCGAACAAAAATAAAATTAAAATAAATCTTGATGAGAAACAAGGATGAGGGCTCGAGACAACAGCACAGACGCTGGCAGCCATAGACAAAGAAAAACACGAGCTGAACCACGTGGGGTACGAACAAAGATATGACATCAGGCATCAATCCTCTAATACAAGGTTTAGGTCGGCACCGTCATAGTCTGAGACCCGACCAACTGTTTCGCTATTAAAAGGAAAAACATAGCCTTCATAGGCAGTGAGAACCCCTGTTAGCAGAATGCACTTTCCGGTTCTAATAAGAAGTGCTACAAGAAAGGTTGTTGGCGATAGATTCTAAAACGAATGGCCCTTGATAGCAAAGAACACAATCACAAAATGTCAGACTGTGTTTTCCGGGACAATTTAAAAGATAGATTGTTAACCCAGTTATAGATGATAAATTTGTTTCCCTCTTTAATTGCACGACCGTGAGTTGGTCCCCAGTTTCAAAAGGTTGCGCCTGGCTATCGATGTTTGTAGTTGGGCCCGTCGTCGTCCTGTTTGTTGTTACCTTGTGTACTGACTTCAGATTGCCATTGCTTTGCTTCACCATAGTGTTTTTGATTATATATGCTTTACTGTGATGTTTCACAGTTGAGCTAGAGGGCCCCTATGTGGACCAAACATATGTCCGTAATTTGGAGCTTGATCCCAATTACGGGCGATGTTTCACGCAAGTAAAGCCGGTGTTAGCGCCCCCTCCTACACCTAAGTTTTCTAGTGACCATTCCAGTGCGGTTCCTCTGTAACCTCTGTAACTATTTTATGTACATGTAATACATCAGTACAGCGATTACAAAACTGTAAGTGTTACTAATCATATAAGTGAAGATACTCAGGAACTGCCACAATCAGGAAGCACAGCCTGCCCAGGACACCAAACGAAGAAGAATTGAGGAACAAATAATGACAAAACAGACGCCATATATGAAACCACTGACGTACAAACAAAGTCGAAAGTATTACTTATCAAATCTGAACAGTTTTAAACTACATATATCCACAGTGTTACGACATCTATCCACTGCAATTATTTAACCGTTATCTATCCCTATGTGGACGGAACAATCATGTGTGGCTGGAATTCTGTCAGGGTAAAGGGCAAGTGTGGAGCAGTCGTACAACAAAAACTGAGCCCCATTTCCCTTCCCACTTTCTTCTTTTTTCTTTTTTTTTTTTTTTTTTTTTTTTTTTTTTTTGTTCACCGTTCCAAGACGCTATTTGTATTGCAGTTCCTCTTAGGTTAGTTCGTTCTGTTATTGTTAGCGTTCTTTTCTGTGATGTAGTTTCGTGTCATGCTATCCTGGCTGTCCCCAGCGAGCACACAACGTTGAGGCAACGTCGCATCAACGTCGATGCAACGTCATGACGCTGCATCGACGTTAATGCAACGTTGTATAAACGCCATTTGCCCGTATTTACTTTATTGATACATTTTTCTGCCAACGTTTATAAGGGAGGAAATATTGTGAATCCTCTTCTGCTATCCAGAATACAAAATCCTTTCCGAAACTGCTTTTGTATTGTTACTTAAGAGCAGACCCTTTTTCAGAAGGAAGGCAGAATACTTTTGTCATTTTTGCCTCTCTTGAAAGTTTATCCTTTTCTTTATATCAATAGTATCCTTTGCCTTGCCCAAATCTTATTGGAAATAGTTAGCGCGGAATCACATTAACCTTATCGCATTTGCAGCGCTTTTCATTCATCGTAAACAACAAATGCAGATAATGATGATGAACGAGATTAATGCAGTACTGACAAAAAATATAACAGATTAATTCAACATATAAACGAAGAAAAACTGTGTTACTACACATTAAAGATAGTACGCCATTGGACTTTTATTTTTGTAATTCATGGTGTTCACTTACACTATCATTGCAGTTTTTGGATCGATAATTTACAATCGAGGCATAGTATATAAACGCCAAACTTTCCTTAATGTTGTTGTACATGTGGTTATCATTGACCAATGTAATCAAACCGCGCGATAGACCAACTCAATGTAACGGTTTTTCATAGCAGCGCTATTCTTGTCGCTGCGACGTCAGAGTGCAATGTAAAGCCAGTTATCTCTAAAACCTGGACTATGATATTGGCAAACAGTGCAGAACGCGACATATGATCAGGGTCTACACTGTTTTTTAAACCAAAGGAAGTTATGGGTTAAATAAAACAGTCTGAAGCCTCCGTTCAGGACCATTTTCCTATCCTATACTCAGAGACAATCGATCCACCAGTGCTGCCGGTGTTTTGATTGTAATTTTTGCAGAGTGTTTATCAGAAAAAAGCAAAAAACTAATATCCAGGCAGGGGTCTTTCAGTCTTAACCCTATATACCATGCCTTCGCAAACAGTGTAGATCCAGATCAGTTGGCTTTTGAAGAAGCCAACTTATCTGGATCTGCACTGTCTGTCATTAAGTATGCGAATTTATGTCAACGACCTGGATCACCGGATCAAGTAATCTAATTGGTTGAAATCAGAAGTAGGCGTGGTAACTTAATTTATACTGCGTGGCAAGGGTTAATTGCATGCATTCGCTTAACGTATTTATAACTTTTTGCACTGGCCTTTCCAAGGCTGTACCTCTTTTGCAGTACTTCTTTGTTCAAGCGTCTGTGGTTACATACATGTATGTGGCGTTTGTTTTGTCATTGATTGTTCCTCACTTCTTCTTCCTGTGACTCGGGAAGGCTGTGTTTCGTGATTGTCACATGTCCTGGGTATCTTTACTTATATTTTCGGATTTTTTTTTTTTTTATTATTTGAATAAATGATTTAAAAATTTATAAACATTTTAGAGAGTGAACAATATTTTTGCAATGACGGAAAAAAAAGAACGCTATCAACTTTATTTGTTTTGTGTCATTCTGCGACAGAGTTCATCAAATCTATTGAGGCAGCAGCATGTTTGTCCAGAATTTCATGCCACAATTATCAGAATTTCATGTGAAAACATACATTTCAACAGACAAATTTCATTTTAAATCGGAATCCATATTCTACTTTTTTTTTTTTTTTTTTTTTTTTTTTTTTTTGATATTTACAGAGAGCTTTCTATGATGGAGTAATTATACAGGCTTACACCTTTTGGCATTGCACTTCGTTACATCTCACACCTTTTATAACATAAACATATTTACAAATATATCTGCGTTTAAAGGTAATCTGATCTGAGAAAAATATTGCGAAATATAACAACAAAGAAAACTAGCAAACAAACGATAAACAAAATAAAAAAAAAAACACACTACAATATTAGCAGCACATATGTAATTAACTGACGTAGAAGGAAAAGCTTTAAATGCAAAACTTTGATCAAAGCCTTTTGCGCCCCCCCACCCCCCTCATCCCCCCTCCCCCCCCCACCCCCCCCCCCCACACACACACATACACACACTCCACAATCTCTCTCTCTCTCTCTCTCTCTCTCTCGTTTATATATATGTTCACATTGATGGCAAATACAGCATCATTCTCAAATCAAGTACATTTCTGTACCATGACAGTATATTTAAAATGTCTGCCACTCTCCACATTTTCTGAATCCCTCGAAAGAATAGTTTACCTCATTTATGTCAGAATAAATGAATCTTATTGCACAGCTGATTAAAGCAATGATATTTTGTAAAGATACAACAATCATTACTAAGTGTGTTTGATTAGGTAATTACTCAAGTTTTGTAAAACAAAGAAACATATCTTCAACACGTGCACGAGAGATATTATCTTTCGTTTTCCTGTAGCATGTATTTTAAAACAAGCGTTATGGAATCATGTACCGGTACGTATCTGATCATTAAATGTCTTTAAATGTCAGAGTCTGTAAACGTTAACTCTTGTAAAAGTTTGTAAAAGTTCCAATTTTGCTGAGTTATCAGTACGTTAAGGTAAATGGATGCACTCGGTGAATAGTTCTCCATTTCCTTACGAAGACCATTTCTTTTTAATTTCCTGTTTGCATTACGAAAACAAGCCTTTTCAAATATATTGAACATTTTACAATCAAAAAATGAAAATTTTCAGATAAAAAATTCTGACATTTTTCATATTTCTGCTCAAAACATAGATCGTGGGTACTCGTTAGAACCGCCTCGGCGAGGCGGTTCTAACTAGTACCCATAATTTATGTTTTTGAGCAGAAATAAGAAAAATAATGTATACCCCTGTAAACCCCAGTTTTACTATATAAAAGTGGGGTTTAAAAGGGTCAAAATTATATAGGCGTGTTTTCGTGATGTTTTGCTGGACATCAACCTCCTTCTGAAAAGATATATACTCTCTATAAGGAAAGAATTTGCTCCTAGGGAATTCCTTATAGAGTAGCTCCCTTTCCAGAAGGGGACAAAATCAATTCTGACTGAGTTGTGTATCAATTCCCTTTAATGGAAATATAATTATGTGAAATAAACATACATGGGCTGCTTAGAATTTCTAGCATTTTGGCTCTGAAAAGCAGTAAACGTTGTTCGATATATATATGCGTCATTGCCAATTTTGTGAACCAAAAATATCGATATGTTTCTCATTCCTATCTGAAAACATACACCAACATCATGAAACTATACCTATATAATTTTGACCCCCTTAAACCCCACTTTTATATAGTAAAACTTGGGTTTACAGGGGTATATATTATTTCTTTCTTATTTCTGCTTTAAACATAGAGTTTTGAGCAGAAATATGAAAAATATCAGAATTTTTTTCTGAAAATTTTCAGTTTTTGGTGGTGAAATTTTCAATATATTTCAATAGGTGTGTTTTCGAAATGAAATATTCGCTTCTGATGAGAGTCCATGTCTTCTGTTTTTGAGGAGAAAGAATGAGCTATTTATCTTGGTACCCCTCTTATCTAGAGAGGGCCATATACGCCATAACATTTAACCATATAGTAAAGGGAAATAGGAAATATTTTGGTTGATAAGCAAAGAACTTTAGGCAAACGTTTACAGTATAAAGGATTGCTAGAAATAATAAACAGATAATAAACTGAACCAATGGCAAAGTTCTGAAACTCTCCCTAATAATGTAGACTCACATACCCTAAGTTCCATTATGTATTATTGGAAAACATCGGACACACTTCATAGATTTGTAAACCTAATAGTCACATTTTGTAGTTCGGTTCAGCAACTGATTATGAAAGGAAAGCATCGCGTGAGTCAGTTTTTGGGTGGATTGTTTATAATCGAACCCATGTATGCAAACGCCAAAATTTCCTTAAGGTAGTTATCCACGTGATTATCATTGACCAATGTAATCAAACCATCCAGGTTACGGTTATCTATAATTGCCCTCTTTTTGGGTGGATTGTTTATAATCGAGCCCATGTATGCAAACGCCAAAATTTCCTTAAGGTAGTTATCCACGTGATTATCATTGACCAATGTAATCAAACCATCCAGGTTACGGTTATCTATAATTGCCCTCTTCTTATTGCTGTGACGTTAGAGTGCAGGGTTTTCTTATTGCTGCGACGTTAGAGTGCAGGGTTATCTGTAAAACCTGAACTGGGACACTGGCAAACAGTGCAGACAGATCAGACGCCGCGTTCTGCGGCGCCTGATCAGGTTCTGCACTGTTTGCTAAAATAAAAGGAAGACAGGGATTAAATGAAACAGGCTTACGTCCCAGTTCAGGACTATTTCCCAGCCTACACAGAGACAATCGACTTTCCAGTACTGTCAGTGCTTTGATTGTTCTTTGAAAAACGACGTATGAATCCATCTAGTGTTATACGACTATAATCTGCATCTACTTTAGAACAAGTTTCGGTATGTAGCATTTATCAAACGTTGGCAATTTCTTCGAAGTAATTAGCCCTTTAGGGAAAACCTACAGGAATGTTCACTATTTTGTGATCTAAAATTTAAGAACTCATAAATATGTTGTTAAAATTATTTGAGCAAATACCTCGAACTAATTCATTTCCCAGATGTTAGTGCTGTCATTTATTGGTGAAGTTCCATCTGAAACACATTTAATATATTGTACAGTCCAACAAACCTTCCTTGACTTAAAAACTTGTTATTTTGCTTATTTTTCAAATACGCTTTTGATAGCTCAAGGATAAATGAACATGTGTTATTGCATAAAAACCAGTGTCGCACGTTATTAACAGCCGTGCATTAACCGGCGAAAAGCTGTGTATTAACAAGGCAATTCTCGCGCTGTTAATGCACGGCTACGCAACTATCAATATGCGCGTACCAGGGCCACAGAATTGCTGCCGTCACGCGATGTGTACTGCCCTACCCTAGAACGGGCATAGTCCATGCAAATAGCGTTCGCACGACGTCGGTGAAAAGGCGAAACAAAATAGTACAAGAAATAACGCCTTCGGCCTCGGTTTTCAACACTTCCCACGGGACCTGGCGAATGTTAATGCATGAAAAACCATGTTTGATTCCTATATACATGTAGTTGACATATCGCCGTATTCAGAGATACAGGTTTCGATTAAGAGTTGATGCCACCCAGCGGGCACATGACGTTTATACAGCGTCTTATCAAGGTCGATGCATCGTCATGATGTTGCACATGACGTTCGTAAAACATCGTATATATGTGTTGCATCGACGTTGATGCGACGTTGTCTTCACGTTGTATGCCCGCTGGGTACCTACTTACCCAGCAGCCACAAGGCGTTCAAACAAGGTCGATTAAACGTTGATTCAACGTCAAGCCGTTGTTTAAACATCGTGTGTCCGCTGGGTAGTGTAATATTGGCAAGTTCGCCCCTGTTCAGTGCATTGATACAGCATTTCATATTTCCTGAAACTATATCCCTTTCAAAGAAAACATTGCGATTATGTACATTAACTATCTAAAAGGAATGAACCACAACCACCTCACTGAAATAGTGAAGATACGAGCATGGCCGCGGTGCCAATATCG
Organism: Anodontia alba; assembly: GCA_964016985.1. NCBI lineage: Eukaryota > Metazoa > Mollusca > Bivalvia > Lucinida > Lucinidae > Anodontia > Anodontia alba. Next base: position 69,948,977 of record OZ024827.1, on the reverse strand, counting down.
TATATAACATCAAGGGCCCTATATGCATCTTCAGCGGGTGGGGGTGGGAGGGGCGGCAACTGTCAAAATTGTTTTGCCTCCAACATAAAAATGGATCTACTATAAAGGAAGCATTTGCTCCACTTGGGAGCAATGATTTCCCTTTATAGTAGGGAGCAAATACTTTTCTTTTACAGTAGACCTCTTTTGAGAAGCGGCCCAGCAAGCACATGACGTTAATACAACGTCGCTTCAACGTCGATGCAACGTCATGACGTTGCATCGACGTTGAGCCGACGTTGTATGAACGTCATGTGCCCGCTGGGGTGTTGGGAAGTCACAAACGTTGTCTCCGTGGTGAGAAATGGCGGAGAATCAACCAAGTATATCCATTCACCTTAAATATAAGTGAAGAGGAGTGGGGGAATGGGGGTGAAGCGCGTGGTGGTGGTGGTGATGATGGTCTGTATGTGTGTGTGTGTGGGGGGGGGGGGGGCTTGGGGGGAGAGGGTTTAAACGATTTTTTTCTCGCGCGAAATCACACCCTTGCGGTTTCTGATGCTGCTCCAAAATACAAATATATACTTGGTCCGCATACCTCGTCTGTGAAACATCACAGAGGAACACATATAATGAAAACACTGTTTTGAAACAAAGAAAAGGGCGCAATGGCGATCTGAAGCCAGGGCAGAAGAAATCCACAAACAGGACCGCGATGGGCCCGACCAGACATTGATAGTCAGGCACCATATTGGAACAGCAAAACGCCTAGATGATCCAAATCGTCTTTTTTTACATCATTATGTTCAACAGTAGCCAGTAAGCATGTGGTAACTTTTTATGGTAACTATGTTGCAACTCATACTGAGCTGCGCCTACGCAGAAACTGCTACCTCGTTAGTTTAGGCATGTCATGCAAATAGCGATTCATAAACTAGGGAAGCAAGAGCGTTTCTATTGTAGTGATCTCCATTTGCAGGAAAGAAAAACGTTCTGCTTTAAGCGTTTTCTTCTCCGTGGTGTATCTATTTGTATTCACCTCTATAATTTCTTCAAAAACAGATGCGGAATCAACTTTAATAGCAGCACAATTCGAGCAATTTCTTTGATTCAACGGTATTATCATCTACATACGGTCTGCAAACTTTCACATCGATGAACTTGGTATGTGGTGCTATAAACATACAATCAACCCTCTTTATACCGACACTCGATACAACGACAGAATTCGTTATAATGACAATTTGAATGTCACAAAGCCTTCGCTTTAGAGAGAAATTATGCAAGAATATTGCATTAAAACTTCAAGCAACATATGTTTTGGATATTTGTTAGAATCCCCTCTATGAGGAAACAAAAATAACACAAGGCCTTTCTTACATATCATTCTGTCCATCAAGGATTCTTTACAACAGCAAATTCATTTTAATGGCAACATCTTTGGGGAACAAATTCTGTCGTTGTAATGAGGGTTCACTGTAGTATGCAAACTATTTTTACGACCATGTGACTTATTTTAAACCTATTTGTAATAGCAACCCCCTGTGTTACTGCAAAAAGCCATTCCGATCCGTTGTAACAAATCCAACAAGCCTCTCTGCTGCTGCTCTATAATTGAAAGTCACGTGATTGTATGATTAAAAGATTAAATTATTTCACAATTTAACACCGACAAAGTAATTATTTTGTGTCTGTTTTTCTCAGATCTCTACAAGAAATCTTAACAGAAAGAACAAAATCAGATCAGAACTTCAGAACTAATTAAACTCAACACAGGTAGAAGAATCCGTCTTTTTACAAATTAACCGGTACACAATATAATCAAGGGCATTTTTCTTCTCCAAATCGATTATTAAAATTAAAGCCATTTGGTCAATCCATTTGATCATTAACTCTAAATTACACACTGATTTGCATACTCTTTTAAGACCAGTTTGGTGTATAAAGGATGAGTCCTACCCAAGAATGTTATAAAAGTATGCTGCATTATTGGGGAAAACTAAACCATAAGAGCATTATTGAGCTGCATAATGCGAAAATGTACTTTACATGTATGACACGTTCGCCGAGCGAAGGTTCAGATCAGCGTTCGCATCCGTAAATTCTGATCTGGGACTTAACTGTGCCCTTTATGGATGGACAGGTGTACAGCGCTTCTCCATACGGAAAACACAGCCTTAAATCTGTCTGCGCGGCTACAAACCACAGAGATCTGGCATAAACAACACGCCCTGATCGGAATCGTACCTATAGAGAGTGCTTGCATTAATTTAAAGGGGAACGCGATATAAGTTGTGAGTACATCTTGGAGTAAAGTGCTTAACAAACCATTTATTTTAATGCAAGAGTTTTTCAAAATCGGCCTAGAAATAAGAAGTAATGGTGGTTTGAATATTTAAAATGGCTATCATGGATGCCGCCATTTGTAGGCTTTGTGACGTCACACAGCCCAAATTAAATATGCAAAACCAATTCTAAAGGGTTTTTAAGAACAATTTTGCTACATTTGTTTTATAATCTTTTAATTCTAGTGACAAGCAATCATTTCCCCCAAAAGTAAATCAACTTTATTAGAATAACTACCTTTATGAAATGAATTTTAATTTTTATGAAACCTCATTAAATATTCAAAATGGCGGCGCCCATTCCACCAATGTTAAAATATTCAATTGTCTATAACTTACTTAATTTTCCACCGATTTTGATCAATTTTGTGGCAAAATTCATTGTTTGTGAAGTTCTTTACTTTAAAGCACTTTAAGGTTGCGTTCCCTTTTAAGTAGTTCCCAAGTATACTCTTTTAACTCATTTATGCCGAGTGGACTCTTCTACCTCAAATCTTTGGACAGGTTTTATTTTCTATATGGAGGAGGGGACGGTGTGGTTAGTTTTTTATATTACCATGTTTTATAGGAGTTTCTGAACTTAATGCAAACAGTGTAGCCTCTGATCAGACGCCGCATTTTGCGGCGTCTGATCTGGGTCTACACCGTTAGCCAACGTCCCTTTTATGGGACTCTGGGCTTATATGGGTTAAATAATCGAAAACTGGAGCGATGTGCAGAAACAGGTTCTGTTCATCATTTCTTAAGATCGGAATAAAATTGCCAACACGGAGACCAATAAATGAGCAGCAATGGCAGAAAACGTACCTTCGTATATGTGCGCCTAGTAAAGATTCAGATTAGCCTACGCATTTCCACTGTCAATACGTTGTTTGTATTGTTTGTATTTTGTGTTTATATACTCAAAATCCTTGCTTCCCTGTTCGTTTGTTTGTTTGTGTTGAGGTTTTACGGCCCAGTCAACCCAATGGGGCCATGTCGAGCGCGGTCAGTTTACCTAACCACACGTTTACTGGGCAGGTTTAGTCCTTTATTCGGTTAATCAGTATTGTGCACATTCTTTCGCCAGAAACTGACAACTGCCCTTCTTCAATCAGCGGAAGGGATAGAATGACCGTAGAAAATATTTCATAATCAATCTCCACGAAAGAATGTTGCCGACCTCGGCGGGGATTGAACCCGCGACCTCCTGATCTCCAGTCAGACGGCCCATCCAACTGAGCCACCGAGGCCAAATCTTCCCTGTTCAATGCACTAAGCTAGTTGTGGTTTGTGATAGTGGTTTCAGAACTTACTTCACTTCTTTGTGGGGACAGAAATACATGCTGAATAAGACAAATTACAGTTCATTTGCAAAGTAAGAAAATATGAAGTACGAAAATGATATTGCTGTGTGGTAATAAATACAAGAGCCTCTTTAGCGTCTGAACAAAACGTAATTTTGGTACAGAGTATTTATGGTCAGACAAACATGAGAACACTTCAAGTAAAGTGGCTTTAACTATCAGAATATGTGGGGGCATCTTAGCAAGTAATTAGCTACAAATAATACGCAGACTGTGAAAACGAGACTTTTAATATATGGATAAGTAAGGATCGAAACCTACCTCTAAAGCCTGAGTAGATTATTCATTACATTGTCATATCTCATTCACTGCTAGGTCAACATTTTGTCTGTACCACCAGACAAATCTGCTTTTACTGTATGTGTGTCAAGTATGCTATAGTCCTTCTTTAAACCGTTGATATCTAATAGGATCTTTTTACCAGGTCGCAACATGAATGAGACTACTTTAGAGTCAAACTTTAGTGCATACCTCTTGTGTCAGAATAGGTTTATCACCTTCCAATTATTGTTGTTTCTTAGACTCATGTTTAAATGTGATGATTTCTGGTAAGAATTACGGAAAGCTGCCTTTGTTTCCAGAACATTTGTTTGCTTGTAAATAAAGAGACAAAAGCAGTTGTTATCATAGCTTTCAACTAGTCTAGTTAAATACAGTAAATTGAAAAAAGACAGTCAAACATAAAAAGAAACACACACATTCTGACATTTTGTAACACAAAACACTGTTACCCTCTTTATACCGACACTCGATACAACGACAAAATTCATTATGATAATAACTTGACTGGCATGAACCTTCTTTCAAGCGGTGACAGTTAAACAGATATTATACAAGAATACTATACTGAATACTTAAAAATATGTCTTGAAAATTTGTTAGAATCGCCTCACTGAGGCAATTCAAACAAATGCCCAAATATATGATCTAAGGAGAAATAAGAATAAAACATGGCCTTTCTTGCATATCATTCTGCTCATTAAGGATTCTTTACAACAGCAAATTAATTTAAATGGGAGCGTCTTTTGGAATAAATGTTATCGTTGTAACGAGGGTTCACTGTATATCCAGTACAACTATCGTACAAGCTACTCGCGCGACGCTGTGAGTTTACTTGGAAGCAATGTTGATAGGGTCTGAAATAATTATACGTTAATCATCCTCCAGTACCAATGCACATTGACGACTGAAATTTGATGAACAACCATGAAACAATTTCATGATCATAAGCTACATGGTCCTGTATAAAATTATGTTTGTACGTATTTGTACATGGACATTACCAATTACAATGCTCTGAGTAATTGCTCAGAGTAACACTAGTTAAAGGCTCTATGGTCCTCAAAAAAGACATTCTATTATCCAAGTAAGGTTTGATAAATTGACAAATGGTATTAATACAATCATAAAATGTGACATCTGACAGCCTATAAAATTTCAGTTAGTCTTTCGTTCCTAGATTAGATAAAAAATGAAATGATTTTTATCGTATCTCTGAATTAATGTTGTTAACATTAATTCAGAGATACGAAAAAAAAAATCATTTCATTTTTGAGCCGGTTCAAAACCGAGAGACTTAGTGAAATTTTACATGCTGTCAGATGCCACATTTTATGACCGTATTAATAACATATATCAATTTATTAAACCTTTCTTGGATAAAAAATGTCTATTTTTTTAGGAATATGGAGCCTTTAAAAAGCTGCGAAAATAAGTGTACATGTATACACGCTATCTTGGTTTGGATCACGTTCAGATATTCAGATATTTTGTTGTTTTTGTTTTTCTATCTGTCAGCCTAATGAGATAAAGACAAAAGCAGATCCAGAATGTATTATCAGTTCGTTCCGTCCATCTACAATGGCCACTTTATAATCATAAGCCTTTCAACCCTGAGTTTCATAAGTGGATTTTTCCATCCTAGAATACGGACATGTCCATTGATGCAAATAGTGGTTTCAGTCTAAAAATCAGAAACAGAATGGCAAAAAGTGTAGATCCTGATGAGACGGCTAGCATCTGGATCTACACTGTTTGTACAGGAATGGTATCTATTTTGATCAGCAGGGCTGGAAGGGTTAAATTTACTCGCGGTTGACTTCCTACGAATATAGTAAGAAAGTCGTGGTGCCCATAGCTTAATGTTACCTTGTTTTAGCCATCTAGCGGGATATCTTTATCAAATTGTACTGTACACAGCTCCTGAAGTGTAACGGTCAAACAGTATGCGGTGTCTGTATAATGGAACGTCTGTCAGCTTTAATATATTACGACTGGTACAATAACAGGCAGATCCAACTCATTTTATTCAATAATTGTAGCCAGACATGGGCTTGAGTGGCGTTTAAATTGAGTTAAAAGTGTACAAATTATATTTTACAATGCAAACAGCTTCCGTTTAAATCCTGCAGAAGATTTTCTACTGGCGGCTTTTCCAAGACAGTTCCTAGGCTACAGTTCTACATTGTTCGTGCATCGGTTGTTTCATGGGTGGTGTTTGTTTAGTCATTATTTGTTGCTCGTCTCTCCTTCTCTCGGTTCTTCGGGAAGGCTGGTGTTTGTGATTGTGGCATTCCATGAGTTTCTTCACTTATAGTTTTGTATAACTGTCAGATGTTTGTTTCAGCCTATCATTCTAAATGAATAAAAAGAAAAGCAGTTTCAGTGTGTTTTATAGTAAAACATCAAGCATTGGGACAGACGGGCCAACGCAAACAGTGTAAACCCAGATCTTCCGCCACAGAATGCGGCGTCGGATTAGACCCAGATCAGCCGCCGCAGAACGCGGCGTCGGAACAGGGTTTACACTGTTAGCCAACCGTCTAAACACAGCAACATTTAAAAGAAATCAAATTATAGGACAAACATGATAAGTAGCTAATGTTTCCAAACACGTGCAACAGCTTAGACTGCCTCCAGTCTCCAGTGACTAAATATTGTTCTCAAATCCTGTTTGATAATCCACTAAAAAAAAAAAAAAAAAAAAAAAAAAAAATCATGACTATAAAGGCTGGTCACTAGTGACCAACCTTTATAGTCATGATATTATTTTGATTTTTTTTAGTGGATTATTAAACAGGATTATAAGAAAAACAATTAGTCACTGGAGACTGGAGCCAGTCTAGGCAATCGCTCAACACGATGTGCTACTTGTTAGGGCAAATACAGTACCAGTTCGTTGCGTCCCTCTACAATGACCTAACGTTTACTCGCAGTTGACTTCTTTGGAATATAATAAGGAAATCCATGGGTATCATCATTATTAGGGATTTCCTCATTAAAATAGTACTATACACACTTCCGGAAATTCAACGGTCAAACAGTATGCGGTGTCTGTATAATGGAACTTCTGTCAGATATAATATATTACGATTGGTATAATAACAGGCATATCAACTCATTTTATTCAATCATTGTAGCCAGACACGGGTTTACGTGCAGACTAAATTGAGCTGAAAGTTTAGAGGTTAGTATTTACGATACAAGCAGCTTCAGTTTAGCAACAAATCCTGAACTTACCTCATTGATTAGCATTTATCTTCAAATATATGCTTAAGACGTTAACTTTAGTACATGTGTTCAATAATAAATTATTGAACGCAACCCAAATTGTTGGTATACTTATAGGTACAAATGTGCCCATCCCTCAACCTTTTATTCTAATTTGTTTCTGTTGTGTTATGCGAAAGAGATTTTATATTGCCCCTTTCCCATGAAAATTAGGTCAATATTATTGACTCATTCAATTCAACATCTCAATATTTGGATCATTTACTCAGTATTGATATGATAACTTTGAACAAATGGTTGATACAATTTTAACCAAAATAATCTCAGTTAAATAAAAGAAAGTGGCATATATGCTGATACCTCCGATAGCGAAGCATCGTTTCTGGATTTAAATCTATCAGTACCCAGTGATATCTCTACCAAAGATAATGACAAATGGGACGACTTTAATATTGATATTGTAAATTTTCCGTTTGTTGATGGCGATTTCCATTGTGCTACATCATATGGTGTATGTTCTCAGTTAATCAGTTTTGCTAGCGTATCTAGTCAAGACAGCTGATGAAAAATCGAAAAAAAAAAAAAAAAAAAAAAACTGCTGAACTTCTTAAGCAGAGGTATCGATATCACAAACTACGTAAAACATTTTCTAAGCTTTATCGCGGTCATTCTGAATTAGCGTCCAAATGTAGCATTGGTTTGAAAACACATCTGCAAATAGATTTATTGGGCACTGAATTTCATGGTGATTTAATCTATAAATTCAAAATCATTGTTGGTAATCCTCTGAATGACAGTTCCTCCGTTTCGATTCATCTTTGTTTGTGCGTCGGTGGTTTCATTAGTGGCATTTGATTTGTCAATATTACACGGTTAATCGGATAATCGATTAATTGATCGATAAATTCCACAAAAATGATTATCGTTACAGATTTGCTAATAATCGATCATTTAGTTCCTGTGTCTCTTACTTTACCGTATTTACCCTTAATATTCAGACACATCAACTCCTTACCATATTTAATCTAATATTTGAAAAAAATACAACTTACTACCCAATGGTGTGTCTAAAATGGCTGGATGAGTAGCAAACAGTGTAGACCCTGATGAGACGCCGCGTTTGCGACGTCTCATCTGGGTCTACACTGTTTACTCGGGCCTGTCAGATCAAATACATACAGCAAAGTACAACATATGGTAAGAGTCATGCTCAGACAGACAGGTAAAATTATGACCAAATCTTCAGTGATCGCAATGGCAGGACTGATAGTCGATTACCTTTTCAGCTCTGATTAGCTTACTGGTGTCTCAGAAGGCCGTGCTTCGTGCTTGCAGCACGTCCTGAGCATTGTCACTTACATTTTGGCAAAACGGATTTTGGGAGTAATTGAAACACATTGTCGCTCGCTGCAAAAAGATGCATGCATGTAGGATTGATTGATATTTTGGTCTCCTCTTAAACTGCACGAGCTGGTCCTCAGATTAAATGACAACTCCCTCCTCAATCTGTTTCAGAAGGTTAGCACCCAACTATCAGCCCATCCTGATCCTATTTGTGGTTTTCATGTGTTTAGACTTCAGATCTGCATTGAACCCTTTGACTTATATCACCATAGTGGTTCTGATTATGTGTCTTTCACTGATGTTTCACTGATGAGGTAGAGGACCGAACATACGTTTGTGGTTCGGAGCTGCATCAGAAGGGCGAGGTTTCGCGGTAGTAAATTGGTAAGCCATCCAGCATTTTTTTTCCTACTGACCGTTCCAAGGCGATGGTGTTGTTGGTTTTCTTTGTTCGTGCGTCGATAGTAACATATGTGGCATTTCTTTTTATCATTGTTTGTTCCTCATGTCTTCTTCTTTTGGTGCCTTGGAAAGACTGTTCTTCATGATGTTTGCATTTCCTTGATATCTTCACTGTTAGTTTTACTCCATCGAAACCTTGCCTTTAAATATGCTGCATTTCAAAATTAGATTATCAAGTCCGTGTAAGGGTTCTCCAACTCATCAGTGGTTCAACATAGACAAATTTAAAACAGAAAAAGCTGATTTGTTATTTACAGTCGCCTGTCAATAGCGAATTATCGTTAACATTGTTAACGGCAAACGACTGTAAATAGCGGATTAGACATGTTTTTGGTATTGCCAGACGACTGTAAATACATGTGACCAACTGTAAGTATTTTACTATTAACCCCAATAAAAATAAATGATCTGTAATTGAAACAAAGGCAGGTAGAAGGTTATAATGTGCATTATTTGATTACATAAAGGGGTCACAACTGAGATCGGATAGCGAGAGATTGCACTTTTAAGACCGCCAAAGTCAGTGGGTCCATGGATAAGCTGTGTACACTATGATTGCTTCCCATGGCACAAATAAACTGGAAGTCTGTATTAGAACTAGGCAGCGCACAAATTGCATATCTAGCAATTCTCGTTTCTGCACTGACCCGACAGGCAGGAATACTCGGTATGAAAAAGTTCACAGGTGCAAAGACGCTAGATGAGCAAACCTTAAGGCACCTCATCGCAAAAGCGCAGTCATGAACTTTGTAATCTTTGCAGTCAAATCGGGATATCTCGTATGTATATGCATTTTGCTCACTGTATCATATCGACAGTAAAAGCAGTGTGGGACACAGCTTAGACTCTGGTCAGTTCGTGCATTCTCTGAACTCACTCCATTTTACATATAAGGTCTATTTTTGTTTGTCTCATTTATATAACCCCGTTGTCAATATTATCTACAGGAAAATGATAACGGCATAGATTCATATGCACTAGTCTTACAGGTTCAGAAATCAACTGATTGTTTTATCTTTTGTTATCAACTTATATTCGGCCAATAAACATGTGCACAATAAATCATAGTAAAACAGGATTTCTTTTTGTCTTTCTTTCAGTTTGGAAACACCGAACACAGGTTTAATTCGTAGGACAGCAATGTAGTTTGAAGGGCTGCATATGCACCCTAGCACTGGCTTAAGCGTAACTCAGTTCTCCAAGGTATCAGAATGGGCACCATGATTTAAAGAAAAATAATAATAATCAAAGCACTGACAGCACTAGTGGGTCGATTGTCTCTGATAGTAGGCTGGGAGAATGGTCTTGAACGGTGAATTAAGACTGTTTCATTTAACCCTTAACGTCCTGTAATTTAAGCAAACAGTGCAGACCCTAATCATACGCCACGTTATGCAGCATTTGATCTGGGTCTGCACTGTTTGCCAGTGTCCCAAATGTCCCATTTCAGGTTTTACAGATAACCCCCTATCAACAGCACCCTGACATCACAGCGACAAGACTAGCGCGGCTATAAACTTTACCTGGATTTCATCTAACGCGCGCCGTTTGATTACATTAGTCAATGATAATCACGTGGACAACTACCTAAAGGTAATGTTGGCGTGTGTATGCCATGGTTCGATTGTAAAAAATCTACTCTGTGGTAAAGTACAAGGAGACTTTGTACAGTCGGCATACAAGGCTGCAGTGAAGTGAAATAAAATCTATGAAGAATAATAGAATGGCCCGATATATATATATATTTTTTTTTACTTTAGTTCGGATTTTACGGTTGGTTGTCATCCACGCTCTTCGAGGCTACGCCGGAACATACCCGGATTACACAATTTACGTTGAAACACTTATGCACATGTATGTAAAATATATACTTTTATTCGTAGGTCTAGATAAGCCATTTTAACCAGAACTATTGACATCTTCATTTCCCTACAAAAACATACGTTATGGGTACTCATTAGAATCTAGAATATATATATATATATATATATATATATATAGATATATATAGATATATATATATCCCGTTGCCAGAGCTGTTTAAGACATGACATTTCCATCATTTAGTATTGATGTGAGAATGATTAAGGTTACTCCTGAATAAGTGGCGCACAGTGTATGCAATCACAACATTATTTAAGAAGGGTACAATTTGAAAGCATGGAACAAAGAGGCGATGTCTCACTTTTAGCATTGCTTTGTGCGGTACTTAACCTTCGCAATATATAAGCTCAGCGGAAAATTTAACATCAGCACTATATCGAAATTTGGAGCGACATTTTAAGGCGTCCACACAACTGCAGCTACATGTACTGTAATCATAAAATGATTTAGCGAAGGGTGCTATTCGGAAGCACAAAACAAATCAGACGATAGAAAAAAGCAGACCTGGAGTCACTAAATCTCTTCATAACGGATTATGAAAATATGTAACCCCAGTTCATACTCGACAAGTGCTTTGTGTGGTGTTCAATCCTCGCATGCAATATATAAAAGCTCAATAAAACATGAATCAACATAAGCACTATCAATATGTATATCGAAGTCGTTGGGGAGACGTTTTACGGCACCTACACTAAGACTTAAAGGGAACTGGTACACTTCGGGGAAGATAATGCTTTCAAAATTGTTTTGTCTCCTTTCTGAAAAGGTGTCTACCCTTAAGACTTTACTCCCCCTTGGGCATACAGTGTCTCCTTTTAGAGTAGACCTTTCTCAGAAGGGGCGTATCTAGGAAAGCAAGCAGGAATCTATCAAATGTATCCATTCATCTTGACCCTTTCATCCCTGAATCTCTGAAGTTGACTCTTCCGTCTCTAAATCAGGTCTGAACCATTGTTTCAAATAAGGGTCTAAGTCAAAAATCAAAAGAGAATGGCAAACAGTGTGGATCCTGATGAGACGGTTCCTTATGAGCCGTCTCGTCAGGAACTACACTATTTGCAAAAATATGTCTGCTGGGCTGAAAAGGTTAACAGAGTTGCTGCGATCAAAAAAATAATCAGAAAAAGCGGTCTCAAAGCTTTCTTAACTATAACCCATTAACAGTGAGTGGTCTCTTCCATCGTTCAAGCAGGAAAGGTCTATTCTCTTTTTCAAGGGGTGTTATGCTGAAGCTGCTTAACTCTTTCATCTCTACGGACCAAAAACAGATACCTTTGCAAACAGTGCAGATCCAGATGAGACGGCTCTTTAATTGCCGTCTTATCAGGATCTACACTATTTGCCATTCTGGTTTAGATTTTGTGCTGACATCCATAGTTTTAACAATGGACATGCCAAAATTCAAAGCTGGAAGAGTTTACTTCAGAAACTGTTACTGTAAATTGCTGTGTGTATTTGTAAATATTCCAGGCTGATCAGACGTCGTGTTCTACACCTTCTTATCTAGGCTGAATTGTTTGCAAAGACCCACTGGTTTTGGGATTGCCAAACTCTAAGCCATTTAGCTATTGTAGGTAGCACTTTAAACATTTTATGATGGCGCTATATGTAATCATAAACACAGAAAACTCCAGCCCTTTCTTCATCATTGTAGTGTGTAGGGTATTAAAAAGCACTCAAATGAAGCAATAAAAATATGAAAAGAAGGAACTCTGCAGATACTGACGTTGTTAATGGAAAATTTGTTATAAATTAGACCGTTATCTTTTACAAATGTATCGATTTCAAACACCTGTCCGTCACGATGATTTCGATTAATTCTATTTCAGATTTTCAGAAATTTCTTATATCATGTTGATGATTTCCAGGCGAATATTGATACATGTGTTCCATCTCACATGAGCTGACAACAAAATGCAATCAGAATTTACTTCTACAGTCAACCCTCTTTATACCGACACCCGATACAACGACAAGTTTCGTATGATGATAATTTGACTTGCATGGAACCATCGCTTAAGAGGTGACAGTTAATCAGAAATTATGCAAGAACATTATATTTAATACTTCAAGAAACATATTTTTGTATATATATTTGTTACAATCGTCTCACTGAAGCGATTCTAACAAATATCCAAAACATGTGTTCTAAAGGAAATTAAAACAAAATGAGGACTTTAATTCTTACATATCATTCTGTTCATGGTGGATTCTTTACAACAGTGAATTCATTGTAATGGCAAGTTCTTTGGGAACAACATGCTGTTTTGTTACAAGGATTTCACTGTACAATATATGAGTTGAAAGCGCGATTTCGCTAGCTTCGGTTTTCGGAGTGCTTCCATTCAAGTACCGAGTGAATTAACTTTTGTGGCTATCCAATCCTATATTGCACAGTTGACCAGTTGTGACGACATGCTGATTTGTGCCAAAAAAAAAGTGTAGGGAAGCTCGGGGCAGTTATTTTGTGTACGGCGACCTGCGATTGGTTAATAATAAAGATGACAGTGGTGTTTACCTTATTTATGTTGGTGTCCTAAGTCTGGTCTTTTGAATTGAAACAAAATATGGAAGCCCAGCCATACCCTGAAATGAACTCTTAGCCACCAAAAAGGGTGGAATTACTATGGAGTAATCAGTTCACTGTACCTTACATGCTTGATGATACAGAGTACATGTACAACTTGATGGTATAAAATAACGACAGTGTGTCTGCACATTACGAAAACACACCTATTCAAATATACTGAACATTTTAACCACAAGAAAATGAAAATTTTCAGATAAAAATTCGGATACTTCTGATCAAATCATAGCGAGGCGGTTCTAACGAGTACCCACAATCTATGTTTTTGGGCAGAAATAAGAAAAATAATGTATACCCCTGTAAACCCCAGTTTTACTATGTAAAAGTGGGGTTTAAGGGGGTCAATATTATATAGGCATGTTTTCGTGATGATTTTCGCATTCATTAAAACAAATGTCAAAACAAATGGGAGTGATGCATTCTTGTGTGTGTGTGTGTGTGTGTGTGTGTGTGTGTGTGTGTGTGTGTGTGTGTGTGTGTGTGTGTGTGATGGGTGGTGGCAGTGGGAAAGTGCGGGCTTTCGAAAGAAATTATTTTCAAACATTTTATTCTGCCGAGAGGTCAATATTCACACATTTGAGCCAGCAAAACGACAAAACATCACGAAAACATGCCTATATAATTCTAACCCCCTTAAACCCCACTTTTATATAGAAAAACTGGGGTTTACAGGGGTTTACATTATTTTTCTTATTTCTGCTCAAAAACATAGTTTGTGGGTACTTGTAAGAACCGTCTCGGCGAGGCGGTTCTAACAAGTACCCACAATCTATGTTTTGAGCAGAAGTATGAGAAATATCGGAAATTTTTATCTGAAAACTTTCATTTTTTGGTGGTAATTTTTTCAGTATATTTGAATAGGCATGTTTTCGTAATTCTACAATATGACCCGTGTGACCAGCAAAGACTCAGATCTGCCTGTACATCCAACCAGTATTTCAAGGGGTTTAGTTTATACCTCTTTGGATAGCCCGGAGGCACATACGATCAGCAAAGCCGCTCTGATCAGACTGCGCGAATGCGCAGGCTGATCTGAGTCTCCGCTGGTCGCACAAGTCTTAATGTGTGTTTTGTCGTGCGCTGGCTCATTTATTTATTTTTTTTATTTTTTTTTATTTATTTATTTTTTTTCACTTTCCCTTTATAGCAAATATGTATTGTAAGTGTACTCGATACACCGGTAGATTTTCAGCCATGTTTGAAAGGAAAACAAGTGTTGTGACGTCCGTTTTGCATTCCGGAACACCAAGCCCTTTATGAAAATGAGTCTACTCTAATAAGAAAGAATTTGCTCCCGTTTGGAGCAAATTCTTTCCTTTTATAGTAGACCACTTTCAGAAGGGAAACAAAAACAATTGAACAGAGTTGCCGCCCCTGAAAGGGTATCCATTTCCCTTAAATTCTAAGTACTGTAGTAATAGTGAAATACATATATCCATACATAAACTGTCACTCAAGGCTTGCGCGCATGCGCTGGCTTTCCTTGGTATTACAGCTACCCTATAGATTGGGATCAAATGTAAGTAAATAGTGTACACCGTGATTAAAGTGATCCTAAAAGAAGCGTTTGATCTGGGTTTACGGTCTTTGCCATTCACCCAGTACGTTTTAAATACATCACCAGAAAGCCAAATGAATATATTTGCATGTATGGTTTGTCTGTCTGTTTGTGTTGAGGTTTTACGGCCCAGTCAATCCAACGGGGTCATGTCGAGAGCGGTCAGTTTACCTAACAACACTTTTACCGGACAAGCTTAGTCCTCTAAACGGTTAACCAGTATTGTGCACATTTTTTCGCCAGAAACTGACAACTGCCCTTCTTGAATCAGCGGAAGGGAGAGAATGACCATAGAAATTCTCATGATCAACACGAAAGAATGATCACTGAATCATTGGAAGGGAGAGAATGACCGTAGAAAATCTCATGATCAATCTCAACGAAAGAATGATACCGAGCCGGTAGGGTCGAACCCTCAACCATCTGATTACCAGTCGGACGCGCATCCAACTGAGCCACCGAGGCTGGCTGCATGTATGGTAAAAATATAAGTGAACATAGCCAAGAAATACCAAAGTCACGAAGCATAGCACCAAAAATATTATTCTCATCACGAAAACATACCGATATAAACCGCACTTTTATATAGTAAAACTGGGGTTTACAGGGGTATACATTATTTTTCTGATTTCTGCTCAAAAACATAGATTGTGGGTACTCGTTAGAAACGCCTCGCCGAGGCGGTTCTAACGACTATCCACAATCTATGTTTTGAGCAGAAATTTGAAAAATATCAGATTTTTTTCTCTGAAAACTTTCAGTTTTTTGGTGGTCAAATTTTCAATATATTTGAATAGGCGTGTTTTCGTAATGAGTATCTGAGTATATGTATTTACAGTATCACGAAAACATGCCTATATAATTTTGACCCCCTTAAATCCCACTTTTATAGAGTAAAACTGGGGTTTACAGGGGTATATATTATTTTCCTTATTTCTGCTCAAAAACATAGATTGTGGTTACTCGTTAGAACCGCCTCGACGAGGCGGTTCTAACGAGTACCCACGATCTATGTTTTGAGGAGAAATATGAAAAATATCAGAATTTTTTATCTGTAAATTTTCATTTTTTGGAGGTAAAATTTTCAGTATATTTGAATAGGCATGTTTTCATAATGGGAAGGGTTTTCTTGGCGTTGGTGCGATGACACCTCTATAGTCATGATTCCATTTTGGTTTTACTTTTGTGGATGTATCCAACAGGATTCATTACGATAATACGCCTGTTCAAATATATTGAAAAATTCATCACCAAAAAATGAAAGTTTTCGGAGAAAAAAATCTGATATTTTTAATATTCTTGTTAAAAAAATACATTGTGGGTACTCGTTAGATCCGCCCAGTGAGGCGTTTCTAACGAATACCCTCAATCAGCAAGGAGAAGTTAGTTTGCTTTTCGCTTTTCGATTTTCGTCTTTCAGAAGTTAGTTTGCTTTTCGCTTTTCACTTTTCGCTTTTCGTCTTTTAGGAGTTAGTTTGCTTTTCGCTCTCCGCTTTTCAATCATAGGTCTGTTTCATGTTGTAACTGTTAAGTGTCTGAGTTCATGAATGAGTAAGTGAGTATCTGAGTGAGTGAGTGAGTTAGAAAGTGAGTGAGTTAGTTTTTTACGTCAATCAAACAGCTCATGCCATATGCAGACATTCATTTCGTCAAAGTCTAGATTCATTTTGTGTTTTGCTTTTCGTTTTTCGCTTTTCGCTTTTCGCTTTTCGATCATAGGTCTGTGTCATGTTGTAACTGTTATCTGCGTACATGAATACATGAGTGTCTGAGTGAGCGAGTGAGTGAGTTAGAAAATGAGTGAGTGTTTTACGTCAATCAAACAGCTCATGCCATATGCAGACAAAAGCGAAAAGCGAAATGCGAAAAACGAAAAGCGAAAAGCGAAAAACGAAAAGCAAAAAACAAAATGAATCTAGACTTTGACGAAATGAATGTCTGCGTATGGCATGAGCTGTTTGATTGACGTAAAACCTTCACTCATTTTCTAACTCACTCACTCGCTCACTCAGACATGCATTCATGTACGCAGATAACAGTTACAACATGACACAGACCTATGATCGAAAAGCGAAAAGCGAAAAGCGAAAAACGAAAAGCGAAAAACGAAAAGCAAAAAACAAAATGAATCTAGACTTTGAAGAAATGAATGTCTGCATATGGCATGAGCTGTTTGATTGACGTAAAAAACTAACTCACTCACTTTCTAACTCACTCTATCAATCAGATACTCACTTACTCATTCATGTACTCAGACACTTAACAGTTACAACATGAAACAGACCTATGATTGAAAAGCGAAAATCGAAAAGCGAAAAGCAAACTAACTTCTGAAAGACGAAAAGCGAAAAGCGAAAAGCAAACTAACTTATGAAAGACGAAAAGCGAAAAGCAAACTAACTTCAGAAAGACGAAAAGCGAAAAGCAAACTAACTTCTGAAAGACGAAAAGCGAAAAGCAAACTAACTTCTCCTTGCTCCCACAATCTATGTTTTGAGCAGTAATAAGAAAAATAATACATACCCCTATATAACCAATTTTACAGTATAAAAGTGGGGTTTAAAGGGGTCAAAATTATATAGGAATAGTTTCGTGATGATTTGAATAAATATTTTGTCACTGATGGCTGGAGCCCGTCTACTGCTACAGGGTGTTGACTGCTGTTGAAATGTGACCATTTGTAGCGATTGCAATGTATAAACCAGTGCGCATGCGCAGTCTGATCTGGGCCTTAGCTGTTCGAATAATATTTTAAAGTTTTTGCGCTGAACTTCTCGTATAGATGGACTTTCTGCGACGCATCATCACCTTTCAATTCACTCTTCCACTTAGGCAGGCATATACGGTATGTTAATAGGCTGATGAGCCAAATAGGCTTTTGATAAAGCTGTTGGCTGTATCAGAGCTAGTGTTGCTACTATGACACGGCCGTGTGTGAGGGATTAAAGAGGCTTTGAGATAATCTTATAGCATCAGCTGAGATTACTTTTCTCTTCAAGTGGTTTTGAGTGGCTTTATCTGAATAATTGTAGATCGTATTTTCTGTGATTTATTTACACTTAATTTTCACCTTGTCTTGGATTGACAGTGAAAACTGGATACATTGGTATATTTTGGTATTTATTTGGTTTTAGATTTCACGTTTTCTGATCGAAAACCGTAGCTCAAAAATATTAAATAAATAATTGGAGACAAATATTTGTGTTCGTAGAAAGGCGTACGCTATTTTGTTTGAAGAAATTCGACTTGGAATAAATTATATCTATCATCAATATTTTATTTTCTATTTGGATGCTGAATAATGATGCAAGTGTGTCAACACATGTAGTCACTGGATATTATTTGACAGACCTGTGATCTAGTAAAAAAATGCAGTGGAATAACATTTGGCTATTTCTTCAAGGTACGTTGTTTAAACTTTGTTTTATAACATTTTACGGCAAATTCAGCAGACTACAGGAGATAATTTGCATGTAAAATATCAAAGCATATTTAATGGGTAAAAATATGAAAATAAAATAATAAAACATCATCTGCCGGAATTTTAGCCCAGCGTGCTAAGAATTAACTTTTATCACTCTATTGGCAAATTCAGCAGACGACAACTTGGTGATATCTTTTTCTTATTTATCCAGAAAATAAGCTTTTATAGTCGATGCACTTGGAAGCCTAGGTAGACCATTCGCATGAAATGCCAATTTTCTGGAAATAATAAGAAAATTACTAGAGAGACAATTTTCGTGAACTGTCAAAATCCTATTTTCTGGAGATAAAAAGTAAGAAAACATTTCATTTCAAAATGTCATCTTCTGAACTGTTTACTTAACATGTTAAGCGTTAATGCTTTGGATTTGTACTTGTACATGCATGTATATGTACATGTACCGTAAGCATGCATATATAGGAGTAGCACACATTAGGTATACTACGCATCTGCGAGAGAAAACAATCGTTCGAATCTCGTTATCTCGAAGTCCAAGGGACTGTCTGAAATACTTCGAGATATCCGTACCTCGACATAACATATCAGAATTGCAGCATAGAGGAAAAACATAAATCAAACGACCACAATAAACAGTAACTCCTGTTGACTCCTGGAGTTACATTGTAGAGGTTCAGGTATATTGAAAATATTGTGGAAAAGAGGAGAAATTGCTCTTTATTAGCGATTTTTCCTCTTTTCCACAATATTTTATTACCAGTTGTTAGATTTCCATGTTAAAAACAGGGACCATATTTTCACTTCGAGATAAGCAGTTGTTCGATATAAGCGAAGTAGAGATAACGAGAGTCGACTGTGTTTGTAATAACGAGAGGCCGCCTGACATGAAAATATTTCCTCCTTTATCATATTGGCTACTCTTACAGGAAAGAATTTGCTCCCTCTGGGAGCAAATTCTTTCCTTTAAGAGTAGCAGGCGATACTAAGGAGTAACTTTTCTTTCAAGATTTTGACTGGGTGTGCGTAAAAAAAATAAATTCCGGTTTGGCTACGCCTCTGACATATATGCAATACTTATAGAATTTTACTTCTTTCTGTATTTTCTATCTTTCGTAGGGTCGTTTAGTTTTCCCATTTAGACATGTAGACTGCCAAATAATATATATATATATATATATATATATATATATATATATATATATATATATATATATATATATATATATATATATATATATATAAAGTGTTCCTTCATGTATATGGACATTTTAGCCTCAGTATGTCCTTTCTCCGCAGAGCGATCAAGATCGTTTCTGTTCACATATTCTAAGAGCGATTAAAATAGGATTCTTTGGTGTTTTCAAGAGGAATTGATGCATTTTAAGAGCGCCAACTCAGTTTTGTCTGGACTGGCTCCAGTCTCAAGTGACTAAATATTTTTTTCTTATAATTCTGTTCGATAAGCCACTAAAATAAAGTCAAAATAATATCATGACTATAAAGGCTGATCACTCTAGCTATATATAAAATATGCAAAATACACCATGTGTGATTTTTATAGCATGTAAATAAAATATAACAAAGACAACACTTTTGCGGAATTTGGGGTATAAAAGATAAAACTGAGAGAACCGTTTTACAAAATATAGGAGTGGAGGCGAAATGCGAGATGCTAGCAAGTGCAAAACAATGTTCTCTAATGAAAATGCCTGGTCAGTTTATAAGAAACATTATTTGCCTTTGTTATCTTGGGTGTAAACAGTTCTTCTGTTATTGCTGTCTGCTAGGATAAAGCTGAAACCTGCAACTTAGGCCATATATATAAATGCCTTACGGTCTATCAAGGAGTTCTGATACGTGTTTCATCTGCTATTTTCGAGAAGACGCATGCGCAGTGCGTATGTTAATCTAAGCCTTCCCTGTTCGCATATCGCTCTGAATACCGTATACCGTATTTGGTCTATACATTTTTTTTTTTTTTATTTTGATTTTTATTTAACTCGCACTAATCAATGTACACAATAACAAAGTTTAGGGGATTGGATCGACAGCATCATGTTTACATGTACATGATTCTTTAGACTGGCTCCAGTCCCTAGAGTTAGTTGTCTTTTTTTTATCCTTTTTATATAGACACTGAAATAAAACCAAGGCAAACCTGCTAAGATTTTGAAGCACTAGGCCCAGTTACTCAAAGCATCGTTAACTTAACGAGCTCGCTAATGATAAAATCGTTAACTGTTGTAGCTAAGGTATTTTCAAATACATTGATATTTTTGCTGCAAAAATGTGTGTAATGCAAAACTTGCTCACATTTTTTAGCAAAAAATATTAATGTTTTTGCCATATTTGAAGATTGAAATTTTTACGTCACTTTAGGTAACACTGAGCTTCGTTAATTTTTGAATACACACACACAAAAGGATTTGTCATTTCAAGCAAGTCGTCTCCCCTGGATCCATTTTGCATGAAATGCCAAATATTATTTTCTGGGGAAAATTAGAAAAGTATTTAAATGTGTCGTCTGCTGAAACTTTACCAAGAGTTAATACGGTACCCACTTTCCCATTCACGTCTCAAGGTACTATTAGACTGGCTCCAGTCTCCAGTGACTGAATATTTATTCTTATAATCCTGTTTGATACTACCAATAAGATAAAACCAATATAATATTTTGATTTTAAAGGCTAGTCACTAGACTGATTTCACTGAAAAGAGAAATTAGAACAGAAAAAAAAGTGTTTATTTTCATTTGATTCTGTGGGTGAATATAATGCATTTAATGCAGTCATAAAGCCAGTCTACATTATTATATGACGGATACAGCAGGTCCTCAGACAGTCATGTGTTCTGTTTGTCCTCAATGTCTGAAAATCCCATTATTCTTCCACAGTATATAGATATTATATAATTATGACAGATATATCAAAGGTGATCCAGATGATGCAGTAGGTGTTAATTGTCCGGATGTTATCAGGATGGCCGCCTGCAGTGTAATGTCTGTCACACTGCACGTGCTAGTAATTAACATTAATTGGTTAACATGTTTGATCTGGTCATTATCTTACAAATTATTACTACTTCGTTTGTGGGCTGATTAAGTGAATTGCATAACTTCTAAATCATCATCTGTTGTTGTGAATATTAACCTTTACCATTCTCCGGGTAAATTCAGCAGACGACCATTTGAACAACTGAAGTTTCCGTATGTTTCCTAGAATAAAAGGTTAACTCATCTATGCCTAGCGTCCCTTAAAATGGATATTGTCATTGGCAAACAATGTACACCCCGATCAGACGCCACAGCATGATGCGTATTATCAGGGTTTACAATGTTTGCATTTAGGACAGGAATTGCTATAAAACATGGCGACAATGAAAATTAACACTCATATGACCAGCCTTTATTGTCATGATATTATTTTGGTTTTATTTTAGTGGATTATCCAACCGGATTATTAGAAAAAGCATTTAGCCACTGGAGACTGGAGCTAGTCTAAAGGTTTAGCAATGTTGGTCTACCCTATCTGCCACTCATCCCGCAATTTATAGACACATCAGCAGGTAGTTAAATAGACGGGTAAGTATGGTATAGAGTTGGGATGTCCGAACATTTAAGGTGAATAAGGTATTATAAATATTCGTACACGGTTATACCTAGAATCGCTCTAGTGTCAAGTGACTAAATATTTATTCTAATAATCCTGTTTGATAATCCAATTAAATAAAACCAGAATAATTTCATGACTACAAAGACTGGCCACTGCCTTTATAGTCATGATAGAGCAAATTTTTATTCTCTTTTCTTAAATTTTGAACATCAACTGTATTTAGAAACTCTCCATGTGAAAAAATTTAGGGTGGCAATGACAAAATTGAGGGTCTCTTCTCATCGGCTAGAAATTGAAGTTGGAAGGTGGACTAGACCCAACAGGACACCAGTTGATGAAAGAAAATGTAGATACTGTAATAAACTTGAAGATGAGTTTCATTTTTTATTAGAATGCACACTATATGAAGATTTGAGGAAACAGTATATAAAAAGTATTTTTGGCATAGACCAAATATGTTGAAACTTAGGGAATTAATGTCTGCTAAAAATAGAAATATTATAAAAAAACACAGCAATATACATTGAAAAGGCTTTCAAGTTTAGATATGGTCAAACGAATGTATAGGCACAATGAAAATGATGAATGTATTATTTTCTACTTTGTGGTTTTCATCACTTATGTTTCTCCCATTTGTCAGTATTTTGAAATGATATTGTCAGTTTACAATGATGTTGCCAGTACTTTGAAATGATATTTGTTAGTTTGAACGTATTATGACTTTGCCATTTGAACCCACATTGTATTTATAAAATCATATGTATTTCATATGTATGTATATTTATACATGTACTACACATAACCATGTCTTGGTTAAAGTAGAAATAAATTACTTACATGATACCCAGTCTCTACTGGCTTAATATTTATTCTAATAATTCCGTCTGATAATCCAATTAAATCAAACCAAGATAATGTCGTGACTATAACGGCTGGTCACTAGTGTGACCAACCTTTATAGTCATGATATTACTTTGGTTGATTGTCAAAAAGGATTCTAAGAATAAATGTTAATCTCTGGATACTGGAACCGGTGCGGTCTGGGTGACATCTTATTGCGCTCATATTAGATTTAAATAATTCCTGATGATGTGTCTAAGAATGTTTAGTTATAAGACAAAATTTACGGGTTATACTAATTACCGTGTTTCCGACACCATAACTGCTTACTAGTCTGGGCCCAGTTGTTCCAAACTAAACGAAGGTGTTACCCAACGTGACGTTAAGATTTTTATCGTGAAATATGGCAAATACAATGATATTTTAGCTGATAAAATTTGAGAAGCTTTTGCGTTGCAACTCACATTTTTTGAAGCAAAATATCAATGAATTTGAAAATACCTTAGCTACAACGGTTAACAAATTTGTCATTAACGAGCTCATTAATCTAACGATGCTTTGAAAAAATAGGCCCTGGTCCTAAATTGTGAGCATGTACCTAGTGATAAAGGAGGAGTGGCAAACGGTGTGGACCCTGATCAGACGCTGCATTCTGCGGAGTCTGATTTGAGTCTACACTGTTTGCTCATGTCCACCCGTCCAAATACATATGGTATATACGGTAATACGGTGCCTTCAGTTACGCCACAATGAATCGTGTTTTCAGTAGGTTGTAAATTTACGTCCATAATTCTCTGTCTCATGGGATCGTATCCCATCAACGGGAGTGACTTTGAACAGCTATTCTCTTTCACTGCGGTTCCTTTTAAGTTCCTTTTAAGTTCACCTGTTCCGAAACTGATCATGTAACACCGTGACAGTAATGTCATTGTCCGAAATCAGATCATTTTCTCTTAGACCATTTTATTGGGTTCCGACTCTTTCCACTGCGCCGGCAAGTAGACTCGGTGAGATAGTCTATGCTCGGCAGGCACATGACGTAAATATAACGTCGCCTCAACGTCGATGCAACGTCATGACGTTGCATCGACGTTGAGGCGACGTTATATTTACGTCATGTGCCCCGCTGGGATGTATTTGGATGTCCGTTGATGTGTTTGGCAGGTATCTTGCTCAGCTTTATAGCTTGCGAATTTAGATCAGTACTACATAAGCATACGATGTAGACCAATATCAAAGCTCTAAAGTTTATGGTTGTACCTATCACGGTACATGTATTTGAACAGGCAGGCCGCGGCAAATAGTGAAGACCTATATCAGACACCGTACAACGCGGCGTCTGATCAGGATCTTTACTAATTGTTACTCATCCGGCTGTTTTAAAATGCATCTAAAACTACATGTAGCAAAGTGGAGTTGTTCTAATGTTAGGACATATACGGTAAGGAATTACGTTGTAAGATGTCTCAATATTTAGATTAAATACGAATATCATTGTAAGCAGTTAGCCATAGTATGTGAACGTCAAAACTTCCTTAGGTTTTCCATTGACCATCCATGTAACGGTTATTTATAGCCGCGCTATTCTTGTCGCTGTGACGTCAGAGTGCTGTACATTGAGGGTTATCTGTAAAACCTGAACTGGGACATCTGTGACATTGGCAAACAGTGCAACCCCAGATCAGACGCCGCAGAACGGAGCGTCTGATCAGGGTATGCACTGTTTACTTAAATTACAGGAAGTTAAAGGTTGATAAACAGTCCTAAGTCCCCTTAAGGACCATTTTCTCAGCGTACACTCAGAGACAATCGACCTACCAGTGCTGTCAGTGCTGTGATTCAAAGTCTATCAATAGCTTGGTATACCACAACCTGCTATTTATGGAATGTTACATTTTATACAGAGTAAAAGTGCATTTGTCCAATTTCATGAAAACTATGTCTGAGTGAAGTGGCTGTGTTGTTTGTGCTGTGAACAGCATGGTTGCAGCATGTAGACGTGTCACTTTCAATAAACATATTTTGCTCCTTGGCAACCGTTTTAACATACCTTGCATTGCCTAGAAATAGACGTTACATGAGCGAAACTAACTTATTTAACCTGAATATTCGGACAGTCATTTCGACATTCTTGTTTTATCATTCAGTGATAATAAGACTTGACTCATGCCTTATTTTCTCTGAAAACAAGTTTATATGTTGTAGTTGTGAATTTATTGATACGATCGTGTCTGGAAACAACTTTTGAACATTTGAAGTGAAAAAGATATTGAGATATTGAACTACCCCTTTTTGCTTTTAAAAATCCAAACGTTCAGCTTTTGTTCTTACTGTTTAAAAATGATTCTATACATGTGGCTGTGATTTTACTCGTGACTCAGCACTACATGTAAACACGTCTGGTGTAATTGGCCGGGATTCGAACACATACATTAACCCTACCCGCAAAGTGGACGCTCTTTTGCTCTGCCCTTATATTGCGGTCGTATGCATAGTGGTTTAGATCTTTGCATTCAGATGCACATGCCTGTTGCCAATCGAAACATATTGGCACTGTTTCGACATTGTTACACTTTCATGCAAGACTCCATGCTATTTTCGCAACAAAATGAAGTCTGTATTTCTGTAAGGCGTTATCATTATAATAAAATACGATCAATATAAAATGCACTGAATGTGACAAACTTATCTTTGAATGTTGAATAAACGAGCCTGAACGTCATAAAAAGTACCTTGGGTCATGTGCGCTCAGCGAAGATTCAGATCAGACTGCGCATTTGCGCAGTCTGATCAGAATCTTCGCTGTGCGCATTTTGGAAGGATTTGACGCTAAGCTTCATCATGCGGGCAAATAAGTCTCTTATCAGACCGCCCGGATGTGCAGGCTGATTTGAGTCTTCGCAGGGCGCACATGTCAGAAAGTACGTTTTCTCACGTTGCGGTTCAAATATTAAGAACCATATCTCATCAGATGTTAATATTGTCTTTCTTATATTTTCACCCGCAATATTGCCATTTTGTTATTTATCTTGTCATTTTCTCCAGAATTATTGTTATCAACAATCAATTTTAAGCTGTTTCGAAAGTCTGGTTTTACTGGGTGGAACTGAATGACTGAATAAAATTATAGACGAAAAACCCAGGTTTATACTATTTAACTTGTACACTCAGACCGCTAGACTGGCTCCAGTCGTTTCTGCATTTTTTTATCATTCTTGATGTAATCACCTCTTTAATCCCATTTCACTGGTTTACAACAGAAACTAAGAGACATCAAATCATTATAAGCTGTACTAGATTGTGTACTTTTGAAAAGAAAAGAGAAAATGATAGAAAAGATAGAGTCTGGCGACAGACCATTACGAAAACATGCCTATTCAAATACACTGAAAATGTTACCATCAAAAAATGAAAATTTTCAGATAAAAAATTCTGATATTTTCCATATTTCTGCTCAAAACATAGATTGTGGGTGCTCGTTAGAACCGCCTCGCCGAGGCGGTTCTAACGAGTACCCACAATATATGCTTTTGAGCAGAAATAAGAAAAATAATGTATACCCCGGTAAACCCCAGTTTTCCTATATAAAAGTGGGGTTTAAGGGGGTCAAAATTATATAGGCATGTTTTCATGATGCTATCAGGCCGCATGTGACTATGGGTTCTTGTTGTTCACGCAAAGAATATTGGAATTTTTATCCTTTCGGCCTGGCAGACCTAAATAAATAGCTATGCAAACAGTGTAGATCCAGATGAGACGGCTCGTAATCAAGAATCCTGCATTATCGAATGCCAAAATGAGAGTCGATGAACGCGGATTAATCGTTTCGATTGCCAAATAATCGTTTTTGGCAGTCGAAAACGTTCTTTATTAATAAATTGCTCCACGTTCGTCGATTTTATTTTTCGTTCAGGATTGCCGCCTATCCGGTATGGTGTCACAGATGAGCAGGCTGGTCCGGGGCTTCATTTTTTTACATTCGGTTGTAAGACCATTTTCTCGTAACACATCGTATCTCTCAGGAAATTAACGAAACTGATTATCTTGAAGGCCAATCCATTTTCGGTGTCAAGGATTCACCTGCAGGTGCAGATTTGGAGGTTTCAACTAGGTAAAAGCATGAATAATAATGAACATTGAGATCAAGAATTGAGATATTGTATTGTGTTGGAAACATTACAACAAAATAAGGTTGATATAACATCATGGGTATTAAGTTTTGATTGAAAAGCAAATGCTTTTTTCACGTTTGTAGTTGAGTTGAAATTATTGCAAGTATCCAAGTAGGTAGGATTAGCTCCAGATGTAGCTCATACCTACCCTAGAATCTAGACTTGCTCCAGTCTCCAGTGACTAGATATTTATTCTTTATTATCCTGTTTGATAAACCGCAAAAAAAAAAAAAATAGAAAATAATAATAATAATAAAAAAATAGCATGATTATGAAGGGTGGTCACTCCCACCCTAGTGACCAGCTGTTTAAGTCAAGATCCACTTTTGGCTTTATTTTAGTGGATTATCAAACAGGACTGTAAGAATAATTATTTAGTATCTAAATACTGGAGCCAGTCTACGTAGAATTACAAACCGATAAAACTAAAAGCATATACTGGATGTCCAAATATATTAAAGGTTTCAAATCATCTTGGAACATAATATTTTTTCGAAAAAAAAAAAAAAAAAAAAAAGAGAAAAAAAAAAAAAAAAAAAAAAAAAAAAACACGAAAAAACTTGTGATTCATTACTTGCTAGTATATGTCCAATAATAATAATAAAAACTTATCGAATTCCCGCAATAACTCTATGAAATATTCCTGGAAACATTTAAGTGGTATCATCCGACGGACTTGTGTTTGGACGACAAAAAATCATATTTTGTTTTTAATAAATCTTATAAGAATGTAATGTAAATTTTGTTATAAATCACGGAATTTAAATGTTACACGTAGACTGGCTCCAGTCTCCAGTGACTAAATATTTATTCTAATCCGTTTGATACACTAAAATAAAAACAAAATAATATTTTGACTAATTAAATAGGCTGGTCACTAATGACCAGCTTTTTTAGTCATGATGTTATTTTGGTTTATTTTAGTACATTATCAGATAGGATTATAAGAATAAATAATTAGTCACTGGAGACTGGAGCCAGTCTATGTTATACGTTGCCTGGTGTTTGTATCTTAATCCTTAGAGCCGAGAGACCCAGTGAGAAGCCGGAAAATCGTTAAGGTTGCGTCCCAATCAGTAAGTCGCTACTTCTGTCAAATACGAAACACACACACACACACACACACACACACACACACACACACACACACACACACACACACACACACACACACACACAACAACAACAACAACAACAACAACAACAACACAAATTGTAGTATCGACACATCTGGTTTTTTTTTTTGTTGTTTTTTTTTTTTTTTCTTTTTAGAAAATAATTTTATATCAGATTCATTTGTAAACGAATTAAATGATGTGACAAAAGTACGAACATCAAAATAGGTTCTTCAGTAATCTTCCGTAAGTTCTTATTTTCCTAATGCATTATTTTATATTTAGGCCAAATAAAAAAAATGTGTGTTTAGGGTAACCCTACCCTACTAATTTTCCTGATGAAACCTAGCAATTTTTTCATGTTTTCTGAAAAAAAAAAAAATGTGCTAAACATTCCAATATGGAGGGCTGAGCAAGCAGTGTAGACCCTGATCAAACTGCTCCTAAAGGAGCAGTTTGATCAGGGTCTACACTGTTTGCCATTCTATCAGTACTTTTAGAAACATTTAAGGAAAATCAAACAGATTTTATGTGCATTATGTGCAAAGTCCAAATATAGTTGGTAATTATAGTATTATTCTTCATAAAAGAAAATGTAAAAAAAAAAAAAAAAAAAAAAATCCCTGCCTACTCTACCTATTTTTTTTCTAAAATGTTACCCTAAACACACATAATTTTTTATTTGCCCTTATCAGAAAAGGAGCATTTGTAGCAAATACGTTTCAGAAGGCAACGGTGTTGTAAAATGAACACGTGATGTGTTTTAACTCCACACGCAAAAACAGAAAACTAAGGCTAGTATTTGATAATAATTTCACTTTTTCAAGAAAAATCTAATTATTTGAATGTAAAAGAAGAATCGATAATGATGAGCTTGTCTTGGCCTCCGTTCTGAATCAAGGAGAAAAGCTTGGTTTTCTCGAAGCACTTGTCAAATCTATAAAAGCTGACTGGGAGTCTGTTGAAATCCAGGTGAATGAAAATATAATGGGAAAGGAAGTTGTAATAAAACTGTTGTTTAATTGCTACAAATTGAAGCCGAATGGTAAAACAGTATAATGAATGAGTTAATCGAGCACAAATTATTTCTTAGAGCATGATAGACTTTTCATCGGATTGGCAAGTTTGAGCTGCTTCTCAACCCCCTCCCCACGCACACCCCCCCCACCCCCCCACCCCCAACACACCCCTTTTGCTGTATTCATGATGACTTCAGAGATACGGACATATACGGACAAAATACTCCAGGAAACTAATATGTGTATTTAAAAGCATAGACTGGCTCAAGTCTCTAATGACTGAATATATATTCTTATAAGCCTGTTTGATAATTTACTAAAATAAGACCAAAATGATATCATGACTATAAAGGCTGGTCACGCTAGTGACCAGCCTTTACAGTTATGATGTTGCGATGTATTTTTGGTTTATTTTAGTGGTTTATCAAATAGGAGTATAAGACTAATTATATAGTCACCGGAGACTAGAGCCAGTCTAAAAGGAGTGGTGCATGAGAGGTTCCAAACTTGAAAACTTGACGGAACACGAATGACGTAATGTAGCCAGACAAGTGTGTGGGTCGGGTTTGTGGGAAATACAGTTTGCTTTTATACAGATATCAATGCCCTTCTAGTAATGTTGCATCTGGTGTGGGTCTACATTGGCTGTAAAAGTTCACCGTTTGGAATTGATACAGTCAACCTTCTTTATACCGACACTCGGTACAACGACAAAATTCGTTATAATGACAATTTGAATGTCACGAAACCATCGCTCAAGAGGTGACGGTTAATGAGAAATTATGCAAAAACATTGCATAAAATCTTCAAGCAACATATGTTTTAGATATTTGTTAGAATCGCCTCAAAGAAGCGATTCTAACAAATGTCCAAAACATATGTTCTTTGAGAAAAAATACCTATCATTCTGTCCATTGAAGATTCTTTAGAACAGCAAATTCATTATAATGGCAACGTCTTTGGGAACAAATGCTGTCGTTGTAACGAGGGTTCATTGTATTATTATAAATGCGGAGAATACCATAACTGTAACATAGTACATTTTGTTTGATATTTAATACACGATCATCATAAGCTTTCAGGCTACACTATACATTTTAAGATTGATATACTAAACAATATTTTCATGTTTATTGGACAAACATCAGGCGTTGTTTGGAGAGTAAACACAACCATATAGACTTAGGCCATAAACAATCTTCCTGTTATTATGTGCTGCTGTTAATGTTCGCCAGCAAGAATCTCAATCAGTGACCCTACTGGCCTCCATATATCATAAAACTATGAGATTTCTGCATGTTCCTCACTGCCAGAGAGATAAAAGTACCTTTCAGCGGTACAGAAAGTCAGACTAGCTCAATCATCTTCTGCTTGATGTACAATCTATAGCATTTGTCCATCTATTGTTAAATAAATAAAAAGAAGTCCATCCATTGTGAACCAGTCAGTGCGGATGAACAAATCTGCCTAGATTCATGTACACGTACGCATTTTTTCTCCTTTGAGTGAAGCCTAATGCACTTTTGTTCTGTTATTATACATGTTAGCGCTAAGCATGCTGGATAAAAATTTCGGCAGACGACATTTGAAATATGTTCTTTTATTTTTCACAGAAAAAAAGACTTTGACATTTCTTGCAAATTGTCTCCTTAGGAGACAATGTGCATGAAATATTAAAGTCTATTCCCTGGAAAAGAATAAGAAAATTATCATAAATTTATCGTCTGCTGTTAGACCAGAGTAGTAAAGGGTAAACATATGTCTAGATTTGCAGAAACAATGTATTTCAGAAACGTACTACTAGCAAAAGTGTAGTCACATTATGGCAATGGTGTACTGGAGGTTTACGGCCCTCTCAACAGTTCTATACTTGTATTGTGCAGATAGCGCAGACGAAGATCAACAGTCACATTAGGACATTTGCTGTCCGCTTAGGAATACTAGGGTACTGCAGAACAAATTGATGGATAGCGTAGACCCTGGCGAGACGGTGGGGATGCGAAGGCCTGTTTTCCGACTTCGTTCTCAGCATATGTGACAAATAGATACATACAAGCAAGAAGACCAACTTGCAACAGAATTGAAAGCTATTGTTTGCTACATCTGAATACGAAGTTTTTGACCTAGACTTTCTCTCGTCCCTACATTTGTATTTTCCCTCCTTGTTATTGGCAACGTCTCTTTAAAAGTGAAATATTGTAGCTGTTCATTTCAGTAACATCACCCAGTGGGCACATGACGTAATATAACGTCGCCTCAACGTCGATGCAACGTCATGGCGTTGCATCGACGTTGAGGCGACGTTATATTTACGTCATGTGCCTGCTAGGCAGTATAGATATAGGACTTGACTTTTTATATATTATTATTTTTCATAATTATATAAAAAAGGAAATTAATGAACATACTTGGGCAAGTCTAGTTTTGACCAAGTCGGGTAGGCTGCGCAAATGGCGTACGGCCAGCTTTGTAGTCTTTACATCTAACATAGATGCAGTTAGAACTCTGTTTTGGCTTACGTGTTTCAAACGAGGTTGTACTCAATGGACCCTCTTTACAACGTCAGCATTTGTTCCCCATAAGTTTGAAGTTAAAATGAATTTGGTGTTATAAGGAATGT
Source organism: Anodontia alba (assembly GCA_964016985.1). Classification (NCBI taxonomy): domain Eukaryota; kingdom Metazoa; phylum Mollusca; class Bivalvia; order Lucinida; family Lucinidae; genus Anodontia; species Anodontia alba. The sequence goes on along the minus strand of OZ024827.1, from coordinate 69,917,143 downwards.
AAATTATAAAGACTTTTACTGTTGTGTACCATCTTATACCACTTGTGAACGTGATACCAAGATAAATTGTAAATAAATACACGTCATCTTACTGCTAATGTCGCTTCAGAGACAACATTGCATGAAAGGAGTAGGGTAAAGAACCGCTTCTACATTAAAAGAAGAGATACAGAATACTCTATAACTAATAATGAACATTTGAACATTCACCTACACAAAAGATATTAATCACATTTATCATTCATCAGATATGAAATATGATTTGACAGGTAATGAAATAAAACATGGTTCACGATAAGAGATGAGCTGAACAGAAAGTGGTCTGTTTTAGTATATGCAGCTATTTATAGACATGAGAGGATTGGGTAGATTTCGTAGATGGTTCGCCAATTTCCACAAAGAAGACATCAATTACGACTTCCTGTTTGCTTTTGTGCATACTAAACCCATTCTGAGAAGGGTTGTACTCTAAAAGAAAAGAATTTGCTCCCACAGGGAGCAAATTCTTTTCTTTTAGAATACAACTTTTTTCAGAATGGCGCAAAATACTTTTGACGGAGTTGCCCTCAACCAATGTGTATCCGTTCCCCTTAAGGGATCAAGTAGGTATTGCAGGAAAAGTGGAGGCTCTGCTTGAAATCCGGACTTGAACTACACAAACACACATGCTGATCAGGGCCAGCCTTCACTGTTCACCTTTTGTAAGATCAATTTTGCTTCGTGCCGCTTAGTGAAAAAATGTGTTGTTTTCCAGATTCATTCTTTCATGCTGTGCCAGTGATCGAAGATAAGCGTGCATATATGCCAATACATGAATACACTGAATTTGAATATTAATTTCAGACAACCTAGTGTACCAAGATATTGCACAAATACTAATGTATTTCATCGTCAAATCAGTAAGCATTGTACAAGTAGAACCATCTTTGGACTGGCGTCTTGTGAACATTACACACGTGACGAATGTGGTCAAGATGGTAATGTAAAATTACAATTTAAATTATTATAAAATTACAGTGCCATTTAATCATTTGCTTTATTATGTTCACAATTCATTGTAACTAATCAAACATTATTTCATATATGCTTAGTCGATTTGTCACCATTCTTCTATGTAAGTTATATATATTGATAACCATTCTTCTATGTATGTTGTATATATTGATAACTTCTATGTAAGTTATATATATTGATAACTTCTACACGATATAGATTTAAGGTCGATACACAAACCAATGGCGAAGGCCTCCCATAAAATCTTACGTCTAATTATGTTCAAATTTATAGGTTGATTGGCACTATCCATTCGCAACTCCCTTAGAAAACTGGGACTTTGACGATAAGCAGGATTTTTTTTTCTTTTAGTTTGTATAAAATTTCCTACATGAAGTGTGATAAGAAACCAATAAGATTTGATTAAGCTATATATATATATATATATATATATATATATATATATATATATATATATATATATATATATATATGCGTGTTTGTGTGTGTGTGTGTGTGTGTGTGGTTTCCTTTTCATATACATGTACACACTGCTCCTGCACACAAATTAACCAGAATTTCAATTTGATGTCTGTAAGCAGTCAAAAGCTGACCAAAGGCTGATTAATACTTTTCTCCTAGAAAGAGATTCTTCCAACTGATGTGCTTCATTTGTTCCGAAACAAATTAGATAGGGTTGCGCATGGGAAAACGGATCTTGGAGGCATGTGCAAGCAACAAAACTCTAAGACAGACTACGCAGTCCGTACAGTGTCAGGCCTATGGATTTGTCGTTACATTCTACAAGACCTAACCATACTCGTCAATAAGCCGACAGCAAACATCCATCGGGAACGTGTAGGCTGAGCTAACCTTTTGCTACACCTCCCCTTTCTCATGACGCAGTTGAAATGCCTTTGATCGCGCTCCCCATGACGATTTCAGATGATTGGCAAAACAGCAAATGTATAGTGTCCGAAGAATTACTTAATTAGCATTGACTTAAGAACGTAGGTTTATTGGTCCGAAATTGCTAAATGAACCAGTGGTCAATTTCCTTTGGGTGTGCGGTATTCTTTGATCTTGTGCACCTGTCTGGTAGATTAGCAGCGTTTTGTGCCATAAAATAAGCATGATATAGTATTGACTGAAGAAGGTCTGTAGACGAATCCCAACGGACAAAAAAACCTTGAAATAACGTTATAACGTCGTGCGTCATCGCATGAAGCTTCATTGGGACAGGCTGTTTCAATGCGCATACACACGTACTGTTTGATGCCTGATAATAAATAACATGCTCGGAGACAATTTGAGTGAAATGTCAACTCTAAGTTTCTGTGAAAAATAAGGAAAACTTTTTAAAATGGAGTCTGCTTTTATTTAAGCTTTCAACAGCGGATCCTCATTAATGGACCTCTTTAAATCTCTTTAAATCGTTGTACTGTGGCAACGATGAAATGAATTAGTTAACAATGAAGGAACCATTTTTAAAGTTTTTGACGAATTCTGCAATTCATATCCGATTTCAATGGGCGATTTAATAAACATAAAGTCTCCGAAATTATTTTGGCGATTTTATAAACACTGAACTGAGTCAAATCCCTAAAGCTCTACCAGCAAAGTGAGAAATATGCTACAATATCAAAGTAAAGCAATAACGAAACATGCTACAGTATCAAAGCAATATCAAAGCAAGGTGGTCTCGGATTACGTTGTCAATCCCTTGGCTTTGTGCCAACGCTAGACTAGCTACTACATGTAGTCGGATATCAATATTATTTTATTATATTATTATTATATTATTATTATTTTCATCAATCAATTATAATTATTAATTTACTTTAATGAACTAAGGGCCATCTACTACTTATTGCTTGTTTCACCTCTTTGATAGCAGCAACTAATCTTGGAGATATGATGTCATAGACCAACTATTAGAGACTAGCTATACAAGCTGTCATACATAAATTTGAATCAGCTTTTAGTAAGGAGTGATAAAACATGACATCAAGGTCTAGGAGCTAGTCTATACCAAACGCTAGTTAAACATCTCCTATAAATTATGTCATCTGTGAGGAAATTATGTAGTATTGAAATCTTTTCGGGTATTTCAACCTATTGTATACTGAATAGACACCCCCTCCCCCCCTGACTATATATTGGAAGAATCCAATTTCAATTTTAGGTACGTCTGGCTGTGAGATTTACATATTCCTAGAAAAAAATGGCTAAACTATTTGCAAACGGTGGAGATCCTGATCAGACGCCGCGTTCTGTGGCGTCTGATCTGGGTCTGCACTGTTTGCTAATTACCCATTTACGGGTCTCCCGACTACAATGGGTTAACTACCTATCAGACCTTGGAAACCAACCAATACTACTAGTTTAGTTACCATCCCGATACAGGAAACTGTTATTAGATAACTCAGAGGCTTATTATAAGCCTCTGGATAACTCTATCTCTGTGCCAAACTTTCCCATAATAACAATTTAACACTAGTCCTGCTAAACCCGGATGTTCTGCCTTTGCAATCAGTGTAGATCCAGATCGGTTGGCTCCTGAAGAAGCCTATCGATCTGGATTTGCACTGTTTGCCTTTAAGTATGTTAACTGATATCAACATTTTGGATCAAGTAACCTGATTGGCTGAAAATTAGAAGTGGGCGTAGCATCTTAATCTATTCAGCATGACAAGGGTTTTAAACATGTTTAAATGGCCAGCAAACAGTTTAAGTGCTTCCTTACTTTAACTTTGCTTACTGCTTACTGCATGTGTTTGAACAGCACACAATGAAGGTACGGTACGAACGCATCGAATAATATCTGAAAATGGGACTTTTCGCTGTTTGAATAAGTGAACAGCGCCCTGTGAAAACATATTTTCGGGCATATGCGGACAGCAAACACCAAGATCAATCTGCGCACAGTCAAAATCCAGCACTCACTGTCCGCTAACAGAATTATTGGCTACTGAATAATATATAGACTTGCTCCAGTCTCTAATGGCTAACTAATTGCTCTTATAATCCTGTTTGATAAGCCACTAAAATAACACCAAAATAATATAATGACTATAAAGGCTGGTCATCACTAAAGTGACCAGCCTTCATAGTCATGATATGACTTTGGTTTTATTTTAGTGGATAATAAAACAGAATTATAAGAATAATTATAATTATGTATTTAGTCACTGGAGACTGGAGCTAGTCTAGAAATCAATTCACTTCTGGTTTAACGTTTTGGTGAATCTCGCCTTGTACACAGCTGGAGACTTTGCATACCCGGATCGTAGCATAGAAATACTTTATAAAATTGAAATTATTTTATTATAACCGGCGATGTGTCTTTCCAAAGGTCGACGGAAAATTTTGAAAATGAAAAAAAGTTAACAATGTTTTAGGTTTCGAACTTTTATAACCAAATATGTAAAACGTCCACGTCCAGAAATTCAACCTTGGATTACAAAACTGTTTGCAATTTGTTTTCGTATTACATGGACGAGCTCCTTGCAGACCCAAAGATATTATACATGCATGTTCACACTCACTTTCAAATTGAGAAAACATGTTGAACTTATCTCAGCAGAGAATCCATCTTATTAGAATAAACGATCTCATTAACCCTGTTAATTTAATAGGCAAGATAAGCAAGTCCCCCACGGAGGAAAGGGGAGAATATCAATACACGGAGAAATGTTCTTGTTTGTGGCCCGGTGGGGGACCAGAACAGCTGAAACAGATGTTGTTTATTTTTACCATTGGCATCCAAAAAGGTGAAGTGCGCACTCAGATTATTCTATACTTGTAAGTACATGTATTCAACTCAGAAGCTGGATTTTCGTATATAAACTATGGATTTGATCGAGCATCTGTTATAGCGTAGAGTGTAGACTCTGATCGGACTGCGTATTTTGTCTCTTACGTAAGAAATAAGGACATTACGAAAATACGCCTATTCAAATATATTGAGAATTTCACCATCAGAAAAAAGAAAACTTTCTGATGAAAAATTCTGGTAGTTTTCATATTTCTGCTCAAAACATAGATTGTTGGTACTTGTTAGAAACGCCTCGGTGAGGCGGTTCTAACGAGTACCCACAATCTGTGTTTTTGAGCAGAAATAAGAAAATTAATGTATACCCCTGTAACCCCCAGTTTTACTGTATAAAAGTGGGGTTTAAGGGGGTCAAAACTGTTTTCGTAGTGAAAATGTAGGAGTTGCTCTCTCTCTCTCTCTCTCTCTCTTTCTCTCTCTGCGTGTATGTGTGTGTGTGTGTGTGTGTGTGTGTGTGTGTGTGTGTGTGTGTGTGTGTGTGTGTTGTTGTTCAATTCCATTTTGATAATTGCTGTTGCTTCTATAATTTGCTGAACGACAGGCAAACAGTGATGACCCTGACCAGACGCCGCGTTTGCTTAGGCCTGTCTGTCCGAATACTTAGGGTAAATACGGTGTACATATTTTCTCATGCGTTGTCATTTACACATGTATATTAATTTCTTAGGCGTCAAAATGAGTGAATATATGTATTGCATCACGAAACATGCCTATATAAATTTCACCCCATTAAATCCCTCTTTTATATAGTAAAACTGTGGTTTACAGGGGTATACATTATTTTCTTATTTTTGCTAAAAACATAGATTGTTGGACTCGTTCGAACCGCCTCGTCATGAAGACTCGTTTCTAACGAGTACCCACGATCTCTGTTTTGAGCAGAAACCGCCTCCCCGACGCGGTTCTAACGAGTACCACAATGTATGTTTCGAGCAGAAATATGAAAAATATCAGAGTTTTTTTTTTTTTTTTTTTTTTTTTTGAATTTTTTTCAGTTTTTGGAGGTGAATTTTTCTATACATTTGAAAGGGCGTGTTTTCGTAATGGGTATGTCAGATAATTTCACCATACTGGTTGTTTGGCATTTTAATAAATATCTAGAAGCGATGGGGAGGTGGTTGCTTGATGGGAATAAATGTCAAATTTATTCAGTGCTGGGCTGATTATGTTATCAACCTGTGTGACCTGAAATAATGATACGATCTTATGACACTTTAATTGATTACAGTTTGCATGCACTGCCCCACAGTCGTTCTTGCCAAAGTATTTCTTGGGCGTCTTTGTCTGATATGCAAATGACATATCAGTACTGCAGGGATAGGAAACTTCAGGATTAATCCACTTTCAGTTTAAGTGTTAAATTTTTCCCTTACACTTGTTAGCAAGACCATCCTTTTGTGTCATAAGTAGTTAGGCCAAATAAAAAAATGTGTGTTTAGGGTAACCCTAACCTACCTAATTTTCCTGATGAAACCTAGCAATTTTTTTCATGTTTTCTCAAAAAAAAAATGTGCTAAACATTCCAATAAGGAGGGCTGAGCAAACAGTGTAGACCCTGATCAAACTGCCCCATAAAGGAGCAGTTTGATCAGGGTCTACACTGTTTACCATTCTATCAGTACTTTTAGAAACATTTAAGGAAAATCAAACAGACCTGGTAAAATTTTATGTGCATTATGTGCAAAGTCCAAATATAGTTGGTAATTATGGTATTATTCTTCATAAAAAGAAATGTTAAAAAAAAAAAAAAAAAAAAAAAAAAAAAAAAAAAATCCCTGCCTACCCTACCTATTTGTTTTTGTTTTTTTTTTTGTTTTTTTTTTGTTTTTTTTTTTTTTTTGTTTTTTTTTAAATGTTACCCAAACACACATATTTTTTATTTGACCTTATTTGGGTTATTACATGCTTGAAATAACTTTAAAAACATATTAGCCTTATTAAACTTATTATTAGTTGCGTAGCTCCAGATAAGAGGGAGTATCCACATTATGATTTTCTTTATTCTCAATAAAAACATATGTTGTGATAACTCATTAGAAGCGCCTCCCCGGGGCGCTTCTGGTGAGTACCACAGCATATGTTTTTATTGAGAAATAAAAAAATATATACTATTCTGTTTTCATGAAAGAAACCCCTTATCTGATGCTATGATTTTTTTTCCATTGTTGTTTCTCAGTCCTTCCTGGGGAATGTACTTCAGTTTCAGGACTGACTTTTTAGATTTCAGGATTGATTATTAGCAACTATTCTCAACCCTGGTACTGTGCGCCATTTCCAGATCGCAACTTCGTCCTTTTATCTTAGGTTTCGATAGGAGAATACTTAATTATGCCTCACCTGGCAAATAGGGTTTGTTGGGGTAAAGAAGAGGGTCGGTATGCATGAACGAATTTGCCCAGTCACGTCCGGTCTAGGCCCGTCGCATCACATCTTACTTTTTATATAAGTTTCTTTGGTCTTCTTCAAAGATTATTTTGAAACATGAACTACATGCCTACTACCTCAACAGGAATATATAGCACAATTTACACAGTCTAACATTTTTACAAACTTTAGTAAATTGTCCTATCATGTTGCATTTGCACTGATAACTTATTTTCCTTCAAGGACCGGTTTGAAAGTCGACATTTGTAAATATTGCCTCACAAGGGAATGGTTAAACTTAGTAGTAAAACATTAGTTTTATACATTTTTGTAGACCTTATTGCCTCTTTCCAAATTACATGTAGGAAATCAAATTGTCCCCTCTAAATGTATTTTGTTAACCTTCTAAGTGCTTATCTTCTAAAAAAGACCTGACAACGTTTCCGCTATATTTAACAAGGAGATAAAGTTGTGCCTTCCGGTTTGGTTTCATAAACACAAATCCCTTTCTGAAAAGGGGCTTTATATTCTCAGAGGTAAAGGTTTGCTCCCCTGGGTAGCAAATTTTGCCTTTTTAGAGTAGACACCTTTTTAGACAGAAGGAAGTAGGAACCATTTTGATAGAGTTGTCTCACTTGAAAGTATATCAATTCCTTTTTGAAATACTGCATCTATAAATAAACATAGATAAATAAAGTCCGTAATATGAGAAAATTGAGACTATGAGAACAGTCAGCACGTGCGCACAATTGGGCCAGGGATCTCATCCTCCTGCCGTATACCGTATTTACCCGAAATATAGGGACATCGCAACTCTTTATCACGACTGCCTGAAAAGCTGAACAACTCCATTTTACATTTTACTGCCTGCTGATATATATAATCAAAGCACTGAGAGCATTGATGGGTCGATTGTCTCTGAGTGTAGGCTGGGGAATTGAACGGGAACTTAAGTTTTTTGTGTTTTTTTTTTTTTTTTTTTTTTTTTTTAGTTTTTTTTTTTGTTATTATTATTTAACCTTTAACATCCTGTAATTAAAGCACACAGTCCAGACCCTGATCAGATGCCGCAGAACGTGGCGTCTGATCTGATCAGCCAATGTCCCTAATGTCCCAATCCAGGTTTTACAGATAACCTTCTTTACACTGCACTCTGACGTCACAACAACAAGACTAGCGCGGCTATATGGCCTCGGACCACAATTATTTTTCCATTACCTTCCATACAAAGACCTCTTGGGAAACAATTGCTGACAACTTTGCAATCGATGCATACTTTCTTCTGCTTATGTCATCATTTCTTACCTTCAAATTTATCCACTTTACACATGACCATGACCAGCTCCTTTTCCTGCTGTCGTCTGTCAAAGTAAACACCTGTCAGTTCATACCAGTTACAGCCCATGTAGGCTCATTTCTTAGGGCTGTGCTTAGGTTCACCTGTTTTCCTGAACTCAAAAGGAAACAAAACAAACTGTTAATTTTCAAAACACCTATATGTTGATCTATCAAAAGAATCACAGTGAAGTAGTCTGCTCAGTCACTCTGGCATAAGACACAGCATCCAAGTGAGGGACTATTTGTGCGACTATATTTCCTTATTTTGGACAACGAATCAGGGGAGCTAATTGTGGACTGGTTCTATATTAATAACCGTTAACTGGATTTCTTCTAATGCGCGGTTTGATTACATTGGTCTATGATGATCACATGGAAAATTTAGGCGTTTGTATACTATGGCTCGATTGTAAACAATCTACCAACCCAGTCAGCATTCTACGTAAATCTATATCGGGCCGTCATCGGCCCGTCAGGGTAGCTGACGGGCCGATGACGGCCCGATGTAGATTTACGTAGAATGCTAGCTGGGAGGAAATTGCTGGATGAATGGCAAACAGTGTAGACCCTGATCAGACGCCGCGTTTTATGTCTGGTATGTTTGTTTTCCAATACTAATGGTTATCATGCTGTACTTCGGTAGTTGTTGAAATGTGAGTGGAAGTGCAAAGATCTTGATTAGCCAATGCTGAAACTTGGTCAGACTGCGCGGATGCGTAGACTGGTTTGGGCATTCGATATTCTCATTTGCTGTAAGTCCCCTTTAGAGACCAAGACCGGTCCCAGTCTCCAGTGACTGAATATGTATTCTTATAATCCTCTTTGATAATCCACTAAAAGAGAACCATAATACTTGTGACCAGCCTTTATATTAATGATATTATTTTGGTCATTAGTGATCAGCCTTTGTAGTAATCATATTATTTTGATATTCTTTTAGCGGATTATCAAACAGGATTAAAAGAATAAATATTTAGTCACTGGAGACTGGAGCCAGTCTAAGTTAGACCTATCATTGCAAAGTATGAATTCCATAATCCTGAGAAGAAACATTGACTCACCCAATGGCTATTAATCATCTTTTATCGCCGATCAGATGCAAATATGATTTGACAGTCGATGAAATAAAGCAGGAATCTTAGGATAAAGAAATGAGTGAGTGTTTGACCTGCTCTGGTCTTTGTTTACCATTGTCTGAGCCGCGAGAGAGAGAGAGAGAGACAGACAGAAAGACAGAGAGAGACAGAGAGTTTCATTGACGATTTAGCTTGTTCAGTACTAAAGCTTAAAATGTGTAAGAGACGGAACACACACACACACACACACACACACACACACACACACACACACACACACACACACACACACACACACACACTGAATGGTTTTTAGATTAATAAAATACAACGGACGGACATTTGTCAGTATGTTTTGGCCTGATCTGCTGACTAACCTAACATACTAGTATAATCTAACCAAGCCAATAACTATTTTACTCCGTTTGGAACAATTTCAATATTTGAACCGCAACGTTAGAAAACGTTCCTTTGGACATGTGATCCCAGCAAAGATTCAGATCAGTCTGTGCATTTGCGCAGTCTAATTAGAATCTTTATTGTACGCATTTTGGATAGCCGAATATGCAAAGCTTCTTCATGCGGACAACGAAGACTCTAATCAGACTGCGCGGATGCGCAGGCTGATTTGAGTCTTCGTTGGGCGCACATGTAATGAGATGCGTTTTCTTACGATGCGGTTCATTTCCTGTACCAAATAACAACTGCCAGAACTGTCATCGTATGTCTTTATTCAATGAAGATAGACCACTGATAAGCTAATTAGACGAAATCGTTTGTTGCCTGCTCTGACGTCTCTAGTAACTTATTTCGAAGAAACGGTGTACAGTCGAACTTCAATGGCTCGAACGTCTTTGGGACCATGGAAATATCACTGAGGGTGAATCATAATGCAAGGTCAGGATGCAAATGGGATAATTAAAGGATGCCTTTTCGTCAACCCTTGTGTGTCATTTTGTGTCGTATCCCAGAGAGAGGGAGAAAAGAGATAGAAGAGATAGTAGAGGAGATGAAAATCAGGGACAGGGCAGAAAGCGGAACAGGAATGAAAGTGAAGAAACAGAAATAAAATATTCCCCAAATACCCTGACCTGCTAAGAGGATAGCAGGCCTTGCCCAACTGTAAGCCAATATCAGTTGGACGTCCCGGTGACGTAAGATACACTGGGCTCCAACCATCAAGTAATACAGAAATAGTGTTTTAGAAACTGACTTAATTCAGCACACTTCATGAACACAAAATCAACAAAGTCGGCGAAGTTACAAATTGGTGGATGCAAATCTGGTGCAAGTGCGATGCTCCCCAACTCTTGAAGGTTTTAAGAAACTGACCTATAAAAACTTCTACAGAAAAAAAAAACAAGGCTTGAGCTTTCATTGAATCGTTGAATGTTCTCAGTTTGAATGCAATGTCAAGGTTTTTTTTTTTTTTTTTTTTTTTTTCTCTGTAAAACTTAAAACAAAAATCAGTAATTGTCGTCTGCTGAATAATCTTGCATGGTACTGAAAGTTGAAATATATATGGAATGGAACACGTTATAATTTCTTATCAATGAATTATTTCTGGGAAAGATACTTAACCGATGTTTCAAGTGCGGTGTAAAATGTTTGTTTTTTCTTGATGCTAAACCAATCAAAAATTTTATTTGCTGTAATAATTATATATTAAGAGTTCTGCTTGTGTTTCCTCTTAGCATTACGAAAACACGCCTATTCAAATATACTGAAAAGTTTACCATCAAAAACGGAAATTTTCAGATAAAAAACTCTGATATTTTTCTTGCTAAAAACATAGATTGTGGGTACCCGTTAGAACCGCCTCGGCGAGGCGGTTCTAATAAGTACCATAATCTATGCTTTTTAGCAAAATAAGAAAAATAGTGTACACCCCTGTTTACCCCAGTTTTACATGTACTATATAAAAGTGGGGTTTTACGGGGTCAAAATTATATAGGTGTGTTTTCGTGATGTTTATATTTAAAGTGGTTTTTCAATATGCGTATAAGATCATCATTTCAAAAATATATTAAGTAAGAGGAATTGGTACAATTTCATAGGAGGTAACTTTTTCAACATTATTTGCCTCCTTTCTGAAAAGGATCTACTCTAAAATAAAACCTGCTCCTCAATGGGAGCAAATTCTTTTCGCTTAGAGTAGACCTCTTTTCAGAAGGAACTTGGTGAGCGGAAGAGCAAGCAGGAAGCCACAAAAAATTGTCTAACTCGTAAGAAAATGTGGATAATTTACCAACAGTATTCAGTCCCGTTAATATTCAGGGCCCGGTTGTTCAAAGCGTCGTTAGCTTAACGAGCTCGTTAAGGGTCATTTCGTTAACTGTTTTAGCGGATTCAATATACAATATTCTGATATTTTGTGCTGAAAAAAATGTGAGTAGCTTTTGCACTGCAAAAGCTACACACATTTTTTCAGCAAAAAAAATCCAGCATATTTGCGTATCACTCGATGTAAATTTTAACGAACCGTTAACTAACGACGTCGTTAGCTTTGAACAACTGGTCCCAGAGTTCTTATTTGTGTAAAGCCATAGCAAAACCACCAAAACAGCGCATAATCAGATTAGGCCAAATAAAAAAAAATGTGTGTGCTTAGGTGTGTGTGTGCCTACCCAACCTAACATTAGGAAAACAGGCCTATTCAAATATATATTAAAAATTTCACAACCAAAAACTGAAAGTTTTCAGATAAAAAAAAAATGATATCTTATATATTTCTGCTCAAAACATAGAATGTGGGTACTCGTTAGAATCGCCTCGCCGAGGCGGTTCTAGTGAGTACTAAAACATAGATTGTGGGTACCCGTTAGAACCGTTAGAATCGCCTCGCCGAGGCGGTTCTAGCGAGTACCCGCAATCTATGTTTGAGCAGAAATAAGAAAAATAATGTATACCCCCGTAAACCCCAGTTTTACTATTTAGATATGGGGGTTTAATTATAGGTATGTTTTCGTGATGATTTTCCTTTTGAAACCTAGCCGTAAAGAAAAATAGTTTGTAGATTCGCGCATTAACCTCAGTGTGTAGTATATCTGAGACCAGGTTAAATTCGGAAAATGCTTCGTGTCACATTCTTTCCCTCGCTCGAAGCTTTTAACCGACAGTTAATCATATTTACCAGGTGTCAACCATTAGGTTTCATCAAAGATGAAACTCCCCACTCATTTTATTACCTAGTCTTAAGAACAAAACAACTCATTATTTGTCCCGAATGTATTATGTTATAATGACAAAATATTTAACACTGATGGATTATGCAATCAGCGACAATTGGCAACGATTCCAGAGCTATAGGAAATCCCATTTATAAAAATTACAAGCACGATTTTCGTACAATTACATGTATAACAACGAGACCAAAATGAGAACAACGAATATCCGTATAAGAAGTTCTATTAAAAATGTTCAAACTCACATTGGTAACCATTGTTTTTTCAAGTGCAGGGCCGGGCCGGGCTCCATACACATGTATCGCAACCAAGTTCGAATCCCAGTTCAGCCACAGGTTTGAGATTGATCATGAAAGCATTTCTATGGACATTCTCTCACTTCTGCTAATTCAAGAAGGGCAGTTGTCAGTTACATGTGATGGCGAAAGTATGTGCTCAAAGTACTGGTTAACTGCTTAAAGGACTAAACTTGCCCAGGTGAAGTGTGAGCAGAATAAATAGCCGGCTCGACATGACCTTAACAGGTTGGATTGGGTCGTAAAACTCAAAATCAAATCAAAATCAAGTGCAGTTTTTAAAATATACCTTGCAAATGAGTTTTTTTTCTCTCTCTCTCTCTTCAAAAAGTAAGCTTTATTGTCATACATGCAAAATCATAAACATTCACGCTGTCATGTACGTTCGCTCTTCCGTTATTCTTGTTTGCAAATTGTTTTCGTCTTTGGCATAGGCTCAGAACTTTCTTTTGGTTACCGTATGCCCTCTTACTATTCGGATGCCTTAAATCCTTACCATACTTATCCTAAAATTTGAACCAATTCTTTTTACTACCTGTCGACGTGTATATTAACGGCTGGATGAGTAGCAAACAGTGTAGACCCTGGTCAGACGCCGCGTTTTGCGGCGTCTGACCTGGGTCTACACTATTTGCTGAGGCTTTTCCATCCGATTACTGAGGAGAAAATACGGCACCATTCATATAAATGAAGCACACAATTATTTCAGTTTGCGTGTCATAATTTTTGATATTGTCTAAAAACATATACCGCATTCTGACACGGATGCAGATGCAACCAAACTTCAAAGAGTTTTAAGGCTACCAAGGTATGCCTCACAGCACGGTCTGTGCATAAACCAAATCTCTGGAGAGATAGGCATTCAACAGTTATCATAGATTCGTACGAGCAAACGAGCCGCAACGAGAGGAATATACCTTCTGACTTTGTGCAAAACGAAGACTCAGATCAGTCTGTGCATCCTCGCAGTCTGATCGTCTTCATTCTCCGTTTTGCATTAATGACTATCCAAAATGCGCACAGTGTAGACTCTGAATGCGCAGGCTGATATGAATCTTCGCTGGCTGAACATGCCCGTCGGTACGTTTTCGGACGTGGCGGTTCATATCTTATGGCAGGTGCGAAGTGAAGAGGTCATGATTCATAAAATAAGTATTTTGGACATGCAAAACCGACAACAGGTACATATGTACAATGTATGATGTTTTCGAGTGCCCAGAAGTATTTTCTTTTTTATATTGTACAGTCTTATGTCTGTTTAGGTGAATTAGTTCAGTTGCACAATACATGTTAGTTTCTATACATAAGTGGGATTGGAATGAGGGTGGAAAGAGGGAGAGAGGGTTTCTGTAGCCGAGTGGTCTGAGGATCAGTGCCGAAGTTCGACAACTCGCTGTGAGCGAAGCAGTTGGCATTGAGTGATTCTCTCTGGATATTGCGACTTAAAATTGGACCGCCGTATGCAGTCTTAATTTGTACTACAATCTCAAATCCATCAAGTCCAGTAATCGCTGACATATTCGAACGCACAGTTTAACGTCTTAGTGCACATGTACATAATGATAATTACATGATAAAAGTTCCAGACATTAAAGGTGCACAAAAACCTGATCTGAACACATATAGATGGTCTATAATAAACAATACAAGTAGTTGAAGTACATGTACATGTAGCTTGTCATTATGCCACACAAATGCACTATTCATTTGCGTAATCATTATTCAAATAAACTGAAAATTTTACCACCCAAAAAATGAAAATTTTCAGATAAAAAAAACTCTGATATTTTTCATATTCCTGCTCAAAACATAGATTGTGGGTACTCGTTAGAACCGCCTCAGCGAGGCGGTTCTAACGAGTACCCACAATCTATGTTTTTGAGCAGAAATAAGAAAAATAAAGTATACCCCTGTAAACCCTGTATCTCACATATTGCTGGATAAGTGACAATCAGTGTAGACCCTGATCAGAAGCCGCGTTCTGCGGAGTCTGATCTGGGTCTACACTGTTTGCAAATACCTGTCTGCCCGATCAGACGCCACGTTCTGTTACGTCTGATCTTTGTCTGCACTGTTTGCGCTGCCCTATCTGTCCCAATACTTAGGGTTATTACGGTATTTTTTCTCGTGATGCCATAAAATTTTATCTCTTATACATCGCCATTTAAAAATTTATTTATGTCTCATAAGAATTCTGGGATTTTAGTTTATAGCGTTATTTCATTGTTTTATAGATTCCATTCGAAGAAAGTACACGTTCAATAAAAGTAATAAAATCTGCCAAACCTATACGTTTCTGATTTTAACTGCATGATAAACGGGCAAAGAACTGAGATAGGAAGTGATTGTTTCCATTATTAGTGAAGGTGTTGATTGCTTAAGGGGAGTGAAATGAGCCATAACCACACTTTATCTTTTATCGCTTTAAAAAAGAATTACTTTTGTGTAGACGTACAAACTTTCTGGCTTTGATATTGTGAGAATATTTCGTCTTTGGTACAAATCGTTTTTGTGTGCATAGCTCTTGTTAAGACGCTTTTTTCAACCCAAAAGTATTGATAATCTAAGTTTTCCATGAAAGCATATACAGTTGACTCTCGTTATCTCGACCTCGCTTATCTCGAATAACCGCTTATCTCGCAGTGGAAATTTGGTCCCTGCCTAAACATGAAAATGTAACAACTGTTTAAGCAGGTTCTACTTGTTTGAAAGTCAGTGAGTACACTTGACTTATTTACCAACTTTTCTGACAAGGAATACACGTTTTGAGTCTTCTTGTTTGCTTTTCTGAATACCAGTTCCCTTCTTAAAAGGACATTACTCTACGAGGAAAGGATTTGAACCCTTGATGAGCAAATCCTTTCCGCAATTTGGACAGAATTGCATCCCCTGAAAGTGCATCAATTATCCTTAATGACCTGGTATAATATTTTTAAAGCATGCTGACGAAATGGCAAATAATGCAGATCCTGAGGAAACTGTTCTTCTTTAATAACAGTTTAATCTTGGTTTACGCTGTTTGCTTTGGCTTCATTGAATGTTTAGTGGAAGTGATTCTGGTTACATGTAACATGTCAACTTGCGATGATGTCGCGGCCATTGCCAATGAAATAAGGGAATCGCAGAAAGATTTACAAGAAACCATATACTTGTAGATCTGTCACTTGCCCCTACACAATCCGAAACACACGCGTACACACACGCACGCACGCACAAACACACTAGTTTTAGATAAGAGAGGGTATTAGATAAATATTTTTCTTATTTCTCCACAAATATGCTGTGGTAGTCAAATGAAGCGCCTAGCAATGTCGCTACAACTAAGTACCCACAATACAGTCGACTCTCGTTATCTCGAATTCCAAGGGACTCTCTAAAATACTTCGAGATATCCGTTTCTCGACATATCAGATTTGCAGAATTGAGGAAAAAAATAATTCGAACAACCACATTTAACAAATATATGTGTAATTGGACTCTTGAAGTTAGAGACATATTGAAAATATTGTGGAAAAGAGGAGAAATTGCTCCTTAGGAGCAATTTCTCCTCTTTTCCACAATATTTTTTTTTTACCTGTCTTGTCATTTGTTTGGTCCTCATCTCATCTTCTTCCGTTGCCCGAGGGACGCTGAGCGTCGTTATAGGCCTTTCCTAGGTAATCTCATTTTTGAGCCAGCGCACGGCAAAACCTACAATAAGACCTGTGTGATCAGCAAAGACTCAGATCAGCATGTGCATCCACCCAATATTGCAAAGGTTCTCGTTTATCCTTCTTTGGATAGCACGGAAGCTGTAGACGGTCCATGCGATCAGCGAATACTCTGATCAGACTGCGCGGATGCACAGTCTGATCTGAGCCTTCGCTGGTCGCACAAGACTTATTGTAGGTTTCTTTGCGCGCTGGTTCATTTTAGCAAATGTACGTATAGTAAGAAAGTGTATACATGTACATCTATATTTACCGCAAAAGCGCTGCATCAAACCTGAAATAAATGTACATGATGCTACAATATATATTTGAACTACACATGAACTTTTATAGAAATTATTTACTCTGGTAAATTGGCTTGTGTAACAATAAATGACTTATTAACCTAGTTAATTTACTCATTATGATAAGAAGGCCCCTGAAGAGTTTTGGGTACTGCATGCAGAGAACATGAAGATTTCTCCCAGCAGGGGAATACAAAACTAACTAGGCTCTACGCGCCATTTTTTATGCCTGTATTCGTGTATCTCCTTAAATTTGCACATTAGGACCATTTTAGATTTGACATAAAAATTATGTAGATTTTTATTCGACTCAAATACCTACGGTGTACCCGTAGAAAGTCTTTCTGTATATACTTCGTCACAGTGAAGTTTTTGGATCGATTGTTTATAATCGAGTCATAGTGTTCAAACGCCAAAATTTTCTTAAGGTAGAAGTCCACGCGATTACCATTGACTAATGTAATCAAACCGCGCGTTAGACGGAATCCAGATAACGGTTATTTATAGCCGTGCTATTTTTTTTTTTTTTTTTTTTTTTTTTTTTTTGTCGCTGTGAACACCTCGGAGAGTCAGCAGAACAACTCTTAGGCGGTGGGGTGGTGTGGGGCTAAAACTAGTCACTCTAACGAAATCTCACATCGAGTCCAACAATTTGGACCTAGGTGACATATGCAGTCCTACGAAATATATTTCTGTCATATGAAAAGTCTCAATAAATACGAGACCCCGATTTCATTCCTTTCATGTGTTCATTGTTTCCAAAGGCAACCTTTATGAATTTTGTCTTCAGACGGACTGTGCAGACTGATCAAACTCGCTGAAGTGCAGATTGGTCTGAGTCTTCGCATGGTGCACATTTCCGTATGATCATTATCTCACATTAATGAGCCAGCGCACGACAAAATCTTTATACAATAAGACTTATGTGACCAACAGATACTCAGATCAGCCTGTATAGCCACCTAGTATGGCAAAGATTCTCGTATATCCCTCTTCGGATAGCCCGAAGGCTGCAGAAGGCACATGCGAACAGCGGAGACTCTGATTACACGCAGGCTGAGCTTCGCTGGTCGCACAAATCTTATTGTAGGTTTTGTCGTGCGCTGGCTCATTTATGATTCTCAAATGGGCAGCGTCATGCGAAACATTGCCTTCGAACATGCGCAAAATGCGCAGATTCAGATCATCCTGAGCATGCGCAAAGTCTCATCCGGGTCTTTGCTCTCCATTCATACATTCTGCAGTGTCCAATGATTCTGTTAGGGGATAGTGAAGGCCCTGATCAGCCTGCGCGGATGCGCAGGCTGATATGGGCCTTCGCTGTCCGTATATGCCCGAAAAGGTTTTCTCATGGCGCGGCCCAACTTCTAACTTGACTCGGCTCATTTATGATATGGGTGGTTTCCCATACTTTGCTTCATATACGTTTCATCGTCAGAGTATGTCCTGTTGACATTTCGACATATTTCCGTCTACTTTTAGAATTTCAAGGAGTATTTTCAAACAGTAAACGATAGGATTCGTCTAGCACGAAAACAGGTGGTAGGAAGGCTGCGATTACTCAAAGTCAGTACAACAAATGTTAAATATTGTGATGTTGAAAACATTGAATAGCGCTGTGCCGTTACCACCACATATGTTGGTGCTGTAATTAGCCAAGTTTGTGAAAGAAGTGAGAAAACGTACCTTCTGACATGTGCGTGCAACGAAGACTCAAATCAGCCTGCGCATCCGCGCAGACTGATCAGAGTCTTCGCTGTCCGCATGAAGCAACTTTGCATCCTTGGCTATCCAAAATACGCACAGCGAAGAATCTGGTCAGACTGCGCGAATGAGCAGGTTGGTCCGAATCTTCGCTGGGCGCACATTACCGAAGGTACGTTTTCTGATGTTCGGTTCATATGATTTTAACTATTCGGATTCTGTTGTAGTTGAAAAATTTACTTATTGTTTTGTATTTTTTTTTTTTTTTTTTTCAAATGGCAGACAACTTTTATTATGCGAAAACAATCAGGCTGCTCCTATGGGCTAAAAATGATTGCCCTGCTGCTGTAAATCATATATTATTTTTGTTTTAGTACACTGGTTGGTTTAAACATATTCGATTCGTATAACATATGTTCAGTTACAATACATACAGAAATGAACTTGTACAAAAGGGGCTCAGAAGAAAGACAAAGGTTTTGTGAATTTGTATCTCTAGATGTTTTGCCATAAGCAGTAGTTGTCGAGTATAAAAGAAGTAGTAGTACGGTGGTAATAGCATCACTTAGCACATTATGACAAAATTCGGTAGATGAAAAAATTATGATACAGTCGAACCTCAATGGCTCGAACATCTTTGGGACCATGGAAAATTGTTCGAGACATGGGTAGTTCGAGCCACTGAGGGTTAATCATGGAACCAGTTCAGGAAGCAAATAGCGATAATTTAGGGAAATCTTTTCGATTTTCTACACAATGATTGTATGTTGAGTGTATTCATTAGAATCGCCTCGATGAGACGATTCTAATGAGTATACACAACATACAATTTCATGATAAAGTAAGAAAACAAATCCCTAAACATTTGTTTTCTTGAGCTATTGGAAGAATTTTGTAGGGACTGAAAAAAGTTCGAATCATCCACGGTAAACGAGCCATCCGTGTTCGAGCCATTGAGATTATACTGTATTTTTTTTTTTTTTTTTTTTTTTTTTTTCTTAGTTTACAACAAAATAGGATTGACATTTCATGCAAATAGTGAAATACGAAAATGCTATTTTCTGGGAAAAATAAGAAATATATTTCTAAATTTGTATGCTGTATTTTCAGCTCACCTGAGCACGAAGTGCTCAAGGTGAGCTGTTCTGATCGCCCTGTGTCCGGCTTCCTGCGTGCGTTGTGCGTCGTAAGTATTCCATCGTCAACAATTTACTTAAATCACATCTCCTCATCAACCGGTGAATGGATTTTAAAAATAATTTCACAGGGACCTTCCTTGGGTGACTCTCTACCAAAACTGCTAAAATGGTTCCACTCCTCTGAACAAAATGGCCTCCAAAGCTAAAATAGAAAACCTTTAAACGACATCTCCTATGCCAATGGCCCGATTTTAAAATAATTTCACAGAAATGTTCCTCAGGTGACCCTCTACCGAAATCGCTAAAATATTTTCACTCCCCTGAACAAAATGGCCGCCAGAGCTAATCTTAGCTCAAGTGAGGGATCCAGGGCCATCATGGCCCTCTTGTGTTTTTTGTTTTGTTTTTGTTTTTTTGTTTGTTTTTGTTTTTGTTTTTGTTTTTTGTTGTTTTTTTTTTTTTATTTTATTTTATTTTTTTTTTTAGCAAGCATGCTAAGGGTATAAACATGATATGTACCCAAGAAGTAGGACAAAACGACCTGAAACACACACACACACACACACACACACACACACACACACACACACACACACACACACACACACACACACACACACAAGCAGGTCAGTCGTTGCATATCCGCTCTACTCAGGGATTGCACTGTCTACTACTCATCCCGTGATTTTAGCCACATCAATTGGCAGTAAAATGGGCAGGTTTTTCAACGTTTAGGAAGAGTATGGTAAGGAATTATGGTGTTCGAATGTTTAGGATAGAAATGATTCTTTTATCGTATGTAATACGGTTATGCTAATGGCTTGTTTACTCTGATTGCGTTCAGTAATTTTTCACAACTTTTCAGCTTAGCATACTGGGTAAAATTCTGGCAGACGACATTTTCAGATATTATTTTTATTTTTCTTATTTAACCCATAAAATAGGCTTTGAATTTTCATGCATATGTCACCTTAGGAGACACTTTGCATGAAACGACAAATCTTGTTATATGGGAAAAACAAAACAAAAAATTCGAAACAATTTGTCGTCTGCTCAATTTGCTCATAGCATGCTGAGTGTTAATGATTGTGTATCAGCAGGAATTCTTTGTTCTTATATTATTTACAAAAGACATCCGTAATTACAACATAATTACATGTACATGGAAATAATGTTTCTTTCGATTGCACGATCACTGTAACTCTTATGAATACCTGAAAAAAAAATTGCTTTTTATTAACTCTTTCCCCACTAGTGGCGACTTTTGTCTTCTGCTGATAACCTTTACAAACAGTTTGGACCCACGTCGGGTCTGATCTGGATCCAAACTGTTTGATACTCTGATGGTATTCATGAACGATTTTTTTTTTTATTTTTTGGAAAAGTTGATAAAAAAAAATCCAGAAGAAGAAAAAAACATGCAAAATTACCCAGCATGCAAAGAGTTAATGGGCTCGATACAGGTGTTAGGTTTTCCATCATTTGACAAATAAGACAACTCTTGTGACTTCCAGGTTGCTCTCTTGCACACCAAAAACGAAATACAGTCGACTCTCGTTATCTCGAATTCCAAAGGACTCTCTGAAATACTTCAAGATATCCGTACCTCGACATATCAGATTTGCAGAATTGAGGAAAAAATATTTCGTACAACCACATTTAACAAATATATATGTAATTGAACTCTTGAATTTAGAGATATATTGAAAATATTGTGAAAAAGAGGAGAAATTGCTCCTGAGGAGCAATTTCTCCTCTTTTCCACATATTTTTTTTACTTGTTGTTAGATTTTCATGTTTAGGTAGGGACCAGATTTTTACTTCGAGATAAGCGATTTTTCGAGATAAACGAGGTCGAGATAACGAGAGTCAACTGTAGTAGAGCGGCCGTCCAGGAAGAGCCACAAACACAGCATATTGTCTACCAATAACACCAAGAGAAAGAGACGATCAGTTTCTATTCTGTACACTAGTTGCAACTCATCGAACAATCTTAAAAAACCAATAAGTACAATGTAGAAAAAAAAATGGGCTTGACTGACTTTAAGGTCAAGTTTGGTAAGGAGTATATTTTGGTTTCCTCCTAGTGGATTATCAAATAGGATTATAATAAATATTTACCCAGTAAGCATTATACATAAATCTTTAACGGGCCGTTATCGGCCCGTCAGGGTAGCTGACGGGCCGATAACGGCCCGCTATGGATTTATAAAGAATGGTAGCTGGGTAGTCACTGGAGGCTGGGGCCAGTCTAGGCAAGGACTTAAGGTGTTTGAATATGAACCAGCTTATGACAAAACCTATAAAATGGCATATGCGCCCAGCGAAGACTCGGATCAGCCTTGGCATCCGCCCAGTCTGATCAGAGTCCTCACTGTCCGCATGAAAAAAAGCTCGGGTCCTTAGCTACCCATAGAGTGCACAGCGAAGACTCTGATCAGACTGGGCGGATGCCCAGGCTGATTTGAGCCTTGGCTGGGCGGACATGCCATTTTGTAAGTTTTGTCATGCCCTGGCTCATATATTATGTTATAGGCATGTATGCTGTGGAAGGCCTTTAGATACATGTAGATAACGAGTCGTTCGGACGTTCATGGTAGGAATGTATTGAAGGGATTAATGTTCTACATCCAATTTATTTTATCTCATTTATCTAACTTATTACCACATTCTAGTCCACTTCATTTTCACGTCAATTAACATATCTGACGCGATAAACACTCATTAATTGATTTCTTCTATCCTGACAACATATGTGTATTCACGTTGCTGGCGAAACGAAGTTTGATTTGATCAGAGGGTATTATTTTTCTTCAGACGAAACTGCTTTATGAACAAGCAATCAATGTACAGTCGACTCCCGTTATATCGAATTCCAAGGGACTCACTGAAACACTTCGAGATATCCGTACTTCGACATATCAGAGTTGAGAGAGTGAGGAAAACAATAAATTGAACAACGACATTTAACAAATGAATATGTAATATGACTCCTGAAGTTAGAAATATATATATAAAATAATGTGGAAAAGAGGAGAAATTGCTCCTCCTCTTTTCCACATTATTTTGTTACCTGTTGTCATAGTTTCATGTTAAAACAGGGACCAGATTTTCAATTCGAGATAAGCGGTAATTCGAAATAAGCGAGTTCGAGATAACGAGGTTCGATTGTATATTTATCCTTGCAGGTCTTCTGTCATGTTTTACATGAGAGACAATTTTTGAACTTTCTATTTGCTTATATGCACGTCAGAATCCTGCGAATATGTGCCCTAAGTTTGAGCCAGTTGCAATATTTCTGTTCTGTTCCGTCATTACGAAAACACGCCTATTCAAATATATTCAAAAGTTTACTTCCAAAAAACTGAAAATTTTCAGATAAAAATCTCCGATATTTTTTCATCTGCTCAAAACATAGATTGTGGGTACTCGTTAGAACCGCCTCAGCGAGGCGGTTCTAACGAGTGCCCACAATCTGTGTTTTTGAACAGAAATAAGAAAAATAATGTATACCCCTTTAAACCCCAGGTTTACTATATAAAAGTGTGGTTTAAGGGGGTCAAAATTATATAGGTATGTTTTATTGTGATGTTCTTGATGCACGTCACTATAAACCTCCGATTTCATTTAAATTAATACTTACTGTCCTTTCGACATCTTTCGGAAAGACGTTTTTTGCTTGGCGTTTTATCTTAAATGAAAGTGTTTTGTTCTGATTGACTATATCTTATCAGAAACCATTTGTCTTTTCTGTTGCTGTGTTTTGTTCTCAAATATGTACCCTAAAATTAAATTTATCGCCAAAAATTGGTCAATACCTATGCAATTTCTATAGTAAAGTGATTTTTTGGAATTTTTGTCTTAGTAAATATTTTTTACTTTTCTTTGCTGAATTTGAATTATTGATGTTTCACAACAATATTGTGAAAATTTTAGAAATATTTAACAAGTGAAAGTTGTTGAAAATCTGCCTCCAAGTTACCTACCCTACAAATTTCTGCATAATTTTCATTCATTTTTACTATGGGAAAAAGTGAAAATATTGGATTTTTTTAAAACCACTGACTAGAATAAAACTTTTTGCGCATAGGTAGTTACGACAAATGGTTTTGCATTAAATCATGACAAAAGTTTACAAATTTACTTCTTCTGTTTAAAGCGCCGAGCAAAAAACGACTTTCTGAAAGATGTCGAAAGCACAGTAGTATACTGGATCACCAATTTGTCGTCTGTTAGTCGTTAAGGTTAAATGTTCAGGGAAATGAATGAACGAGGAAGTTTTCTGGGAAGGATAACAAAAATATCATCAGTTGGTCGGCTGTTGAATTAGGTCAGAAAGTGGTGAATGTTAATGGTTCTGCGAAATGAGTGGATGAGGAAGTTATATGTAAGGAAGATGTAAATTGTACATATTATATAGATAGAGAGTTTTTTTTTTTTTCTCTACACACGTTCTGTATCTATGTGATAAAACGGCTATACTAAATTAAGAACAACAAATCCTGCTATCATTTTCCTGCTGTGCCATGGTGTGAAAAAGCTTTAGCGTCTTTTAAAGCTGTTAAAATATAGTTTAGTTGGCATATAAAAGAAATAAATATCTTAACATAACACTTGATATCACAGTTTCATGCTGATTCAAGTTCCGCCGAAAATTGTGTTCTGAATTGAAAAGTCTAGCAAAACATTAACTCCTTCGATGTATTCTACGTTTACATTTATGTAAACCAAAACCTACGGAGGAACCGAGAAACTACATTGCATGTACGAATCATCATGCATGTTGTGTTGCAATCGTCACGTGACACATTCAATAAATGCTGATGTCATATATTACATCTACATGCAACATGTAGCGGTCAGTTATTTAGTGAATGTAACAAGATATTTAATTGATTAGTGAATACGAAGTCGCCTGCGACAATCGAAACGGTAATAAAAAGACTAGACAAAGATTTAGAACTGACTTTACCTGAAATGTTTAAAGATATTTTATAATACTTGTCTAAGGTATCCATATTGGCCTGGTGAAGTATATTCTTTGGAGGACAATTACTGAATAAGAATTGAGCCGTGCTTATTGAAAATGGATGCTGAACGTCGACATATACCGGTACGCGGACAGCTACTTCTCTATCATTGTATGCATTATCTTACAGAGTCATTTGCTATCACAGAATGTATGAAATGACAACAAATATCCTGAAGGAACTGTGCGGTTGCATATTAGCTGGCTCGTGATGATCTATAGTCATGATAGTCGCATCAGAGTCATGCGAACCGATTATTTATGTATAACTGTATTAAGAGTAACATCGGGACCCAGGGTGAAGTTGGCTAGCTGTAATTGTGCATTAAACCCACCTGGTTTACTCTACTGACAGTTCTAAGGCGGTGGTCCTGGTGTTAGTCTTACTCTTTGTCCTATTGGTGTCTGGGAAGGGCTGCGGTATGTGATTGTGGCACTCCCTGGACTTTTCTCTTACCTTTTTTTCTACATTTATCTAGCAATTTTGGACACATCGACATGTAGACAAAACGGACTTGCTCAAAGTTTAGGTAAATTATAGTATGACAATAAGGTATCCGAATATTTAAAGTAAATACGGTATGAGAAATGTACATGTATCCCTGCTCAGGTCGGCCTGTGAGTTTCACTGATCAGCGATACGTTATCTTTTAGCTTGTGAAGAAGCACATGTTAAGCCTGCTAGTGTAAACTGGTGTTAATGATGATTGTAGAAGTAATAAACATATTGTAGAAGTAATAAACATGGAATTATACAGTCTTCTAGTGTCAAGGTTTGTGTTACAGATCCAGCCGTCGTACATTCCTGCCATCTGTTCTGTAAGAATGATGAGTAATGGTACGATGTACAAGGTATAGCAAAATATGTACTCTTTAAAACAGCCCATGTACAAGAGGCTGAGTCAGTAAGTAACCAGCCTAACTT
The DNA here is from genome assembly GCA_964016985.1 of Anodontia alba. NCBI lineage: Eukaryota > Metazoa > Mollusca > Bivalvia > Lucinida > Lucinidae > Anodontia > Anodontia alba. The sequence goes on along the minus strand of OZ024827.1, from coordinate 69,891,265 downwards.
ATTTCCGGTTGAGATCCACCTTTTCTTTTTCGATGTAATTGCCCTCTAGTGTGATGCACTTAGACCAACGGTGTTCAAGTGCCGTCAACCCAGAACTGAAAAAGTCAGGGTCCTTTCCATTGACTCAAATCAGCCGGCGCATCATTGAAGAAACAACATCCTTGGCGATCCAAATTGCGAGTAGTGAAGATTCTGATCAGACTGCGCATGCGCAATCTGATCATAATCTTCGCTGAGCGTATTGTGTGATGAACTCTTGTTTAATCACAATATAGTGCGTAGTGTACCTGAATATCTTGGACAGATCAGTAGGGTATGTACATTTACTGAAGTAGCTATTTTCGATAGCCTGATCAATTAAGTAACGAAAATCAAACTGCACAGCCGAAAATAAAAGGTTAAGCAGAGTACCCACCTGTAAACTAGAATCTGTCGAATTTGCCGTCTTCTGTTACATTATTGCAGTTTTTTTTTTTTTCAGCTATGCGGTTAAGCTGTAGGTCGGTGCATACGCATGTAACAGGTAGTCACTGTCTTTTCATGCATAAAAATACGTTTGCTGGTTTGGGTTGTTTCTTTATTTATTTTTATTCATTTAATTATTTATTTATTTATTTATTTTATTTTTATTTATTTTTTTTCATTATTATTATTATTATTTTCGTTCTCTGTTTGTTTCTTATTACTCTTTTTTATACGCACGAAGATGGGGAATAAAGTAATTGCACCGTCCGCCCATGTGTCCTGTCCATCTGTCCTTGCTCCCCATTTTGTGTTCGGCTCCTTCGTTGTCCATGCGAACTCTTTGAATAACTTGACGCAAATACACACAAAGACAAGATAATGTGTCGTTTGCCAAACCCTGGTCTTTTCTATTAAGGTCAAGACCCCACCTGAACTGTGTACAGTTTGCTTGTAATACTTTATGAGATTTTTTAATGAATTGACAGGTAGGGATCACACAACAAGGTCATGTGTTGCATGCAAATCCAACCTCCCCACCATGGAAGTTACTGTCACACATGAAGTGTGTACAAAAGCCGGTATAGTTTTGTGGCAGTAGCTCGGCTAATAGCTTTATGGCGACCGAAGATATTTTTGTGAAGGTCAAGGTCTCAGTCTATACATTGATGTTTAGCTCACAACTTTGTCGCGAAATATTTTGAAAAAAATTGCCAACAAACATGAGCTAACCTTGCATCATAATAAACAGAAATGAATCTGGATATATGCTTCAGTATATCGATCAAATACTGGCAATATTTTCGCTCCCATTTCTTAGTTATTACTGAGACTAATAATGTTGTTCAGTTTCTGATTATCTGGAAACAAGGTATGTAAGCATATACCTGTAGTTAACAGCTCATCATCCTGTTTTCCTGTTTATTTATACAAACAGTTCGGATAAAATCAAGATGATCATGACCTACATATGTAATGAAACTGACCTAGGAACTAGCATTTTGCCTTGACTAAGCAAAACCAGAAATGTGGCATGTACAGAGATTCGGATTAGTTTTATCAAGCAGTGATAAACCATAGCAATGGACAAAGATTGACCAGCCCGCAAGGATGCATATACCAACTGCAGTCGAACTTTAATTGTTCCTACATATTTGGGATTATGGAAATTTATTCTAGACTAGGGTAGTTCGAGCTATTGAGGGTTACGCATAATATTATATCAGATGGCCAATCAGGATAATTTAGGAATGTCTTTTCGATCTTCTTTGATAATAAAGTTATGCTGTATGTACTAATTAGCTTCGTGTCGACGAGGCTATTCTAATGAGTACACATAGCTAACATTATCATGATAAAATAAGAAGACAATTTCCTTAAAATATCCCTAAATATTAGCTTCCTTGACCTATGTATCTGAAGTATGTTCTGTGGATGCAAAAACGAGTCCGAATCAGTCATGGTATACAAGCCGTTTGAGTCATTGGCGTTTTACTGTAGTTGGGTTAGACTGGCTCCAATCTCCAGTGACTTAATATTTTTTCTTATAATCCTGTTTAATAACTCACTACAATAAAAACAAAATAATATCAAGACTATAAAGGCTGGTCACTAGTGACCAGCCTTTATGGTCAATATATTATTTTGGTTTCAATTTAGTGAATACATGTATAAGAAAAAAATATATTTAGTCACTGGAGACTGGAACCAGTCTGTAGTTGGGTTTGCTGTAGTGGGTTAATTTATAACAGAGATCATGTCTGAGAACACAACTTGCTCTGCATTGTTACATGTACAATGTGCACGCACAAGTGCACATTTAACACAGTAATTCTAATAGCCAATACATGCACTTATTACAAACAGGTAATGATGCAAGAATTAAATTTAGGGATCTATTTGAGCCGGGATCACATCATTTCCTATAACATTGCTGTCTGATCAGTATCTTCGCAGAGTACTTTGTGGGTAGCTGATCCATGCAATCCTGTAAAAATGCTGTGACCTATCTCATTTAATATTATTACTCCATAACATATCTTGTTGGTGCACATTGGAATCACCTTGTCGAGGAAATTACAGTAAGTACCTACAAGATAAGGTTTGGTTCTAAGAGTAACAAAACATGTTTTTGTTAGTCATCGTAAATGGTTCTACATGTATGCTTGTTGCAAGCTGTTGAATGTATACAACTTCCCGAAGTGTTCAGGGTCTTTTTCTTTTTTCTTTTTTTTTTTTTTTTTTTTTTTTCTTTTTTTTTTTTTTTTTTTTTGTCTTGAGATTTTACGGTCCCGGTCAACACAATTGGGTCATGTCGAGCGCGGCCAGCTTACCTAACTACACTTTTACTGGGTAGGCTTTGTCCTCTAAGCGGTCAACCGGTATCTGTGCACATTATTTCGCCAGAAACTGACAACTGCCCTTCTTGAATCAGCGGAAGGGATAGACTGACAGAAGAAAATATTTCTTGATCAATCTCCACGAAAGAATGTTGCCGGAACTGGCGGGGATCGGACCCGCGATCTCCTGATCACCAGTCGGACGCGCATCCGACTGAGCCACCGAGGCTGGCATGTTCAGGGCTACACAGTTTGCCATCCACTCAACAGTTTTGAGACACACCAAAAGAATGTAAAATGAACATGTTCGACTTAATGCTATTGTAAGGATATAGTGCTATTTCGGATGAATACGGTAATTATACCTTATTACATGTAATCTAGGAAAAACAATGACCGAAAATGAGTACCAAATATACTCTAAGTATTGGGACAACCTAGTTCCTTACTAAACCTGTGCTGAAATTTCAAAATGTCCCGTTTTACTACTTGCTAATATGTCTGAAGACTGCTGGGTGAGTGGCAAACACTTTAGACCCAGATCAGACGCCGCGTTCTGCGGCGTCTGATCTAGGTCTACACTTTTTGCTCAGGCCTGTCTGTTCCAATACTTATGATAATTACGGTAGCTTGAATGCGTATCTGGTGAATGCTATATAGGTGATATCAGGTAAGATGACTGGATACATCTGTAAAAGTTTGTTGTCATTTTGCTAAGGGAGACTACTTCTGCAGACCGGAAGTTGTCTCCCTAGTATTTGAAACTTTTAAAAGAAAGCGGTATCACAAATAATTTGCTCGAGAAAGGTTCTATTCATTCTTTAGGAGAAGGTCCCACGCCCCTCTTCCCTACGTCAGTTATCTCTTGGATGTCTATCCATTCCAATTAAACAAACAGCCAAACATACGGCAAACATACAATATGCACGGTTATCCAGCAGCGCTCTTCATTTACATGATGGTCATTAAACGCTTGAAATAGTGTATCTAATTAAGTAAGTCGATCGTACAATAGCGTTTGGTTGATAATGATCGGTACTGGTTAAATTGGCTTTCGCGCCGTTATGTTTATTTTCCTTGGAATCTTAATGATTCTAAATGCATTTCACTTAACAGGAACTGCAAATGTTTTCAATTCAGTTGTTACATCTCTCTGCTCTTAACATGTACATGGCAGGGTCATTTATCATAAATAATATACACGAACAGGTATATTTATCAGATAATTTAGCTGTCTAAAGTACCGATGGTATATACATGTACGTGTGGTGATTTAGTCCCAACCACTCTACCCCCCACCAAAGTACAGTCTGTGGTTTGTTTCCGTTTTAATTAAATAGCTTCGGAGGTGTTTCTCTGGTCTTGTAAATTTTCATATATCTTATTTACAACTACAAGTTTTAAAACTTTGCAACAGCTTAAAATCAAAATTTTAAATGGAACACTGAGAAGAGTTTTAGATATATAGTCGTGAAGAACACTCACAAATCTTTGTACTTTATAAAGCATAGCCTGGTTCGTTTATCAAAAAAAATCGTATGTATTAACCTTCAGTATTCGGTTAGAAAGGTCTGAACAGTTTAAGCAGATCATAAGAAGTAAAAGTTTTAAAATATTTGTTTGAATTTCAGGATTATTTTCCTTAGCAGATGTTTTTTCATACAATACTTAATGTCTTTGTATTCGCTTGCTGATTACTTCTATTTTCTTTCCTTTCAGCATTCCATGTACTCAAGCTGTTCTGGCTGACCATTCCAAAATGCAACTGCCAAAGAAGTGAGTAACCGTGAATTTATTTTATTTACTGATTGCAAAACTGGCTTTCCATGTAGTTTTAACCTTAACCTTATGTGTGTCGTCTTAAGATATTGGTAGATGCTTTCTTGTTCTTTATTTGTGCATTTACAGGGTCGATCTCGTGAACACGCTCATTTAGAGAGTGTCCTATAAATTTGGACAAGCAGGTCAGAACAAACATTTGTAGACCTAGTTTAGACGCCATAGAACGGGAGTCTGATCTGGATCTAAACTGTTTGCCACTCATCTAGCAGTCTTTAAGACACATCAAGAAGCAAGAATATGGAGACATGCTCAATGTTTAGAAGTATGGTAAGGAGTTAAGATATCCTAATATTTAGGACAAATACAGTTAGCGTTGTCGTAGTTTGTTACAGCAAGGAGTTGTCTCTTGAAAATATATGGTAGTAACACGTACAGGTTGAAGCTCGTGGAGTTGCCTGGCAGCGTTAAAAATCTTACTGATAAAGGTTGATGCGCAGATAGTCATTCATTATGTTTGCATAATTATTAAAATAGATATAATGCTTATACATTCGAAAATCATAATTGCTGCCTGTCTGTACGGTTTGCTTCTGACAGTTAAGAATAAATCATTGGAATTGTTTCCGAATAGATTGAACTCGAGTATTTTCCTCTAAACAAATTAGATTATCACAGTAGTTATCACAGTTATGGTTTCAGTTTATTCCCTTTATATTTTACTGGTGATATGTTTTATATATAGTGTTGACAAGTCTTTGTTGTTGTTGTTGCTTCTGTTGTTTTGTAATTTCTCCTTACAATCTGACAATTAGCTCCTAATTGGGCAGAGCATACAAACTACATAATATTGTATATGTCTACATATCCCTGTGTTCACTATATATTTTGGGAAAAAGGAAGAGAAATTGGTTTACATAATACATGCATTGGTAACATAATATTAAGAAAACTTAGATTTGTAGTACAAGGTCATAAAACAACGTTTGGTTGTACCATCTTTGTGTTTATCTTGTTCAGTGAGAGTCGCATTGTTTTAAACAGATTAACATTTATGCTTTTCAATTCACTTGATTGTTGTACATGCCTGTTAGGATTTGTCACATCAAGTGCCGTTCTTGTCATTGATAAATGTCAACATTACCAATATCTAACCAGATCTAGTGATATACATGTATCACATCAAGTTTGGTTACAATAGAGCAAACTCATTTAAGAGATAAATGAAACTCGTTACTTTGAAGGCATGCTTACGTACCTTGAAAAAAGTAAGCTTGTTTACTTACATGTTAATGTCATTAACATGTCATCAACTTAGCAGACATCAATTACAATTAAAGCAATCTGGCAGCAGTATTTGGCTACTTAGTTGTCGTGCTCGTCCATTTAAAAAACGCCAGTGTCATTACTATTCTGCATACGAGCTCTATCAGGCTGAAATTGGCATTTTCAGTGCCATGCTAAATCTTTACAAACGTAATAGTCACCAAAACCTCACTAAAATCTGATAAACTTACTACGCTTCATCCAAATTATGCAATGGATTTTCTATAGGCAATCTGGCTGAAAAGTGGCATATAATGTACTATGTTTGACACTTAAGATCATTAGAACCTGATCAACTTTTAGATAGTTTCAGTGATAATGTTTCTCTACAAGATGGATTAGACTTAATCCACCCATTAAAGAGACATTGTGTCCACAAGCTCTATCTACTTGAAAGTGTGCACTTTAAATGGTGAAATGAATTTGAAATTATAGCAATGTCAAGGTCAATACCATATCAATTCTTATACCATCAAAATAAGATACTCATAGATCCAGATAAGGTACATTTTTCGACTAAACACTACTTATATGTTTCTTATTTCTCCGTGCAAAATATGTTATCGGTACTCATTAGAAGCGCCTCGATGAGGCGCTTCTAACGAGTACACGAGTACCCACAACATATGTGTGTGTGTGTGTGTGTGTGTGTGTGTGTGTGTGTGTGTGTGAAGAAATAAGAAAAAATATTATGTGGATACCCCTCTTATCTGGAGTTATGATAGCCCTGAAATTAAATACAATATGTCCAATGGTACAAGATATATTGCTGTGGCAACCTCTTGTCTGGCTGTAATGTGGCACTTTATGTGCTATTCTGTCCTTGAAAAATGTCAGTCACCAAAACCTGATCACAAAAAAGACTATCAAAAAGGGCGGAAACTCTACCGAGTGTATACAGTCTCCTTACATGTAAGTGCTATTTTGTCGAAACAATGCCAATACTTTATCATCCAGGACGTTATGAGCTCTTATCTAGGGTCACAATTTTATGACTGGATGTCTATGAACTGAGTTCACGTAGTTTTAACTTTCCTAATCTTTTTTGAATGTTTAACTTACTCATGTAATGTTTATGTAGATATATTAATGTATGGATAAAATATGAAAAGGAATAAAAAGTTTAAACCAAAAACCAAAAAAAAAAAAAAAAAAAAAAAAAAAAAAATCGTTAGTTAACGATTCGTTAAAATTTACATCGAGTGATACGCAAATATACTAAAAATTTTTGCTGAAAAAATGTGAGTAGCTTTTGCAGTGCTACTCACATTTTTTTTTCAGCAAAAAATATCAGAATATTGTTTATTGACTCCACTAAAACAGCTAACGACGCTTTGAACAACTGGGCCCTGGTCTTTAGTTCAGGAAAAACAGAAACAAATTCTCGATAATTGTTGCCACTTTGTTTTCACATGGATTAGCGAGAGACGATGCTCTTTAACTGCTGTATTTCAATGTCATCTTAAGTATGACCTGCTGCTATATCCTTGCAAGTGTGGTGAAATCCACTCAGCAAACAAATCGTTATTTATAAGTAACTGTCTTCACTTTGTTTCTGAAAAATACCACGGACAGACAGCAGATCTGTATCTACAATTTCCTATAATGTAAGACCAAATTATATATTTTATAATGCAATGCCTCTCAAATAACCACATAATGAGTAGAGTATATAGCATACCTGATGCCGTTGCTTGGCAGAAGTAAAATGATATTGTATTCTGCATATTCAGCGCCAGTTGTTTGTGAAATCAGATGCATTCCCAGTTGCCTTGCACATATTGTCTTATCCTTGTTATCTTGCTTCCTGTGTATGATGAAGATTTTCCGATCCGATAGAGATAAGTGGGCGGGAACTTGGCAACGGGTTTAATAGCTTACCAATAATTAAAACTGATAAAACAGGTGATAGAACATTGCTTGTATATTTCCCGTAGCATCACCGTCTCGGCATTGCCGTGGTACAAGAATCTATATGTCGTATTTATACTAAGTTTATGGATAGACACGCCTGAGCAAACAGTGTTAACTCAGATCAGACATTTTTGGACACTTCAACAGGCAGTAAAGTGGTTTGTTCAAATGTACATACAAGTATGGTAAGGAGTCTAGTTCGAATAGTTAGGACAACCACGAAAAGAACAATAGCAAACTGTGAACTCCAAGATTAGTCACACAGCCGTTAGTAAACCTGAATGCAGGTTACACCTTAAACACGTGCAATACACATCAATTCTACATGAAATGTTCCATGTGCCGCTTATCAAAAGAACTCTTCTCCACCTAAATATACGCCGAAATCACGTAAAATCATGCAAATATGTTCCCCTTTTTACCCTAAGTATTTGGACACCTTATGTCTTTAACATACTTACGCTAGTTTTTGTCAAGCACATTTTACAAAGTTATTAAGTGTCTTAACTATTTTAACAGAATGGTAAATAGTGTAGATCCTATCCAAACTACTCTTGATCTGCGTCTACAATGTATTCTCAGGCATGTCAGTCCGAATATTTAGAATAAAATCAATGCACATGTATGATATACTATTCCGAGTGGTGTGTGGAGACGATCTTTGTGATGATAGTCCCCTCCAGTAAAAAAACAACATGTATAGTTTAGCAAAATCAGTGTATTGATGCATACCATTGCGAAAACACGCCTATTCAAATATATTGAAAATTTCATCACCAAAAACTGAAAATTTTCCGATAAAAACTTCTCAGACTGATAATTTTCATATTTCTGCTCAAAACATAGATTGTGGGTACTCGTTAGAACCGATGCTAAGCAAAGAGTCGTGCTTTCTGTACTATCTGCAAAAAAGTTTTATCCATGGCGATTTTACCATAACACAGACGTCTTGATATGGTCACGGTCTCAGTCGGACTTCGAAGTTTAGAGGTTGGTTGTCCTACCTACGTGATAGTATTACGAAGCCCGTTGAAACAAAGCATCTTCCTTGCGTAAAGCGAACAAAATGTCAGCTACAGAGCCTAAGAGGGTATTAAATTTGTACATGTATTATTAATTATACTGTTCGAACTTTAAAGCGTATTTTACACTTGCGAAGCAGATCAAACGGTTTTCTAATGTTGTCTATTTCTGCGTATAGAAGTGTAGCAATATTATTATAATTAATAAGCTATGATCATATGAGTGGTTTGTATTGAGCTCTTGCTTTTATTGTTTATTTATGTTCCTAATTAACTTGGCTTATTTACAGATTCTCCTCGCGGTGTTTTTGCACTACGTGGTACTTGCTTCCTATTCTCAGCAACTCTTGGCTTCTGTCATACTGTGAAGTGTAACAATAAATCAAAATGTCGATGTGCCATTATGAAATTGTTGACCTTAGCACATACTTAGTCATCGTCTCGTCTCAACGATGACTATGTTATACGATCATAGTATTTTTCCTAGGTGCCTGTATGATTAAGCTCTTCTGGCTGTGCATGTGTGTGACTTAGATAATGTGGTAAACACTAAATGCGCAAATAAAAATGTGTCTAAACACCCAATGCACCCAAAGACACACATTGACAGCAACAATGCCATCGACTTCATTTCGATTAGTTATGTTAAATAGAGATGGATGTCAAGCGGTGTATTTTTGTTTTAGCGCTTTGAAACCTTGTAAGACGCCTCTGCAGTATTAGCTCACCTGAGCCTTTAGGCTCATAGGTGAGCTAATAGTATAGGCAGGCTCTCCGTTGTCAGTCCGTCCGTCGTCGTCCGTCCGTCGTCTTCAAACGTCTTCTCCTCAGAAACCACTTGGCCATTCAAAGCCAAATTCCATATGGAGCCTCAGTGGGCGGAAAGGGTGTGGGGCGAGGGGCGGAACGGGTTTGTTCGCCGCATCTGGGTCACATGATCAAGCTTGGTATGCAGCATGTGGGACATGGACCCAATAAAGTTTGGAAAAAAAATGAAAACCTTGGGTTGACATAGACCTTTTTTACGGAAGGGTCAAATGTATTTACATATAAAAACTCCTATAGCAAACCTTTTAAAATCTTCTTCTCTGGAACTGGATTAAGTGTACAAGCAGTTCATCGTTTTATGTAAGCATGCAATTACCTGTGCTGCAGTTTCCCTTCCCGAAGCTTTGCAACTAACAAAAAAATGTTTTTGAATGTTTTGAAAATATTTAAATTGCCTTATTAAAATGCTCATTTTGTTGTTTTAATCATCCCAGTAATATGAAAGACCTATATTTAAAATCTGACATGAGAAAATTAGAGGAATTCAAGATGAATTTATCAATTTTGACTTCTTTTTATCTCTAGCCTCAGGCTGAATGAGTTTGCTTGTATATAATGAAGGCAGGAGTTTTGTGTTGCTTGGCAATCTGTCAGTTCTGATAAACTCTGATATTCGAAATCCAAGAAAAACTTCGATAATATTTGATAGCCTGTCAGCTAAAGTACGTTTTAAGTTTGAAGTGTTGAATTTTTAGAATGAAGATTCGTTCAATGGAGCGATCGGTTTCTTTCAGTAAGTTGAGAAACGTCCGTCAAACTTTAGAACTGAAAAGGTAACATGGTTCGTTGTCCTAGTTACTGAAAAAATATTTGCTGGGTTCGGCTAAAATGGAGTCATGTAAATAAAGGTAGTCGACACACATAGGCACGCACTCACACACACACACACACACACACACACACACACACACACACACACACACAAACACACACACACACACACACACACACAGAGAAGAAAACAGAGAGAGAGAGAGAGAGAGAGAAGCCTGAAACGAATGCGAAGTCCCCGGTATAGATTGTACATCAACGAAACTTTAAAGCAACACTTGATGCGCAATGCGCGAAAGGGGCCGTTAAGTGTTATGCGGGCAAAGGAGACCCAGACTGACCTGCGCATTTTAGCAATATGATAAAGCCTTCGTTTCCCGCTTGCAGAATCATTGGTCACTATACAAATGCATCAACGAACAGAAAACCCCTAATTAGGATTAGCGAATGCGCTGGCTGGTTTGAGCCTGTGCTGTTCTCTGTAAGATTCTTCTTCTCTCATCAGGTGCATACAATTCGAAGTGAGGGAATGTGTCACCATTAAAACACAGATAACCCTTTTTATACCGACACTCGATACAAAGACAAATTCGTTATAACGACAATTTGACTTTCACGAAACCTACGGTTAAGAGGTTACAATTAGTCACACATTGTGCAAGAACATTGTATTCAATACTTTAAAGAAACATATGTTTTTGATATTTGTTAGAATCGCCTCAGTGAGGCGATTCTAACAGATATCCAAAAACATATGTTCTACAAAGGAAATAAGAATAAAACAATACATTTCTTACATATCACTCTGCTGATTTAGTATTATGTACAACAACGAATTCATTTAAATGGCAACGTTTCTGGGAACCAATGCTGTCGTTGTAACGAGGGTTCACTGTACAAAGATCAGCATGCACAACTGCCTCATATGTCACGGTACATCAGGTATATGCTGAAGGCTACACCTTCTTATTAGCTCACCAGAGTCGAAGGCTCCGGAGAAGCTTAAAGAATAGGCAATGGTCAATCCTCGGTGTCGGCGTCGGCGTCGTCAACATTTTTCAAACGACACCTCCTCTGAAACCGCTGGGCCAGTTGAAATCAAATGACAAGTGGAGCCTCCATGGGGTAGGGGAACAAAAGTTGTTCATAATGTCTGGGTCACATGACCAAGAGGCCGTCATGCTCATATATGGTAAAAACCTTTGCAAATTTCTTCTCAGGAACCGAATAGTCGATGACCTTGAAAGTTGATATGCAGCATAAGGGTTTCGGGCTCTACCAAGAATGTTCAAGTGATGACCCTTGGTTGACTTTGGCCTATTTACAGCAAGATCAAATTCGGTCAGTTGGTCTTTTGTTTGGGAAAAGGGCAAACAGTGGATTTTTCTAAAGCTAGTGTAGCCTATGGCATCAAAGCTGATTTTTGCAATCAGCTAAATGAGTTTTAGCTCACCAGAGCTGAAGGCTCCGGGAGAGCTGTTGGGCAGGCAGTGGTCTGTCGTCGGTGTGGGCGTCGGCGTCATCAACATTTTCAAAAGACATGTCCTCTGAAACTGCTGGGCAGATTGAAACCAAATTAAATGTGGAGCTTCGATGGGGTTGGGGAACAAAAGTTTTTTCATGGGTCACATGACCAAGACGGCCGCTATGCCCATATTAGGTAAACCACCTTTGAAAATCTTCTTCTCAGGAACCGAACGGCCGATGACCTTGAAACTTGATATGCAGCATTAAGGACTCTGGTTCTACCAAGTGTTTCATAGTGACCCTTGGCAAAACATCGGTCTATTGGGCTTTTGCATGGTAAAAAAAGCTAAAAGTGGATTTTTTTTCTGAAGACATCAAAGGTGATATTTGCAATCAGCAAAATGACTTTTTATGAATGCCAAAAGGCCATGGTCATTTATTGACCTTTGTCCTAGATGCCTCAGATTCAGTATTTTATCTTCTCCTCTAAAGCCGGTGGGCTGACTAAAACCAAATTACATATAAACTCTGTTGGGTGGGGGAATGAATGTTTGTACGTGGGATCTAGGTCACATGACCAAGGTGGCCGCCATGCCCATATATGGAAAAAAACCCTGAAAATCTTCTTCTCAGAACCGATTTGCTGATGACCTTGAACCTTGGTTTGCACCATTGAGTACTTAAGACTCTACCAAGTTTGTTCAGATCGTGACCCTTGATTGTGTTTACCTATTTTACGGCAAGGTCGAATTCACATACTAAGGCTTTTGTATGGGAAAAGACAAAACTGTAGATTTATGCGAAGCTATTATACTTATGGCATTCAAAGTTGATAAATGCAATCACTTAAGTAAACTTTTATGACTACCAAATGTCAAGGTCATTTACTTACCTTGGTCCTGGATGCCTCAGATTCAGTAAATTTATCTTCTCCTCTAAAACTGCTTAGCTGATTGAATTCAATTTACATGTGGAGCCCCTGTGGGATGGGGGTAATGAAAGTTTATTCTTTCGATTGGGGTCAAATGATCGATACTCGCCATACCCATATAAGGTAAAGACTATTTGAAATTTTCTTCTCAAGACTTGAAAGCCGATTAAATATGAAAAGTAAGCAACTTTTTTTATGAAAATTTTCATACTGAAAAGCATAACTCTGAAAGTACAAAGCGTAAGTTCTGAGAGCAAAATGGTTAATGTTGCAGAAGCAGACTTGCTTTCCCATGCACGAGTTCTGGTGAGCGTTAATTGTGGCCCATGTGCCTCTTGTTTCAGGAAGTACTTACATTCCAAATTGAGGGGTTTAAGTCTTCAAAAATACAGAAAATACAAACCATACCGTATCTACCCTATATATTCAGGCAGCGAAGCCTAAGGAAACAGTGATTACCCAGTTCTGGATATCTGCTGTTTTCAGTTCTGTCAACACTTCTGAGCCCAGTGACCAAGAAGTAAAATGGACGAGTATAAAAGACACATATATCAGTATGGTATGAAGATAACGTGTGCGAGTAATTTGGACAATTTAAGGTAGGCAGCTGTCTCAAGACGTAACCTGATATATACTTTTAAAATTTACAATGTCCGTCTTGACCTTATTGGCTGCATATTGGTACATTTTACAGAGAGAACAGTCTAAGACGAAAATTGTTGCTAACTTTTTCAAAGGGAGAGGACTCTAAAAGATACGATACAGCAACAAGGCATTCAGTTTTGCTTATGTTCTTGTTTGTTGTCTTTTCAGTGATTCCGTCATCATTAACGGTGGGACCCCCTCCAATGTATAATGACAATATAAACCCGGAATGCTATAATTTCACTCATGGAAACTGGCGAGACATGGAATTCTACAGTCCAAACTACCCAAACCGCTATCCGAACAAGATAGACTGTGTCATGTACTTACAAGGTAAGTTCAAAATTGGAAACCCCGTCTGATATTATTTTTTGGAACATCTCTAACCCTTATGGTATCATACTCCAGATAAGGCGGGGATTTTGTTAATCAAAAGTACTCATTACGAAAACACACCTATTCAAATATACAGAAAATTTCACCTCCAAAAACTGTAAAAATTTCAGATAAAATCTCTGACATTTTTTCATATTTCTGCTCAAAACATAGATTGTGGTACTCATTAGAACCGCATCGACGATGCGGTTCTAACGAGTACCAACAATCTATGTTTTTGAGCAGAAATAAGAAAAATAATGTATACCCCTGTAAACCCCAGTTTTACTATACAAAAGTGGGGCTTAAGGGGGTCAAAATTATATAGGCAAGTTTTCGTGATGTGATGTTTCTTTTACTTTCCAAGAAAGCACATACTGATCCATACTGTGGGTACGCAGTAGAAGCGCTTTGATGATGTGCTTCTAAAGAGTACCCCCACCACACGTTTTAGTGGAGAAAGTAGAATTAAATGCTTAACTGTAATGCCCTCACATCTGGAACTATATGGTAATTTTGTAAAAAGTGAATAACACTTCATTTGACCTAGTTCAAACAGTATGGTCACCTCTTGCCAACACTTCTAATGTCACACATATGCCTTCGACAGACAATATGTTTTATTTTGAACCAGCGCACGACCAACTCTACAATAAGACGTGCGTAACAAGATCAGCCTGTACGTTCATCCAGTATTGCACAGGTTCTTGTTTATTCTAAATTGGATAGCCCGGAGGCTGTACAAGGCGCAAGCGATCAGCGAAGACTGATAAGACTGCGCGGATGCACAGGCTGATCTGAGTCTACGGTGGTCGCACAAGTCTGAATGTAGGTTTTATCGTGCGCTGCTGTTTTGTCTGTTCATTTGTTAGAAATTTATTACTTTCTGGCTTTCTCTTACTTTTTTTTCTCTTCTCATTCATAATGTGTATGGTGTTATGTTTAGACGCCCGGATGATACTTGGAATGCGCATGTCTAGGTCAAACGTGCACGTGCTCATCCCGATCATGTCTAGGTCAATTTAAAGCTTATAATCTACACTATTCGAATGTTGCATTTACATTCAGACTGACAAAATGTTTAGACCCATATCAGGCACCGCAGAACTTCTACATTGTAAAGCTGAAATAAAAATCATTATTTACCATAGCACTAGTTAAGGCGCATTTTTCAATCCAAAAATATTGATATTTTCCTTATTTCTCCACGAAAACATATGTTATGGGTACTCATTAGAAGCGCCTCGGCGAGGCGCTTCTAATGAGTACCCACAACATATGTTTTCATGGAGAAATAAGAAAAATATTTACCAGATACCCTCCCTTACCTAGACCTATGATTTACATAGGTAAGCCATAAGTGAAGGGTTGGGGTGCCCGGTGCACAGGTGGACAGCGAACGTTCAGATCAGCTTGCGCATCCGCGCAGCCTGATCACGGTATTTGCTGTTCGCTTACATAATCAATGGGTATCGTCAGAGGCTTATAGTTCTTAAGCATTATAAGCCTCTGGTACCGAGAGTATTACGGCGTATAATAAATGAGACAATATTACTATGCTGGCCGAAATGCATATGCCCACGAAGACACCTTTTCACATATCGTGGCTTAAATATAGAGAACTTAATAAGGAGGAATATTTGGTGGTAATTTTGTATATATTTCTTATTTCTCCATAAAATCATATGTTGTTGCTTCTCATTTGAAGCGCCTTCTAATGTGTACCCACAACATGTTTTAATGGACAACTGGAGAAAACTAGGGAACAAATTGTGTCAGACTAGTGCAGGGGTAGTTATTT
Organism: Anodontia alba; assembly: GCA_964016985.1. Taxonomy (NCBI): domain Eukaryota; kingdom Metazoa; phylum Mollusca; class Bivalvia; order Lucinida; family Lucinidae; genus Anodontia; species Anodontia alba. The sequence goes on along the minus strand of OZ024827.1, from coordinate 69,875,605 downwards.
TATGTAAGGCGACCTGTGATTGGTTAATAATAAAGATGAATTAAAACTTATTATTCTAATTTGAAGAAGAACCAAATGTGTGTGTGTATTTTCCTGATTGTTTCGAAGAAATAAATGTTTCTGTTTGTTTTTGCTGGAGCCAAACGAAGTGGTGAAAATTCAAAGTTTCAATCTTTTGATACCCGCTAATTGAGTAGTTGCGAAATTCAGCCTCCGAAAAGTCCGAGGAAGCGCTGGTGGCAGTGTGTGTGTGTGTGTGTGTGTGTGTGTGTGTGTGTGTGTGTGTGTGCGTGCGTGCGTGCGTGCGTGCGTGTGTGTGTGTGTGTGTGTGTGTGTTATTTTGCTGTGCTAAACTTGGTCTTTGAATTAGAACAAAACTTGGAAACCCAGCCATACCCTGAAATGAACGCTTAACCACCAAAACGGGTGGTATTACTATGGAGCTCTATGGGAACCTGTACCCGTAACAAGTCCTCTAGTGACAGAAGTGGCATTCAGACACATGGTGGACTGGAAAGTCTCGGTAATAATGTCAGACTGCACTGACGTTTTATACATTCAGGAATTTTTAGACTCTCTGACCTCCCTCCAGTATTCCAGCAGATTATCCCTAATGTAAAGTACCAGATAGGTGGACTATTCAGAAACATAGTTTTCTTATTTTTCCACGAAAACATATGTTATAAGTACTTATTAGAAGCGCCTTAGTGGCGCTTCTAATGAGTACCCACAACATATGTTTTCCAGGAGAAATGAGAACATTTCCATACTTTTTGGGCGAGAATAGCACCTTATCTTATGTAAGTTTTTAGTAAGAAAAATAGCAGTTTATCTTAATATCACGTCTGTCACTTGCTATAAAGGTATCAGTAAATAAGAGATATCACTTGAAAGCAAAGGTAGCTCGTACGTCAAAAACATAACAAGTTTCTCAGATACGAGCAATTAACTAATTTAACTGCAGGAAAATACTGACTTCTTTTTTCTCTTTAGTTTGATCACTTGGTCGAAAAATATGTTTTCCTGTCATATATACATTAGGATTATCTACCATCTGTTTGAATCAAAGAATAATATATTTTATACAACATACAACTACCTGACACTATCATAACAACATTTTATCAGAAAGAGTCGCATTCGTATGTTGTTGGCTATCTTCGTAGCTGTTCGTATTATACATTGTATATAGTTTATTGGGGTAGGCATTAAGGGAGGCGTAGCCCCTATGTGACTCGGCCTCGGTGGCTCAGTTGGATGCGCCGTCCGACTGGAGACCAGGAGGTCGCGGGTTCAACCCCCGCCGAGGTCGGCAACATTCTTTCGTGGAGATTGATCATGAAATATTTTCTACGGTCATTCTCTCCCTTCCGCTGATTCAAGAAGGGCAGTTGTCAGTTTCTGGCGAAAGACTGTGCACAATACTGGTTAACCGCTTAGAGGACTAAGCCTGCCCAGTAAACGTGTGGTTAGGTAAACTGACCGCGCTCGACATGACCCCATTGGGTTGACTGGGCCGTAAAACCTCAACACAAACAAAGACTCTGTTGCCCGGCTACGTTAAAAATCTGACAGACTGATTGATTGATTGATTGTATTAAGGGAACTGAACACACAAGATAGATGTTTTGCTTTTTTTTTTTTTTTTTTTTTTGTCCAAATGAGACCATTTTTATGACTTTCTATAGGCTCTACAGCAAAATAATCCCCTTCAGAAAAGGGGTCTATCCTTAACGAAAAACGCGGTTTCATTGGTTGCCATTCATCCAGCAAGTTTAAACACAACGGCATATGGACTGCGTTAAGCGAAAACGTGCCTTCGAGCATGCGCAAAATGAGCGCATTCACATCATCCTGCGCATGCGCATTGTCTCATCCGTTCCTTTGCAAAACATTGATACATTTTATGGCTCCCGATGATTCTGGCAGCGGACAATGAAGGCAGTGATCAGACTGCGCGGACGCGCAGTCTGATCTGGGCCTTCGCTGTCCGCATATGCCCAAAGACACGTTTTGGCTAATATAGTAAAACTAGTGCGCGATATTAAGGCTAAATGCGAAATTATCGCTCGAGAGTTTTAAGAAAAAAATACAAAAGGTCAGATACATGAACCAATAAGCGTGTGTGGGCCATGAGTTTAAAAAGACAAAGAAAGAAATACATAATGCGAAGGCATTCTACATTGGCAACAGCCTTAAAATAGCTCGAGGATAAGAGGAAAATAATTTGTTAGAGGATGTTACTTTTTTTGAGTTTCGGAGAAATAAATATTTATGCATATACGTATATCCGTAAGTGTTCTGTTATACAGGCAAAATCGTTTTATGCGCGGTAGTATGCATTTTATCAGACTCTGTATCTGGCCATTGTCAGTTACAAGTTCTAATTTGAAATGTTTAGATCTGTATCGCTGTTCAAATCAAATGCCTTTGGTTTTGAGAGCAGTAAATATATATTGTAATAAATTATTTATTTCGGTCATGGCAAACAAAAAGACAGAGCCGCAACATGAGGACATGTGCACCAAGCGAAGATTCAGATCAGCCTGCGCTTTCGCGCAGTCTGATCAGAATCTACACTGGGCGCATTTTGGATAGCCCATTACGAAAACACGCCAATTCAAATATATTGGAAATTTCACCACCAAAAACTGAAGGTTTTCAGATAAAAATTCTGAATTTGTTTCATATATATATGCTCAAAACATGGATTGTGGTACTCGTTAGAACCGCCTTAACCCTAGTTTTACTATATAAAAGTGGGGCTTAATGGGGTCAAAATTATATAGGTATGTTTTTGTGATGCATCGATACAATATTTCTTCATATGGACAACGAAGACGCAGGCTGATATGAGTCTTCGTTGGACGCATTATGTCAGAAGGTATGTTCTCTCTCATGTACTCATGTACTCTGGAAAAGGCGGAAAGCGACGGCCAAGATCATCATGCTTATGCGCAGTCTGATCAGGTCTAAGGTATGCGCTTATATGCAGAAACATTGCATTCTACATGTACATTGTACAGTACATATAGATGGGTGTTTACCCATTGTAGACTTGAAAGACTCTCCTACACCATATACTGGAAGAGTCCAATTTCAATTTTAATACGTCCGGCTATGATATTTTAATATTCCTAGAGAAAGTGGCTAAACACTTTGTAAACAGTGGAGACCCTGATCAGACGCCGCGTTTTTGGCGTCTGATCTGGGTCTGCAGGGATCTCCAGACTACAATGGGTTAAACAATATAAACCTAATCATATGCCGCGTGTGGTCTGCGGTGTCTGATCTAGGTCTACACTGTTTGCCAATGTCCCTTTTATGGGACGTTAGGCAAAAATGGGTTAAATGTAGTATACTCTTGAAAAAATATTTGTCACCCTGTTTGCAAATGGAGGCAACGTTTGCAAGCAGATACATAATAATAGAAACATATAGAGAAAATAAACCTTTAAACAATCATTTGCTCCCAGTGAGATAAGTTCGTTCATTTAAGGGTAGCGCCCCCGATAAAAAGGCTGTCAAATTGTTCTATTACGAAAACACGCCTATTCAAATATATAGAAAATTTCACCTCCAAAAACTAAAATAATTTAGATAAAAAACTCTGACATTTTTTTCATATTTATACTCAAAACATAGATTGTGGGTATTCGTTAGAACCGCCTCGGCGAGGCGGTTCTAACGAGTACCCACACTCTATGTTTTTGTGCAGAAATAAGAAAAATAATGTATACCCCTGTAAACCCCAGTTTTACTAAATAAAAGGGGGGTTTAATGGGGTCAGAATTATATAGGCATGTTTTTGTGATGCATACCAAAATTATTTTCCGTGTATATATGCTGTATCAGTACCTTTTATTCGTAACTTTCATCATTGTTTACAGCACCACCTGGGTTTTTCATAGAGCTTGTGTTTATGGAGCGATTTTCCGTGGAAGAATCGGAGGACTGCAATTATGACTACATAGAGCTGAGGGACGGACCATTCGGTTATTCCAAGTTCATCGCCCGTTTCTGTGGGGACGGGTTTCCTGTCTCTATCCAGACAACTACCAGATACCTGTGGGCGAGGTTTAAGACGGATGACATGGTTCAATATGATGGATTTAAAGCAGTCTATGAATACAAGATTGATGAAAGTAGGTGAAACTGTACCCAGAAGTTTTAACACAAATATACATGTAAAATGCACTATCGCACCGCGTACAGTGTCCATGTTTTGTTATATGTCCCCCTGCGTTTGTAGCACTGTCGGGATTGGCATAGACTGGCTCCAGACGTACCCGGACATTTTAACATACATATACATGTAAAATGCACTATCGCAATGCGTACAGTGCCCATGGTTTGTTACATGTCTCTCTACGTTTATAGCACTGTAGGGATTGGCATAGACTGGCTCCAGTCTCCAATGACTTAATATTCATTCTTATAATCCTGTTTGATAATCCACTAAAATAAACCTAAAATAATATCATGACTATAAAGGCTGGTCACTAGTGACCAGCCTTTATAGTCAGGATATTTTGGTTTTAATTAATTTAACGGATTATCGCACAGGAATGTTAGACTGGAGACTGGAGACTGCAGCCAGTCTATGATTGGCACAAACTTTGCTCTGCTACTATTAGAACATTTATAAACCGTTTAAGAGCGTTATTTTTTTTTTTCTTAAAACAGAGAACTTTTTTTAATTCAAGCTTTTGTCCACTGCCATTCAAAATGATACTTTTGTTTTTATCATATTTACCCTAAGTATTCAGACACCTGGTCAGGGCTGGGATACAACTCGTGAAATTCACCTGTAATAATTCATGGCAAAGAAGTCAAATTAACCTTTGCCAGAAATTCGTTTACCATCCAGATGCTACGAGGAGGCAATATCAATTTTCTTCATCTGATAAGTAATCACCTACATTAACACATCCACCTTTTAGTGTAAAATGGTCTATGAATTTTCTGATATTAGGATATACGTTTTCTGTCTGTCATCAATTTTATTTGAAATGTTACGGTTACACACAAATTTATCCAGATTAAGTCTGACGTAATGCGGTCTGATGGTGGATGAGTGCGTTAAACTTGCCTATCCTAGAACATTGCCCAGGTTCTTTCTAAAATAAATAGGGTCGGGGCACAGCAACAAGATTGCATTTGCACTCAACGAAGACTCTAATTAGCATGCGCATCCGCACAGACTGATCAGAATCTTCGCTATCCGCCTGAAAACGCTTTAGATGCTTAGCTACGAACAGAGTGCCCTGCTTAGACTGCTCAGACTACTCTGATTGGCATAGACTGGCTCCAGTCTCTAGTGGCAAAATATTTCTTCTTATAATCTGTTTAATAATCTACTAAAATAAAACCAAAGTAATATCATGACTATAAAGGCTGGTCACTGGAGTCTCTAGCGACCAGCCTTTATACATGTAGTCATGATATTACTATGGTTTTATTTTAGTGGATTATTAAAGATTATAAGAAAAATATTTTGTCACTAGATACTGGAGCCAGTCTATGATTGGAAGAGCAGGGCCTGATCAGACAGCTTCTTTAGGATTGTCTGTCTGACTCAAATGTCAATCGATTCTAAAAGGGTTCACAAGATCTTGACACATGAAAATGAATATAGCTAAAGTCTCGATTTTCAGGGCCAGACTAGCTCATTTCGGCCAATAAGGCCTCATCCGTGACCCTAATATAAGTTTTCAAATCTCCCGGAATTGTTTCAATGATCACAAGGGACCATAAAATATGAACTGCACTGGAGTGAAGTATGGGGAGACGATGGTCGTCGGCACACAGTGAGCTCCAGATCAGACGCCGCGCTGAGCAGGGTCTGATCGGGGTCTAAATTGTTTGACATTACAGTAAAACCTGTGTAAGAGAGCCACCTTCGAGACTGACTTTAAATAGTGGTTGATGTGGAAAAAGTTGTCTGTCTTATAAAGGTACATGTCATGTAATTTTGCTAGCAAAATTACATGACATGTACCTTTATAAGACATCCACCTTTCTATATCAACCAATAAGGTCAATTTCAGAGGTGGCTGTCTTACACAGGTTTTACTGTATATTAGTTATTTAATATAAGGAGCAATTTCAAATACATGTAAGACAATTTTATATTACCCCTTTAACAGGTAACAGACTCGTCCAAACTTCATAAAAAAGTTATTTACATAGATAATCAAGTAAAAAAAAAGTTAGGTTGGGAAAATTCAACAACCATGGCCACAAGGTCTGATTTGATGATGCTTAAGACTTTTTTCATTGCCTGCTTTGCATTAAAATCTCTCAAGTTGCTTACGACCAGACATGATTTTTCAGTTTTATGAATTAGTTCTATCAAACATGTATAACACCAGATACCAGGAAATGTAATTTTGGCTGATGATTAAATTGGAAATGTATACTTGCAATTAGATTTTATGAGAGGTATTAAATGCAAGGTTTCTGTTCCAGAAAAAAAAAATCATTACATTTAAGCTCCTTTTAGTAAACATTTTTTATTAATGAACCGCAACGCGAGAAATCGTACCTTATGACATGTTTGCTTAAAGAAGACTCAAATCAGTCTGTGCATCCGCGCAATCTGATCAGAGTCTTCAATGTCCGCATGAAGAAACTTTACTTCCTTGGCTATCCGAAATGCGATCAGGGAGTATTCTGATCAGAATGCGCGAATGCGCAGGCTGATCTGAATCTTCGCTTGGCGCACTTGTCCAAAAGTACGTTTCTTGACATTACGGTTCATTTCTCTAAAGTAAGTTCCAGACACAGATTCCATTTATTCATATCAGTCCTGTTCAATTTCTTGTCAACACATTCTTTATGTACTTTATTTTACCATACATATTCGGACACCTTAACTCCTTACCATAATTCTGCTAAAATTTGAATACATAATGAAAACACGCCTATTCAAATTTAATGAAAATTTTACCATCAAAAAATGATAATTATCAGATAAAAATTCTGATAGTTTTCAGATTTCTGCTCAAACCATATATTGTGGGCACCCGTTAGAACCGCCTCGGCGAGACGGTTCTAACGAGTACCCACAATCTATGATTTTTATCAAAATAAGAAAAATAATGTCTACCCCTGTAAACCCCAGTTTTACTATATAAAAGTGGGGTTTAAGGGGGTCAAATTTATATAGGCGTGTTTTTATGATGAAGTCGATTCTACTACTTCTTGATGCTTCTATAAATTGTTGGATGAGTGGCAAACAGTGATGATCCTGATAAGACGCCACGTGCTGCGGCGTCAGATCAGGGTCTACATTGTTTGCTCTGTTTGTATGTGTCCCATCACTTAGGGACATATATGAAGCACTACAATCGTTAGTATTCTCTAGGCTAAGATGTGAATGTTTGCCTCAGTTTTTGAAGACTAAGTACATTGTACATGTTCTCGCAGAATGTCCTTTGTACATTGATCTGCGGTAGAAATATTATGAAATTTTAATATATATATGTATATATGTAAAAAAAAAAGAAAAAAACGGTACAAGTACGCAGCAGAAGTCTCCGGTTGAAGAATGTTTGCCATATCCTGAGTGCCAAAGATGAAATAACCGATACGTTTGTCTGCAAATACTGTAATGATGAGGTACTGCCGTAAGACGGAATGCGTTATATAAGTGATACAGACATTAATGGTTGCCCGAATCTGCATTTTTTATCAAATATTCTTTTTAGCATTGTAAATGAAAACTTTCTTAGTACTTCACAAAACTTTTTTGGTACTTCACATAAATAGCGTTTATAAATAATAATGTTTATATGTAAAAGGTTCTAAATGATAGTATCTCATAGCTCTGTATTATGCGTCTCTTATCAGTTTTACTCTAATCAAAGCACTGACAGCACTGATGGATCGATTGTCTCTGAGTGTAGGCTGAGAAAATGGTCCTTATTCATTTGACCCTTAACTTCTTGTAATTTAAGCAAATAGAGCAGACCCTGATCACACGCCGCGTTCTTCGGCGTCTGATCTGGGTCTGCGCTGTTTGCAAATGTTTCAGTCCAGGTTTTACAGATAACCCTCTTTACACTGCATTTTGACGTCACCGCGGCTACAAATAACCGTTACCTTGATTTCTTACACATGCGCGGTTTGAATTTATTGGTCAATAATAATCACGTGGACAACAACCTTAAGGAAAGTTTGGTGGCTGTATACTTAGGCTCGATTGTAATCAATCCACCCAAAATATGTTTACGCATTTCATCTGTGTCTACTGTTTAGTGGGGTGGGGGAGACTTATGTTGTGTTTGTTCATTTTCAATGCAAACACTCTCTTAATATTATGCTGTTTCAAACGAAAATTGAACTGATTATATTTTTTTTATTTCTGTTTCAGATGCTACACCTGCTTTAACCTCTGAATCAGGTATTTTTACACTTATTACATCTTGTTTTTTACCGAAAATACCCCCCAAAATTCTGGCCTAACTTTACAATATGCACGTTTCAAATTACATGTACATTTAAGTAAATCGGGTTAAAGCAAATTCACATGTACCCTTGAAATGCTAATCACTACTGCAGCAGACGGTATATCGAGTTTTGTCTGATATAATTTTGCTTGATGCTTTAAGTGTTAAACTGAGGCATTGATGAACCGCGAACAGTTTGATATGCCTCTGCGACCAATGCGAACATGTACATGTATCTCGGAGCAGAGGCGAATTGAACAGCTGCAGATCGTCCTGTGTATTCGCAGTATTACTCTGCGAAAGCACAGGATAATCTGCAGCTGTTCATTTCGCATCAGCAGATCTTTCGCCATTTGTTGATACATGTATATTCAGAAGCTCCCGGTGATTTTGATGGCGAAGAGAGCGCGCGATCAGACAGCACAGGCTGTCGTCGTTTTCCACTTCAAAAACACGTTTCGCTTGGCGGGGCTATGCCTATGCTTCAGCAAGTATTCACTCTCAAGTGCGTCCACGAGAGACTGATGAGGCAAGGTCTCCCTACGTATGTGTACCTAACAGTCTCATAACGTGTGCTGGTGAGTTGTGGGTAGTAGTTTGTGAAGGACGAAGATACTATCTAATTATTCCATACAAAATGATTACTAATTATTACATTGAAATGATGTAGTAACAGAGTTTTTCGCACCCGGATTGACCACAAAACACATGAACCCTGAATGCACTCTTTTGGTTTGAGCCCTTTATTATTAAAGATATTTCGAGGCATAAATATTCTTTGTTTTTACCTTATTTTCTAATAACAATATAGCACGCATAAAGTTTAGATTGTAAACTAGTTAACCGCTATTCTCGATTTGTAGATTCTGTAGAAAATTTATACTTATTCATGCACATGGTTTTATTTGATACAGTCTGTCGAATCTATATGGACAATATGGCTGAGGATGGTGAATTGAATTCTCGGGTGTTCCCGTTAGCGGACACGTCACGACGAGATTATCCAATTGAAGAACCGGTGGACTGTACCTGGGAATTGGTGACCAGGAACGACCACAGGGTATGCCGCTTTTTCTTTTTATTAGTCCGCATCTTCATCAAATTAATCGCTGCATAAACATCTTTCGCGTTATTGCATTAAGTATTTCTCCGTGGCAACAAAGTGGTATACATACGTTTTTGACCCACTATACCGACTAGATACTCTTAGCAAACAAAAAAATAATAATAAATAAATAAAAAAAAAAAAAAAAAATGAGTTGTGATTATCCACTTCAAAAATGGGAAACTATTACCAGTTGTTACCCCTTGTATAAGCAACTTTGCGACCCTAAAGATACATTTTTGCCAAGATCTTACCTGTTAAAGAGCTTTGATGATAACATCCGCATATGATATTCTCCGTTTTGTGATATTTAAACTGATGAAATAAACTAACGAAAAAAAAGTTCGAAGCGGTCGAATCGTACAACGTAACTTGGTCAGATTTCTGTTTTGTATCGCAACACCAGCAGTGTACCATTAAACCGTTAACGGGGCGTGACACTGGATCTTTGATTATGTGTCCTGCAAGACTCAGACTAGAATTGCGAATGCGCAGGCTTATCTGAGCTTTTGCTGGACACATATATCAGAAGTTAGATTTCTTCACGTTGTGTGTCACTTGATTAAATCATTCCTGATATTTTTGTCTTCAGTGATTTACGACAAACTAAAAGGGGTATCAGAACATATTCGAACGGTGTAGGCCAAAAGTACAAAAATTAAGGTAGCCATCCTTTTCAAAAGGTGCGACTCGATGGCTGATGAATAGTTCGCACATGTCCCGAAGACCATTTGACTGGCTCCAGTCTCCAGAGTCTAAATGTGTATTCTTACAATCCTGTTTGATAAATCCACCAAAATAAAACCAAAATAATGTCATCTCTATAAAGGCTGGTTACTAGAGTGACCAGCCTTTATAGTCATGATAATAGTTTGGTTTTATTTTGGAGGGTTCAAATGAACTTTCACATTGAATTGTTCTGATAATCGTTAAACTGTATCTATTTCCGACAGATTCGGCTGCATGACATGAAACTGTACATGTCTAAAAATGGCCAGTGTGAACGTAACCTGATGGAAATCTACGATGGTCGGACATCAGAGGATGACAAGGGTGCAGTGTATTGTGACGGCGATGTTGCCGACTACACGTCCCTGACGCGCAGGCTGTTTTTAAGACTGAGGGGAAGTCGACTATCGGAAAAGCCAATATTTTCTTGCCGATTCACCGTCTTTAAACCAGGTTTGTAAGCACATCGCTAGTGAACATTGCTAAGACATACATTGAGGATCGAATTCAAACAGTAGTTGAGCCCTTAAGATTCGAAAACAACCTTATGACATGCGATCAGCGTAGACTCAGATCACACTAGTCACTAACATAATGTATGGACCTTAATCATTATGTTAGAAAATACTGCATAATCTGGTGACATGCATGGATGAACAGGGTCTATGCTGGCCGCATATACGTATCATAAGAATTCTGTTCGGAGTTGCTCGTTACGTTTAAACGGTTGTAAAAACATCACGAAAACATACCTATATAATTTTTACCCCCTTAAACCCCACTTTTATATAGTAAAACTGGGGTTTACAGGGGTATATATTATTTTTCTTATTTCTGCTCAAAATATAGATTGTGGATAATCGTTAGAACCGCCTCGATGAGGCAGAAATATGAAAAGTATCGGAGTTTTTTATCTGAAAGTTTTCAGTTTTTGGAGATGAAATTTTCTATATATTTGCATAGGCTTATTTTCGTAATGGGAAACTTCTTTTTCAGAATTCTAAGTGGATGAATTAACACGAAACTACTTTTCACAATAAATCAATTGTGTCACCCTCTCAAAATACTGTATAAATAAATACAATAAATAAATAAATAAATAAATAAATAAGTAAATAAATAAGTAAATAAATAAACAAATAAATAAATAAGTAATGGCAAAGTGTTCAAGAAAAAGCAGCTTTCAGTCTTATTTGTTCCAAAGAATAATACCAGTCTTGTGCTCCTCTCAGACATTACTCACTTTTCGATGTTTCTAATGGAGGAAATTATTTCAATGATATACATACAGGTGTCAATCGTATAGTTTTTATATACAGTCGACTCTCGTTATCTCGAATTCCAAAGGACTCTCTGAAATACTTTGAGATAGCCGTACATCGACATATCAGATTTGCAGAATTAAGGAAAAAATGAATCAAACAGCAACATTTAACAAATGTATATGTAATTTGACTCCTGAAGTTAGAGAAATATATAAAAAAAAATTGTGGAAAAGAGGAGAAATTGCTCCTTAGGAGCAATTTCTCCTCTTTTCCACAATATTTTGTTACCTTTTGTTAGATTTTCATGTTTAAGCGGGACCAGATTATCGCTTCGAGATAAGCGGTTATTCGAGATAAGCGAGTTCGAGATAACGAGAGTCAACTGTATTTACAATTATATTATATTTACATATTATTTAGTATCAGCCAGACCGGTACGTCGTTGACAACTCTGTGCTTTTACACATGTGTCATGTTTTTGCTGCCGTAAGACCTCGAAACAGACTCACAGAAAAGACATCTGTTTTGAAAGCTGGCGTGCAGGACTATGCTCTATGTATGTTTCAGCGGTATCTGGCAAGTGTGATAAACGGGATTTCTTCTGTGATGACATGTGTCTGAGTAAGGCCCTGGTCTGTAATGGACAACGAAACTGTCCGAGCGGAGCAGACGAACGAGACTGCGAAGCGGCAACTGGTAAGAAGCTGAGATATATAGTAAAACCTCGATTTCTCGTTAACCATGGCTAATTCGAACTCGTTTTTGAGTCCCTGAGAAGTTCTTTTGATAGCCCAAAAAGCAAATATTTATGAATATTTTAGGGAAATTTTCTTATTTTATCATAAAATGTATGTTGTATGTACTCATTAGAATCGCCTCATCCAGGCGATTCTAATGAGTACGCTCAACATACTATTATTATACAGAAGATATAGAAGATCGAAAGAAGACATCGATAGAAGATCGAAAAGACATCCCTAAATTACATCCATTTGCCTCCTGACCTGGCGTTATGATTAACCCTCAGTGACTCAACGTCCCATGTCTAGAACAAATTTACATGCTCCCAAAGATGTTCGAGCCATTGAGTCTCGACTGTTCTACCATATTTACCCTAGATATTTGGACATTTCCTTACCTTTCATGTCCAAATATCTGAACACTTCCATTGTATGTGCCTAAGTCGCCTGATCAAAGACAAATAGTGTAGGGCCTGGTCAGAGGACACATTCTGCGAAGTCTGATGTGGTCTACGCTTTTTCTTCAAGCCTTTCTGCCTCAAAACTGAGGGTAAATTACTACAACCGCAATTACCAAAAGTATCAAAAGTATTCGACAGGGACGGATTCAGAGATTCAGAGGGGCTTCGGCGTGGGAAGGCGGTGGGCGGGAGTTGGGCTCAGTGGAACCATCTTTGACTAAAAATTTCGTTTTCATGGGAATTTTGGATAACCCTTTGATAAATTTAGGATACCTTGTATAGTCACACCCTTTACTCTTTTCTTTATAGTTCTCTTCAACAAGTCCATTTTACTACCTATGAATTTGTGCAAAATTGCTATACGAGTGACAAACAGTGTAGACCCAGATCAGACGCCGCATACTGCGGCGTCTGATCCGGGTCTACATTGTTTGCTTAGGCCTGTCTTTCCAAAAACTAGAGCAAGTTCAGAAAATTGATTAAATTGAATCCCTCAGAAATCATCCTGGATCCGCCCCTGTTCGAACACCTTAACTCCTTATCATATGAGTTGAGATTTAGTTGGAATTTTACGGCACAGTCAACAATGATATGTCATGTCTAGTCGGTCAGTTAACCTACTCTCACTTTTCCTGAGGAGGCTTAGCCCTCTAAATGGTTAACCAATACTTGTTCACATATTTTCGCCTTTAATTGACAAGTAATTGTCCTTCTTGCAGAATTAACAATTCTACAGCACGATTGTATAAAATTTGCAATTTATTCAAAGCTCGTACTCATGTGATAGACCTTTACAATATACATGTACAGTAAAACTCCTCTGTTACGACCACTCGAAATTACGACCACGCCACTAATAAGACCAGCTTTTGTCAGTCCCATTTTGTTTTTGCGAGGCTTCTGACAAAATGGCATGTGCAAACAGTGTAGACCCAGATTCAGGAGCAGTCTGATCTGGGTCTACACAGTTTGCTATTCCACTAAGAAGTTTAAGAAACAACTATATAAAAGCAAAAAAAAAGGACCACCCCACGGATAAGACCACTTTTAGATACTCAAAAAGTGGTCTTAATAGCAGAAATTTGCTGTGTATTGTAAACGCTTTAATTTACATAAACCGTTGTTTTTGGAAACAACTGTTCACGTGTTCTGTATTTAATTATTGTCAAAAATGTTAGCAGATGGCGACTAAAACTGAACCATCACCATCTGTTCGTGTTTGTGTTCGTCCGTTCATACAAATTCCGACATGTAAGCCCTGTCCCTGTCGTGCATCTTTCATCTCATAAACAGATTTGTTGATTGCATTGTGATAGTACGAAGACTTGCATATGGTTTTGATTAGTCTATGCTTGGCAGAAAGAGCGACTTTACAACTTAGATATTTGAGCCAGCGCACGACAAAACCTACAATAAGAATCGTGCGTCCAGCGAAGACTCGGATCAGACTGCGCATTCGCGCAGTCTGATCGGAGTTCGCTGATCGCGTGTGTTTTCTACAGTCTCCGGGTTATCTAAAGAGAGACGAACGAGAAATCTTGCCATACTGGGTGGCTGGACAAGCTCATCTGAGTCTTTGTTGGTCATACAGGTCTTATTGTAGGCTTTGTTGTGCGCTAGCTAATTTTTTTTTCTAATTTCCTCTCCATATAGCACCTTACATGTACATATAGCCTTGTCAGGTTTATACTAATTCTTTCAGCCCTGTATTGAGAGCAGACCAAAAATGGTTCTTTTGCAACTGTGCAGGTCGAACTGACAGGGCTTGTAACGAGCCGTCCAATCAGGATTCACACTGCTTGGTATTATGCTTCGATCTATGATTGAGGTCCCTATTTGGGAAAACAAACAAAAATGGTTCAAATGAAAGCGTTAGCTTGATAGAATCAGGTTATGTTTCTTGTATACAATATTGAGAGAAGATCTGCATATATCAGTCGAGTTTCTTAGCTTCCAAACTGTAGGAGTTATACGGTTGTATAAGATTTACGGGCTAATATGCCTATATTTTGTGACCGAAAGACTCTGAATGAGAAGCATCTCCCTTTTTGTGCAGTCTGAATAGGGTGTTCTGGGTCTGTTTACATAATCAGTAGAAATTTAAGTATATCTTGACAGAAAAGGAATGCCTTGATCTGACAGCATGGATACACAGGCTGATCTAGGCTTTCTTTGTTAGCATGTGGCTTGGGGACATTTTCTAGTGTTGTGCATCAAATTTGAGCCGCCAGCGCATGACAAAACCAACAAGAAATGTGCGCCCAGCGAGGACTCAGATCAGCCTGGGCGTCCGCCCAGTCTGATCAGAGTATTTGCTGTGCGCTCAATGGGTAGCTAAGGACACAAGCTTTCTTCATGCGGATAGCGAAGACTCTGAACAGATTGGGCGGATGCCAAGGCTGATCTGAGTCTTCGCTGGGCGCACATGCCATTTTGTAGGTTTTGTCCCGCGCTGGCTCATAATACAATAGGCCTCTTTGGTGGAGACTGATGTTCTGGCCGTCCCATTGCTACATCTACCGTATATGGATGTAAAATTGGGATACCTTGACTCTTTAGCATATTTGTCCTAAAGTTGTACGTCAATTTTACATCTGTTGATGTGTGGAAAATGGTTGGATTTGTGATTACGTGTGTTGACCCTGATCAGACGCCGCCTTCTGTTGTGTCTGAACTGGGTCTACACTGTTTGCTCAGGCCTGTCATTCTCAGCGCTTAGGTAAAATACGTTATTTCTTGTGTCATTGTAGCAACATCTGACGACAAAGACGACGAGCCCATACCAATGATGGTTATCATACTAGCTGCTGTTGGCGGATTGATACTTACTATAATTGTTATAGGTGAGTACACATGGGCCACCGGCTGACAAAAAGGCCCTTAGGGCGTATACGGACGGCGAAGCCCTAGACCTATTTGCACAACCACTCGACAGATCAATAGCTTAGCCATTAGTCCTATATCTTCAACAAAACCCCTATATTGTGTAGATGAACAGTGAAGATACTGACCAGACCGCGGATGCACAAGGTGGTTTGGATCTTCGCTATTCGCATATCTTCTAAGGTTCATTTCCTCAGCCGCCATTTTTTTAGCCAGCGCATGACAAAACCTATAATAAAGCCTGAGTGACTAGCAAAGACTCACATCAGTCTGTACATCCACCCAATATATCAAGGGTTATCGTTTATCTCTCTTTGGGTAGCTCGGAGGCTGTAGAAGGCATATGCGATCAGCGAAGACTCTGATCAAACTGCGCGGATGCTCAAGAGTAAGCGACAGCCTATACTACTCTCAAGCTTATCTGTCTTCGCCGGTCGCACATATCTTATTATAGGTTTTGTCGTGCTCTGACCCATAATTATAAGAATGCTGTGTAGAAAACGCGCCTGTACTCGATGAAAAACAGGTTGGTGTTTTAGTTGAGTTTTGACGACCCTGTCAACAAATGTTTAGTCATGTAAAACCGCCTCCCACAGAGATGGAACGAGAAAAGGATGGAATAAATGAGAAAACTACCCAAGTTCCTGATCTTGTTTTCACTGAAGCAAAACCTTCCTACAAAAAGCCAGTGATGGCAAGGCCAACACTTTATAAGTTTCAGCAGGAGAGAGTACCACCCTCCCACCCACATAATACAGTGCCGCACAGACAAGAATGGTACATGTATCAAAATCTGACAATTATTCGCCAAAACTGATTGATTCCAGAAAATAATTGTCTCCAGGTGTATAAAGCGTATTATTGGAGTGCTGTAAATCAAAGAAAATATGGAATCAATAAACTGCAGTCAAACTTCAATGGCTCACCTTTGGGACCATGGAAATCTGTTCTAGACATGGGTAGTTCAAGCCAATGGCACCAGGTCAGGAGGCAAATGAAGATAATTAAGGGCTGACTTTTCGATTTATTATTAAGTAATGGTATGTTGAATGTACTCATTAGACTCGCCCGGATGAGGCGATTCTAATGGGTACATACAACACCCATTTTCATAATAAAATAAGTCAGTTCTTTAAATATCCCTAAATATTTGTTTTCTTAAGCTGTCGGAAGAATTTCCTAGGGACTGAAAAAGAGTTCGAACCAACCATAGTAAATGAGCCATCAATTTTCAAATCATTGAGGCTTTACAGCACAAATTTGTTTCATTTCAGGTGTGTGTGTAACGTGCCGCTATAACAGAGCTCAAAAACGAAAGAATGGGGTAGGACAAAAGCAAGACAGTCAAAAACGGAACGCATTGGAGATGGCAGTTACCAATAGCAACAATACAACGTACCAGTTAGCAAAACAGAACAGCCAAAGCACTTATTATTCCCTCCCTCGTCCAAGCGGTCAAGCAACACTTATGCAACATAGAAGTAGCTTTTCAAGTAAGCCTAGCTCAGAGCCAGACTACGGCGATCATATGTCGGACACAAGCACCTATAAGAAATTTATTCAACTCGAGCAGAGTCTTGACGATGACTCCAGTCGGTGCCCATCACCTTATAGCCCAGGACCGGTTTTTACCACGATCGTCGAACATCATCCGGGACCTACCGGAATGACGCCAGATTTAGGCTGGGGCTACCCGAGCCAAATGGAGCAACCGACGTCTCCTAGTCTGGCTGAGAATTTGTCAAAATTACGACAGTATACCAGTGATCCGAAAACATTCCAAGACAGGGAGGGCAATCTAGGAGGCGGTATGACAATGGACTTTAGATATGACCCCTCCATTCCGGTTTATCCCGCAACAAAATTCCGGATAAAATCACCGGATATTAAATCAGGATGGAATCCAGACTCTAAGTTTGGCTCTGGGAAGTCACTAACTTTCAAAAATCAGGATGCTGACGTAGCACCGGACTTAACAAGAGAAATTGAAACAAGCTGAGGTGATGAAAGAATGCCAATGCTTCAGATTAATTGCGACTTTGGGGATGTGTGTATGTTATTACGCTTAAGCACTCTTTGTTATGCTGAAAAAATTAAGATGCCACACCCACTTCTAATTTTCAGCCAATCAGAATACTTCATCCAGTTTCTTTTTTTTATACACATTCACATACTGAATGACTTACAGTGCAGATCCAGATCAGTTGGCTTCTTCAGAAGCCAACTGATCTGGATCTACACTGTTAGCGAAAAGACGGGGCATATCCGGGTTCAGCAGGACAAGGGTTAAGAAAACGACACATTTGAAAAGTTTCTCCCAGACAAATAGGGTTAGAATTTTCCTGCAAATGTCTCCTTAGGAGACAGTATGCCTGAAATTCAAACCGTTTTTTTTTTTTCTAGAAAACATGAGAAAAACATTTCAAAATGTCATCTGCTCAGTGTTTTTCACAACATGATATGCGTTAATAATTTCTTATTTCGCCATGGAAACATATGTTCTGTGATCAAATTAATATCTTCTCACGACAAGTTTAATCATAAATGAACTGTGGCTGTGAAGTTAGACAAAAAAATCGAACTGTTTGAGCCCAGTTGTTCAAAGCGTCGGTTGAACCCATAAATGCCTAATGGAAATAGGACAAATGTATTTCATATTTTAAAGGCTGGTTTTTTATGATATTGCGCATTTCCGTGTTACTCAGTGGCAAAAACGTGCAGACGCAAGTCGGACGCCATATTCTGATCTGGGTCTACACTGCCCTGTCACTTTGATGGACGTTACAATATAGGCATTTTTTGGTAAATGAAGCCATTAGCCCTGAAAGCACTAACCACATCTGCAGCAGACGACTTTGTTTAGAGACAATAAAACTGACATTTCAAATTTGATTTTCTCAGACAAAATAACAAGATTAATTTAGAGTATTGTCTGCTATGAATTTGCTTAGCGCATTAAGGGTTAAGCAATCATTTCCATACTGTATAATACTTTTACACAAAGGTTTTAAACTACTCCTTTTTTTTTATGAAAAACAAGAGTGGCAATGTTATTCACATTTTATACCTGGAATTATCAGCATATTTTCACTTTACCATATTACCCTTACTACATGTATTTGATGAGACTGGCATGAGCAAACAGTGTAGACCCAGAGAGAAAGCAGCGTCTGATCTGGGTCTGCACTGTTTGCCATTTATTCTACAGTTTTTAGAGAAATGCACATTTTAGGATAAGTATGGTAAGGAGTTAATAATTTGGGTAAAAACAATACAAGATTTAACAACTTTCTTAAGCTTAGGATGCTTTGAACAACTGGGCCCTGCTTTTTTCTGAAGCACATAAGTGGAACTGTGCGACAAACATTGTATCAGCAGATAACAATGTGAAAGTAACTTTTTGTTCTTAGCGACTTTTTCAGTTGTCAAAATCATACTTCATAATTCGTGCGGCCTTCTGCAGGGGAATTAAAACGACCAATCATTCAAACATATACATCGTCCGTACTCATTTGCTAATGACTAATCCTGTGAAAATATACCGTTTTGATGCCTTTTGTATCTTCCCAGTCAGCATTCTGCGTAAATCTATATCGGGCCGTCATCGGCCCGTCAGGGTAGCTGACGGGCCGATGACGGCCCGATGTAGATTTACGTAGCATGCTAGCTGGGTTCAGACCTGTTTCAGAGTGGAATGCTTGCAAACAAACACATGCTTTAACGCAGGACGCAGGGAATCTTTAGTGAAATTCGTCTTTGCAAGACCTGTGCAATATTAAAGAACTCTGCAACACAGGACCAAACTGTGCACATGGTCAGTCTTGTAATGGATTTCCGCAGTGCGCCTTTTGTGGACAGTATAATTTAAAAAAAAGATCTCTGCATGCCTTGTCGAGACCTAACCTGACAGATGAAGTCTCGTAAAAGGCATGCGCAGTTCGTATAAGGTTATAAACGGGTTTTGTCATGACCTGATTCACAGCCATATGCAGGAATTCTCGTACTACAGGTACTAATCCGCACCAATCGGTCCCTTCTGTGACGTCACAGCATGTCGCTAGTTCTCAGACAGGTACTAGTGTGGAAATGTATAGAATTATATAGGAGCCCATCATTTAACTAATAAAATCATTTATTTTCAATAATACGAGATATTATTATAACCTCGCAATAGATGGGAAAATGTATCTGCTTCAATTTGATACCAAATTTGTTGAAATAAGATAAATTTTAAAATGGCCCAGATTGTAATGAATGCTACAAGGGTTTTTCCTTATTAAGTCTTTGTATTTTACAACAAAAATGAAAAATTGCCTTGATTCAATCGCCCAAAAGTCATATTTTTTAAAATTTCTCCGTTCATTATAACCTCTCATTCGATAGATCTATTTAATATCTATAGTTATGTAATAAAATATTGAATAAATTATTTTATTAAAAATGGCCCACAGGTTGCAGAATATAGCTATATTTCAAAAATGCGGAGAGAAAATGTGTAATGATTACACAGACGCAGGTCTTGTGTACACATGATACTAGCATGAATTGCAAAAGAGGTTGTAAGAACTGGAAAATAAAAAAGAATTGGTATCCATTGATAATATTATTAAGATTATTTAGCTTCAAAAAGGAAAACAAAGATATATATTTATGATATTATAAACTTATTTATTTAATTTTTGTTTGTGTCGAATTATGTTTTTATTCGGCAATTTATTGAAGCTTTAATGAAAATTTGATATAATTACTTTTGACCATAGGAAAATTACAAACTGCTTAATTACTTGTTTTTTTTTTTGTTTTTTTTTTTTTGTTTTTTTTTTTTTTTGTTTGTTTAATGATGAAAAAAAAAATGCTTTGTCGGGATACAAGAAAAATACCTAAATGCGCGGCCACTCTTGCGATGTTTTCTTAATAACAATTACTGCTAATGAATGCCAATTATGTCCTTATCTTGACAAAAGAAAACAACGAAATCACTTTTTACATAATTGACATACATGCTTGTGCGCAATTTTAATTGCACAAACAGAATCAAATCCAATATTTGATCTTTTTGCATAAACTAGCACTTTAATTGACACGATTTGCTCATTTTAGATTCCTGTACACAAATAAGGACTAAATGAATGAGATTGAGTCTCCCTCTCTCAAACGTTCTCTAAATCTGTGAATAACAAGAGTCTCTCCAAATAAAAGCAGCATTAAATATGACGTGCAACCATTGTAGTTCCAGATCAGCATGTGCATACATTTTTTTCTCTGATAGAATGTGCAAGCTCTATTCAACATGCGGTGTTAAATATGTATATTTAATAAAAAAAATATAATATTTAAAACAAAATACATTAAAACAAAATGATAATTGATATTATTTTCAGAAATTTTGCTTCATAAAATGGTTATCTAGGAAATTAAAACATAATGATACTAATGATATTATTATTAGTAGTAGTAATAGTAGTAGTATTTACTACTACTATTATTATTAGTATGTTGTACATCACAATTCCGAAGAATAAATATTATTAAGCTGGTCATATTCGAAATGTTTTATTTGTAAAATAGCCACATGGACAGTTTATACTATCGTACATGTGTATTTAGGGGTAAAATATTGGTAATTACCGAATAAACCCTATTAGACACATTAAATTACTATCATACTGAAATTTGATCAAGTCCGTTTGGCTACCTATTGACACAGCTTATACCTGCTATCTGAGTGGCAAACAGTGTAGACCTTTGTTAAGATACTCTGTGATGTAATGTCTGATCAAGGTCACTGCCTTTTCTTATGGTGTGTTTATCAGAATCCCGAGGTTAAATACTATAAACCACTTTCTCAGTCAGATTCAAAAAATTGTTCAGTACACACCTTTTCAAACATTACTCTAAAGACAATTGTTTCAAAAACAAACCTGGGATACCAGATGATTCGATCAAGTTCTACTCTTTACAACACTTGCCCTATCTTTTTAACAATGCCATTACAGAACCAGCTGATTTGTCTAAACATTGCTGGGTAAGTGTAAAATAGTGTAGACCCTGAACACACAATGCGTAATGTGACATTTGATCTGGGTCTATACCGTTGGCACAGACCTCTCTGTCTAAAAATCTAGGATAGTAGTAACAGTCATAATCCAAGGAAAACGACATTTTATCCATATTTGCTAATTACCCAACACAAAAATAACACGAGTCTCTCCAAATAAAAGCAGCATCCATTGTAGTTCCAGATCAGCATGTGCATACATTTTTCTTTGATAGATTGTGCAAGCTGTATTCAACATGCAGTATAGACTGATCAATGTATTTCAGCGGACACAGACTAATCGGGTCTACATTGATCGCATAATTCATAAGGCCCATCTTTTTTTTTTTTTTTTTTTTTTTTTTTTTTTTTGAAAAAGATTCAATCATAATTGTTTCTTATGTTACTTGAAGACATCTCAAAGTTCTTGAAACGATCAACAAAACATTTTACTTTCATTTGTATTAGCATTAAAAAAAATGTTCAAACATATATAAATACAAGTTAAATAACAGCACGTTGTTTATTTTCTGGTTCCATTTGTCTACCATTATTATTATTATCCCGTGGGAACTAGAAGCCTCGGGCCACTGGACAATGTAATAATAGCTTAATCTATACCTCATGCAATAAAAACAAAGTGGTCAAAATATCAAATGAACATCAACATTTGAAAAGGACCATTATAACTATGATCAAGGAATATGGGCAAACAAAGCACCATCTTTAACCCTGTAACTAAATAAACACTAATTACTGTAGAATATATTGATTAAGAGTTAAAATCCTGATCAGAGTGTGCAGATGCGCAGACTGATCTGGATCTTTAGTGTTTGCATAATACATAATTTCCCTTTTTTCATAATCTGACACAACTGCCCTTTATCTGAGACAGGTCACATGGTCCTGCAATTCTTGAAATGATAAGATAAAACTAGAAATAGCATATTCTACATTAATTTTTATGAAAGTTTTTTGACAGTTTGTCTATTTTTTTTTCCTTAAGTTTAAATGATTGTTAAACAACGTTCATGCATCAAGAGAAAAGTGATGATGATATTCTTTTTTTTTTTCCCAGAAAGTAGGCTTTGACATGTCATGCGAATTGTCTCCAACAGAGACAGTTTGTATGGACTGTCAAACTTTATTTTTTGTTGGTTTCTTTTTTGTGGGGGTGGGGGAGGGGTAAAAATTTTAACCCTTAACCTTTTCCACTCTCTGGGCTACTTCAGCAGCAAAAAACTGGTGATATTTGTTGAATTTTCCCCAGAAAATAGGATTTGACATTTCATGCAAATTGTTTGCAATGGAGATGCTTTGCAAGAAATGTCAAACCATTTCCTTTTTGGGGGTGGGGGTGATATTTGATCCCTAAACGGTTATCACTTTCTGGGCTAATTCAGCATGCGATAAAGTGGTTATTGTCTTAGTTTATCCAGAAAATAGGATTTGACACTTCATGCAAATAGTCTTCATTGGAGACAATTTTCATGAAATGTCAAATCCTGTTTTGAAAATAAAACATACAGAGGAAAATTGTTCAGGATAAGTATTTGGTGATTGTATTTTTTTCTCCATAAAAACATATGTTGTGGGTACTCATTAGATGAGCCTCACCAAGGTTCTTCAAATGAGTACTCATAATATGTTTTTGCTTCACCGAGGTGCATCAAATTAATACCTACAACATATGTTTTAATGGAGAACTGGAGAAAATTGTTCCATATTTATGTTGTCTGCAAAACTTTTACCCAAAGTGCTAACTGATAAGTACTATGCTTATTCGCGCCACCAATGGGTCCTAAGTTTATGAAATAGCTAATTGTCTTTATGCTGTGAACAAATAGCCCAAAGCTATTTATGTACCTCTCTTGAAAGAAATTTCCTGTTTGTACACCTCTGTCCAGCTGATGGTCTGTGTGAGCTTTGCAGACTGGTTTCAAACTACTAAATTATCAAATTACCAATAATTTAAACCTCTAAATTTGCGTGTTTTTTTTTTTTTTTTTTTCTAATCATGTATGTACCCTAATACTACTACTATGCTCAGGCACAGAATGGCCAGTAGGATTGTTTAGCATAAGCATCTGCACATACTGATCTTAACAATCAGATCTGTAACACACATTAAGCAAAGAGCATAACCTTGCTCAGAAAGCGCAATGGGGTCTTGGTCCACAAAGGGCACATACCTGAAGGTTGCTTAAAACACAGTAATATTTGATATTACTCATTTATGCTAAAAAAGGGATATTGACAAATAGATAAGAACTTTAGACCCAGATCAGACGCCGCATAGCATGGTGTCTGGTGAGCATTGATTAAACACACTTGATTGCATTCTGATTAATAGGTTTCTTTAATCTGTGGTGATAGTACTGATGTGAAATAGGTTACCTAGATCACCTTAAAGAGTAGGTAGCTTTAATTACTGTACTAACAAATGTCTTAGGATAACCTAACTTAATAACGGAGGTATGGAGACTGCCCTTTGAGGCTAAGAAGTGGATGACATAGACCTTTCCCCTGTACTCATTATCCATATGCTTTTTTCTTTCTTTCTTTCTTTCTTTCTTTCTTTCTTTCGTATTGTAACAACAAATATCTTAGGATGATTTAATAACGGAGGTACGCAGACTGTCCTATGATGTTAAGAAGTGGATGACATAGGTCTTTCTCCCGTATTCATTACCCATAGGTTTCTTTCTTTCTTTCTTTCTTTAGTTTATGGCTATCATAAAGTAATTTTTTTTTATTCATTCATTCATTTTTTTTTTTCAAATTACTTATATTTAATTAAATTTTCCCATTTGTTTTCTCCAGGTGAAATGATCGTTTTTCTTTCAAAAATTGTACCAAACTATGATCAGTAATTAAATACAACCTTAATTAATCAACTCATTTGTTCTCTTAGATTAACTATTGTTCTTCATTTTAAAATCTTACTGAATTACCATTCATTAAATATAACACTTTCTTAATTTATTAATTGCTTTTGTTTTCTTAGGTTAAAATATTTAAATTCGTTTAAAAATCACATTGAATTATCTATAACTAAATACAACACTTTTTATTCAATTTGAAATAATGAAATAATAATAATAGTAATAATAATTTATTTTAATCAATTAATTAATATTTTGTTATTATCATTATTAATCAATTCTTAGGTTAAACAATTGATATTCTTTTGAAAATCATACTGAATAATCTGCTGACATTCATTCATTCATTCATTCATTCATTCATTCATTCATTCATTCATTCATTCATTCATTCTAACTCGGACCTATTCCAGTGTATATTGGGTCCAAGAGCAATGCATCCACACACGATTTAATCTGAATTGTAGTAGTACTGTAGGTGTGTGACACTGGGTTGATTACACACCAGCTACACAGGTAAGACGATGCTTACGGGCCTCCAGTCAAAGGGAATTAATCGAAACCGATCTAAATTGGAATATCGATAACCTGAGTGACAGTTCCTGTAGTACGATAATTCCTGGTAGTGTACAACTGCAAGCTAGAGCACCCTGTCCTCACAAGGGAGACTTTTATGACTTCCTGTTTACCTTCCTGCTCAATAAGCTCCTTCTAAAATGGATCTACTCTAAAAGGAGTAGATTCCTTTGCAGAAAGGAGGCAAACAGTTTTGAATGAGTTGTCTTTTATAGTGTCTGCGAGGTAGGTTTCATTTCAGATATACTTCAAGAACACATTTTTATCCTCATTTCTTCTATAAGCGAAAACCGCGGTGAACACAAGAACAGAAAGTACACTGAAAAAAAACTGCGGCAGATTATTTTATTCATTACATATAAAGATATGTTGGTGCCATATTTCACAAGGTGTGTGTGATGATTTTATATCCTAAACTATTTATGCCTAGTGTCCCATAAAAGGGACGTTGGCAAACATTGTAGACCCAGATCAGACGCCGCAGAACGCGGAGTCTGATCTGGGTCTACAATGTTTGCCAAGGGTCTACACTATTGCATTGAATACAAGAATTTCTATAAAACATGGTAATTATAAAAAAACAACTAACCAGACACGCATTATATTGGAAATGGACCTGTTCAAAGCCTTATGATAGAAGAGTCCAATCGGCATAAATGGCTTAAAACACGTTTCGTACAATACTTTGTAACAACATACTACAATTCTGCTTTGTATATCTTTTACATATAAGCGTGGCCTGTGTGAGTGAGTGGTTTACATGTAATGCAAAATTACCGGACTTACCAGCTGCTAACCCATACACCAGGTGCGATATCGAAAACGATGTCAGCTACTAGTTCTGTCCGATACTCCGTCCAATGTACATTGTAAGCCGTAGCACTTTGAAGACTAAATCATCAGATGCATTTCGGGATATCTGCGAACAAGGAAGACCTATATCAAACATGGTCATACAGGCTGATCTTGGCATTCGTTGTTAGCACATGTCGCTTCACCATCCACTCTATCCCAAAGACGTATTTTCGCAGGACGAGTGTTTCTATGCATGGTAGGGGAAACAACTCTCGATCGCCTACTCAGTTGGTAAGTGGTGGTTTAGTACCATAGTCTGACATAAAATTCAGGCAAAAAAATGCTTTTCTGAGCCTGTGATTGTAATTGAAATTTGAAGTTGTCTATTGGTCTTTTTAACGGGAAGATTGAGGCAGAGCATAGGTCACATTCCTATCTTTCAGAGTTTACATCAAATTTCACTATTATCCGAGTATTATTCTTACCTGTTTGTATGTTAGCATTTCAGAGGAATTTTTAAGAAGGCGTATTTGGTAATGATAAGGGATTATTTTCTCAAGTTCTCCATAAAAATCATATGTTGTGGGTACACATTAGAAGTGCCGAGCCGAGCCGAGACATAAGAAAAAATATCCCAGAATTATCACCTTAACCCTTGTCCTGCTGAACCCGGATATGTCCAGCCTTAGCAAACAGTGTAGATCTGGATCAGTTGGCTTCTGAAGAAGCCAACTGATCTGGATCTGCACTGTTTGCCATTAAGTATTTGAATTTTTGAATTTCTGTCACTAACCTGGATCAAGTAATCTGATAGGCTGAAAAATAGAAGTGGGTGTGGTATCTTTATTTATTCAGTAGGACAAGGGTTAACAATTCGTCTGCATTTGTTTACCTCTACCTTTCTTCGGGATAATTCAGCAGACGACAAATTGATAATCAAGTTCTTATTTGTTCCAGGAAAATGACTTTGACGTTCCATGCAGATAATGTTTAACGTCATCACGAAAATACGCCTATATAATTTTGACCCCCTTAAACCCCACTTTTATACAGTAAAAGTGGGGTTTATAGGGGCATACATTATTTTTCTTATTTCTGCTCAAAAACATAGATTGTGGGTACTCGTTAGAACCACCTCGTCGAGGCGGTTCTAACGAGTACCCACAATCTATGTTTTGAGCAGAAATATATATAAAAAAATATATATGAATTTTTTATCTGAAAAATTTCATTTTTTGGCGGTAAAATTTTCAGTATATTTGAATAGGCATGTTTTCGTAATGGTAGAAATTTGTATTCAATGGCAAAGCATATTTAATGGAAATAAATAAGAAAAAAAAAATATCCTTAATTTGTCATCTGTTGAATTTTCCAAGAAGGTAGTAAAGATTAAGGAATGAAATGTGCAATGTGTATATCGAACTTTTATACATGTACAGTCGAACCTCATTAACTCGAACACCGATGACTCGTTTACCATGGCTAATTCGAACTTGTTTTAGGAGTCCCTTGGAAAATTATTCTGACAGCTCGAGAAAAATATTTAGGGATATTTAAGAGTTTTTTTCCTTTTTTTTTGTCATGGAAATGTATGTTCTGTGTAGTCTCGATGAGGCAATTCTAATGAGTACACTCAACATACCATTATTGTATAGAAGAGCGAAAAGATTTCCTTAAATTATCGCCATTTGCTTCTTAACCTGGCACCATGATTAACTCTCAGTGGCTCCAATTGCCTATGTCGTGCACAAATTTCCATGGTCTTAAAGAGGTTCGAGCCATTGAGGTACGAACTGATTCTGGCATATACCTGTATGTTTCAAATGTTACAGTGAAACAAAACCGTATCAGAATCAGAATTGTGTGAGCCACAGAAGTCGTTTCTGTTTTTTTTTTTTTTTTTTTTTTTTTTGCTTGGCGCTTTACACACAAATTTACAAAATCTTGTCATTATTTAATGCAATACCATTTGTCATAAGTACCTATGCACACGTTTTTATTCAGGACATTG
Organism: Anodontia alba; assembly: GCA_964016985.1. Lineage (NCBI taxonomy): Eukaryota > Metazoa > Mollusca > Bivalvia > Lucinida > Lucinidae > Anodontia > Anodontia alba. The sequence goes on along the minus strand of OZ024827.1, from coordinate 69,847,665 downwards.
CTTTTTTTTTTAAAAAATCAAATATTTTCACTTTTTCCCGTAGTAAAAATGCATGCAGATTATGCCGAAATATGTAGGGTAGGTAATTTGGAGACAGACTTTCAAGTTTCGCTTGTTCATTTGTTCAGAAACTTCCACAACATTGTTGTGAAACATCAACAATTCAAATTCAGCAAAGAAAAATAAAACACTTTCTTAAAGAAAATGCATAGGTCAGACAAATGTTTGGCCGTAAACCTAAGTTTAGAGTACATACATGTATCTGAGAAGAAAATACATGAACAGAGACAGAAAAGACAAATGATTTCTGAAAAGATCAAAATATTTTCATTTAAAATAAAACGCCAAGCAAAAAACGTCTTTTCGAGTGATGTCGAAAGGACAGTACATGTATGTTGCATCTGCGAACAGCAAAGGTTCAGCTACCCTGCTCACGAATCTGTTATGCGTTTCTGCTTCTTTGGTTTTTCTTCTCCAGTAATATTTGAGATTTTGCAAATGCGCAGAGCGATCTGAATCGACGCTGTTCGCATATGATATTCGGACAAAAGTTTTGCTGGAGTGACTCATTAACAATGTAGTTGTATGCATGTAAATATTTGGTGCTATGTTTACAATATATTTTATATTTTTCATCATGTAAAAATACTTTGTAATCTGTTAATATGTAAATATTGAAGGAATAATAAAGTTTAGGCTACATTTTGTTTCTTCTTTTAAATCCTGAAAACCATTGCCTGTGGAACAAGTTTATTCACGCCCTGCATGCTCGGTAAAAAATCAGAAGACGACATTTTGAAATATTTTTTTTTTTTCTTTTTTTTCCCAGAAAATAAGCTTTGACATTTCATACAAATTGTCTCCTGAGGAGACAATTTGCATGAAATGTCAAAGCCTATTTTCTAGAAAAAATAAGAAAAAAATAGTGAAGACGATGTCCAGAAATAACCACAATTACAGATCACAGTCTGTCGAAGACACTTAAACATTCTTTCGTGGAGATTTGATCATGAAATATTTTCTACGGTCATTCTCTACCTTCCGTTGATTCAGGAAGGGAAATCGTCAGTTTCTGGAGAAAGAATGTGCACATTATTGGTCAACCGAGGACTAAGCCCTTGTTTGTTTGTGTTGAGGTTTTACGGCCCAGTCAATCCAATGGGGTCATGTCGAGCGCACGGTCAGTTTACCTAACCATACTTTTACTGGACAGACTTAGTCCTCCACCGCGCTCGACGTGACCCCATTGGGTTGACTGGGCCGTAAAACCTCAACACAAGCTTAGTCCTCTAAGCGGTTAACTAGTATTGTGCACATTCTTTCGCCAGAAACTGACAACTGCCCTTGAATCAGCGGAAGGGAGAGAATGACCGTAGAAAATATTTCATGATCAAATCTCCACGAAAGAATGTTACCGATCCGGCGGGGTCGAATCGCAACCTTCTGATCACCAGTCAGACACGCATCTAACTGAGCCACCGAGGCCGGCAAGGGGATTAAGCCTATCCAGTAAAAGAGTGGTTAGGTAAACTGATCGCGCTCGACATGGCGCCACTGGGTTGACTTGGCAGTAAAACATCAACACAAACAACCCAATGACACTAAGAGGAAGAGCAAACAACCATGACAGACAGCACATAAACCACAGACCAAAGAAAACATCACGAAAACATGCCTATATAATTTTGACCCCTTCAACCCCACTTTTATATATTAAAACTGAGGTTTTCAGGGGTACATAATATTTTTCATATTTCAGCTCAAAACATAGATTGTGGGTACTCCTTAGAACCGCCTTATCGAGGCGGTTCTAACGAGTACTTACAATCTATGTTTTGAGTAGAAATAATGAAAAATATCAGATTTTTTTATCTGAAAATTTTTAATTTTTGATGGTAAAATTTTCAGTATATTTGAATAGGCATATTTTCGTAATGGAAAAGCAACCAGCTCCCTCAACCCCAACAAGGTGTCCACAATGCTAGACAGGATCCACTAAATACAAAAATATGACAACAAACTGGACAAAGCATGAAAAGCCCTGCAGTCAGCAGCCACGTCCACATAAAAATACAGTGAACTCTCGTTACAACGACATCATTTGGTCCCAAAGACGTTGCCATTAAAATGAATTTGCTGTTAATGAGCAGATTGATATGTAAGAAATGTCTTGTTTTGTTCTTATTTCCTCACTGAACATATGTTTTGCACATTTGTTAGAATCGCCTCACCGAGTCGATTCTAACAAATATCCAAAACAAATGTTTCTTAAAAGTTTTAAATAGAATATTCTTGCATAATTTGTGACTGATTGTTAAGTTTTAAATACAATATTCTTGCACAATTAGTGACTAACTGTTACCGCTTTAGCGAAGGTTGTGTGACAGAAACTGTCATTATAACGAATTTAGTCGCTCACCCAGGCGATTCTAACAAATATCAAAAACAAATGTTTCTTTAAAGTTTTAAATATAATATTCTTGCATAATTTGTGACTAATTGTTATCGCTTTAGCGAAGGTTGTGTGACAGTCAAACTGTCATTATAACGCATTTTGTCGCTCACCGAGGCGATTCTAGCAAATATCCAAAACAAATGTTTCTTTAAAGTTTTAAATACAATATTCTTGCATAATTTGTTACTAATTGTTATCGCTTTAGCAAAGGTTTTGTGACAGTCAAATTGTTATTATAACGAATTTTGTCGTTGTATCGAGTGTCGGTATAAAGAGGGTTGTCTGTATCGTCATTGTGTCATCTGCTGAAGAAGCCAAGAGGGTTTTTAAATTTGAACTGGTCCGAGTTATAAAAACAAATTCAAATGTTTCCTTTTGAGAAAGTCTGAGTTTCAAATTTTCCCAATTAGTCGTCATTTGATATTGGAAATTACCTTTCGAAAACAAAGCATTTTAAATTTCAAAACAATGTTCACCGTGAAAAGATTTTACGATCGAACTGTTTACTAAAGGACAATAATTATTATTAACTTGCACCCTACGTTTATCGTGTAAAAAGGACAGGTTGCTTTACATAGTTTCGAACATTTAGGATATTAACCACCTCTTAAATGGGGGTAAGGTAGTTATTTCTATTTCACTATAGTAATTACTTCGTGCTATTAAAATGGTATTGAAATTTTAAGTAGCGAAAAGATAAAATATGTCACAAATTGTAAAGTAGAACAGATTCCATTTGAAGACAAATACTGTTTCCTGTTTTCTACGTTTCAAATAGAAAATGAACTGCATCTCCTACGCTATAGCATGGATGTACGGTTAGTAAAGATCCTAAACAGACTACACCTGCGTACAGTGTGATAATATCTGTCACTGTCAGCTTAAAAAAGTTCGAAAGTGTAGAATCCATCACCGAAATGCAAAATGACCAAACCATTACGAAAACACGCCTATTCAAATATATAAAAATTTCACCTCCAAAAACTGAAAATTTTCAGATAAAAAAACTCTGATATTTTTTCATATTTCTGCTCAAAACAACCGAGGCGGTTCTAACGAGTACACACAATCTATTTTTTTTTTTTAGCAGAAATAAGAAAAATAATGTATACCCCTGTAAACCCCAGTTTTACTATATAAAAGTGGGGTTTAAGGGGGTCAAAATTATATAGGCATGTTTTCTTGATGAGAACTGACGCAAATGAATTTCGTATACAATGTAATATGTAACTATTCAGTAACAGCGCTGCACAGTGCAAGATGTACTGTCGTTCAACTTCCGTAAATGTGCATGAAAATTTTATGCCAAAACTATAGAAGGTAGAATTAAATGGGGGAAAAGAGGTTAGTAGACATGGTAGATACGGAAACCATGTTGACTTTTTCGCTGTTACGCATGCCTCAAGGTCCCAATTATGGACTGAGCTTAATTAAGAATGGCGCATATATAAATAGAATACAATTAAAATATAGATAATATATGGGACAATGTATTTACGATACCGTCCCCACCAGAATAAATCTGATGGTTAAAACATAATAGAAAAGACACAAAGAAACACTTTTCATCCGCAAATGATCAGGTTCGTCATCCATTCCTTTACATATGAACCAGCGCACGACAAAACCTACAAACGACTTGTGCGACCAGCGAAGACTCAGATCAGCCTGCGCATCCGCGACGTCTGATCAGAGCCTTCGATGATCGCCTGTGCTTTCTGCAGCTTTCGGGCTATCCGAAGAGGGATGCACGATGACCCCTGCTGTAGAGAGTAGAAGTACAGGCTGATCAAAGTCTTTGCTGGTTACACAGGTCTTATTGTAGGTTTTGTCGTGCGCTGGCTTATATTCTACAGAGGTCTTGACACATTTTTGTGACTTCCTGTTTGCTTTCTTGCACACCAAGCCCCTTGTGAAAAGGGGTCTACTCTGAAAGGAATGAATTGGCTCCCTTGGGGAGCCGATTCTTTCCTTTCAGCGCAGACCCTTTCTCGAAAGGGAGGCAAACCAATTTTGACATTTTGAGTTATCCCTCTTGAAAGTGTATCCATTCCATTTAAAGTTTCAGTGTGTGCTGCGCATGCTCTGACTGGTACAGACGAGACTGGCTCCAGTCTCCAGTGAATCAATATTTATTCATATAATCCTATTTAATAATCCACAAATATAAAATCAAAATAATATCGAGACTATGAAGGCTGGTCACTAGAGTGACCAGCCCTTATAGTCATGGTATTATTTTGGTACTATTTTACTGTATGTATCAAACAGGAGTATAAGAATAAATATTTTGTCACTGGAGACTGGAGCCAGTCTAGGTACCGATCTGTTTAATTCTTGTACACATGTACAAATGTATGACCTAAGCCAGTTCTCTGATGATGTTAATTCGTTGCATTTGTAGTCATTGTCCAGCAAAAAGAAGAAGATTACAAAGACAGTAGTTCTGTCGCCGCCAGTGCCGACGCCGAGCGAGGACGAGGCGATCTCTAAACCGGCGGTACAAGTTGCGTCAGGAGTATCTGTGGTTACAGAAGGATGTAAGATATCATTAACACTTAAAGCGCTAAACTAATTCTTTTCAGACGACATTCTATTTTTTCATTATCTTTTTCAGTGACAATAAGACTTGTATTTTATATAAATCGTCTGCCGAATCGTCTGCTAAGCAGACGATCCACAGACTATTCACATAAATGTACAGCCTTATTTTCTCTCAAAACGTACAAACACAAAAAGTCAAAGTATCGTCTTCTGCAGTCATATTAGCAGTTTAGTGATCACAATGCAATCTTTAATTGTTTTGCTTTTCATAACATTTTTCCGAAAAGCTTGTCCGTAGGAGTTACTTACCCTTAGGGAGTAAATGCACTTGTCTTTGCAAAATACCTTTTTGGGAACAATTTACCGCTACCAGATTTAACATACCGCATTTTGAAAACCCGTTTAGCTGATGCAACCCACCTAATAACTACCTAAAATCGCCCTCAAAATAGTTCCCTGCTAAAGCTGACAACGCTAAATTCAGCATTTAAAACATATTAGTTTTATACACTCTGATGCTGATAAATGAAAAAAAAAAAAAAAAAAAAAAAAAAAAAAAAAAAAATAATAATAATAATAATAATAAATTAAAGAAAACGTAAAACTTTTGAAGAAATAAGATTTCGATCATATAAAGTACTATCTCGAACAATTCTCCATGGTCCTAAAGATGTTTGAGCGATTGAAGTTTGACTGTACAGAGTGTTGGTGGTGGGGCGGAGCAATGCAAAGGATCTAATGATACTCGGTCTAATCTCCGATTTTTTTTCATAAGTCGTGATGGAAGACAACTTTTTGCTTGACGCGGCCTATAGGTTGTTATATGGTTTAATTTATCCTATAAAGTCTATACTGATATTCTGAACTACTGATCGGTTTAGAGGGACATATTTATACTAGTTTGTATTTCATTTGTAGCACCTTTGTATCTAAAGAAACTGAACACCTGGGCTTGGGAGAATGCAGTTCATCATCACACACAGAAGTTTGATCTGCCCAGAAGAGGAATACTGGTGGTGCGGAGAGGACAGCCCTTTAAGCTTACTCTGACATTTAATCGGCCGTACAACTCGCTTACAGATGAGCTAAAATTCTTCTTGGAGACTGGTTAGACAGTTTTTTGTTGTTGTTGTTTTTTTATCATTCTTTCTACTTTTCAGACTTTACATTTGGTTTAAATATATTTTATTCGCATAACTGGCAAAGCAATTACAGTTATGTTACAGTGTAGTAATACAATTATTAAAACAGCATACATATACAATATAAACTCAATGGCTCGAACCCGGATGGCTCGAACTCTTTTCAGTCCCCACAAAATCCTTCCAATAGCTCAAGAAAACAAATATTTAGGGATTTTTTTCTTATTTTATCATGGAATTGTATGTTGTGTGTACTCATTAGAATCGCCTCATCGATTCTAATGAGTACACTCAACATACAATCATTGTGTAGAAAATCGAAAAGATTTCCCTAAATTATCGCTATTTGCTTCCTGAACTGGTGCAATGATTAATCCTCAGTGGCTCGAACTACCCATGTCTCGAACGAATTTCCATGGTCCCAAAGATGTTCGAGCCATTGAGGTTCGGCTGTATGATCAAGAAGTAAGATTTTCTACTCATAGAAATCTGTATTCCATTTAACAATTAACAACTTCTAACTGTCATTTGGAACAGATATAGAAAAAAAGAAGTAAATGTTAAATGGAATTTTTTTTGAATGACGTATGGAATATTATTTTTTCTGTCATATTTCAATATGAGTAAAACAAGTTTAACACACTTTTACAGCAATTACTACACATAGGAATTATGCTGTGCTTAAAATATTGTGACTGCAGTATTATGGCTGGAGGCTCCACGGGGAACGGGATAGCTAGTACATGTAGTATGTCCGATTATAGTAAAAAACAAAGAAGTCAGATTTATACATATCATACGGACAAGTAGATCAAGTGTTCATAGTTTGCTGCTGTGTTGCCTTAACCCTTGGACTGCTGAACAAATTAAGATGCCATGCCCGCTTTTAATTGTCAGCCAGTCGGATTACTTGATTCAGGGATACCAATTTACATACTTAATGACAAACAGTGCAGATTCAGATCGGTTAGATACTTCAGACGCCAACTGATATGGATTTGTACTGTTTGCAAAGGCAGGACAGGGTTCCGCAGGACCAGGTTTAAGACAATTGAATGCACTATTTCATTTTAAAGGGGCTAGATACACTAAGCAGAATTTCAGCCGTTTTTGAAAGGTGAACAACTTTTTGTCACTTCTTGTTTTTTTAGGGTCTATCTAAAAGGGGAGCAAATTCTTTCCTTTTAGGGGAGAAACCTCTTCAAAGAGAGACAATCTCGTTTTGACAGAGTAGCCTCCCTAAAAGTGTGTCCATTTCACTTAACAATTCATGATTTGAAATACAGCCGGCTCTCGTTATCTCGACTTCGCTTATCTCGAATTATCGCTTACCTCGAAGTGAAAATCCGGTCCCTGTTTTAACATGGAAATCTAACAACAGGTGACAAAATATTGTGGAAAAGAGAAGAAATTGGAGCAATTTCTCCTCTTTTCCACAATATTTATACTCTCCAACTTCAAGAGTTTAATTACCTGTTCATTTATGACATGTGGTTATACGATTTATCTTTTCCTCAATTTTGCAAATCAGATATGCCGAAGTACGGATATCTCGAAGTACTTCAGAGAGTCCATTGGACTTCGAGATAAGGAGAGTCGACTGTTTGC